>PVHX01001945.1:0-170991 GCA_004024805.1 Geosciurus inauris | reverse complement strand
ATTAATAACAATAATCAATGCTGAAGAGAATATGGAGAAAAAAGAACACTTTTACACCGTTGAGATTGTAAATTATTACAACCACTCTGGAAATCAGTATGAAACTTCCTCAACAGACTAGGAATCAAACCACCATAAGACCTAGCTATATCACTTGTCAGTATTTATCCTACAGAATTAAAGTCATCATAGTATTGTGACACAAGCACACCCATGTTTGTGCAGTACAATTCACAACAGTCAAACTATCGAACTAGCCTAGATGTCCATCTACAGATGAATGGATAAACAAAATGTGGTATATGTATATATACAATGAAATTTTATTTAACCATAAATAAAAGTGAAAAGTATGTTATTTGTAGGAACATGGATGGAACTTGAGAACATTATATTAACCAAAATAAGCCAGTCTCAGAAGGCCAAGGGTCATATGGTTTTCTCTCATATGTGGAAGCTAGGAAGGAAAAAGGAAATGAAAGGTTGAGGGGGTGCAGAATCTCATGAAAATCAAAGGGAGATCAGAATAGAGGAAAGGGATCAGGAAAGGGAAGAGAGAAAGGAAGGGGAAATACTTGGGAATGATACTGGCCAAATTATGTTGTGTACCTGTATGAATATGTAACAACAAAGCCCACCATTATGTACAACTATAATGCCCCAATAAAAAATGTGAGCCAGGCACAGTAACACACGCCTGTAATCCCAGCGGCTCAGGAGGCTGAGACAGGAAGATCTCAAGTTGAAAGCCAGCCTCGGCAAGGGCGAAGCGCTAAGCAACTCAGTGAGACTGTCTCTCTAAATAAAATACAAAACAGGGCTAAGGAGGTGGCTCAGTGGTTGAGTGCCTGAGTTCAATCACCAGTACCACAATAAAAAAAAAAAAAAAAGCCAGTTTCAGCAACTTAGTGAGACCCTAAACAACTTATTAAGACCCCGTCTTTAAACCCAGTGCAGTGGTGCACGCCTGTAATCCCAGCACTTTGGGAGGCTGAGACAGGAGAATCACGAGTTCAAAGCCAGCCTCAGCAATGGCGACGCGCTAAGCAACTCAGTGAGACCCTGTCTCTACAAAATAGGGCTGGGGATGTTGCTTAGTGGTTAAGTACCCCTGAGTTCAATCCTCAGTACCAAAAAAAAAAAAAAAAGACCCTATCTCTAAATAAAATATATTTAAACAAAAAGGGCTAGGGATGTGGCTCAGTGGTTAAGTGCCCCTGTGTTCAATCCCTGGTGCCAAAAAAAAAAAAAAAGTAGAAACATTTTTAAAAATAAAAAACTAGGTGTTTATTGATAAAGAGAGAGTTATTTATTTATGCTAAGTGCAAGTTTTTGTTGGATATGGGATTTACTAATATTTTCTCCACCCTAGCTTATCTTTCATTTTCTTTAATAGCACAAAAGTTTTTAATGTTGGTGTACTCCAATGTATCCCTTTTTTTTTTTTCCTCTTTATGGTGGTTTTGGTGTCATATCTAAGAACTCTTATTCTAACTCTTATTCATGAGTACTTTCTTTTGAGTTTTATAGTTTTAAAAATTTTTATATTTAAGTCTATGACCCATTTTTGAATCACTTTTCATATTAAGGTATACATTCCTTGAGGACCCATTGTTCTGTATATGGATGTCCAATTACTCAAGCATCATGGGTTGAAGGACTACCATTTATCCATTTTGAATTTCCCTTGTACCTCTATCAAAAATCAAATGAGGGGCTGGGGTTCTGGCTCAGTGGTAGAGTGCTCGCCTAGTACTTGTGAGGCACTGGGTTTGATGCTCAGCACCACATAAAAATACATAAATGAATAAAATGAGGGTATTGTGTCCATCTACAACTAAAAAATATTTTTTAAAAAATCAAATGATCAGAGCTGGGGATATAGCTTAGTGGTAGAGCACTTGCCCTGCATGTACAAGGTCCTCGGTTCAATTCCCAGCACTGCAAAATAAAAAAAGGAAAAATCAAATGATCACATCAGCTGGGTCTATTTTTAGACTTCTCTAATCTTTTCGTCAGTACCTATCTATTTGCTAATACCATACTGTATTGATTACTAGAGTTTTAATAAAAATCTTGCAACGTGAGTCCTCCAACTTTGTTCTTTTTTACACTTGCTTTGGCTGTTCTAGTTCCTTTGCCTTTCTACTATGAATTTTAAAACCAGCTACCTACCTACATAAACACAATTTTTGACTGGAATTTTGACTGGCAATGCATTAAATTTATAGATCCCACTTAAGGTAAGTTTGCACCCTAAATACTTCCAACCACAGAAATGGTATTTCTCTCCATTAACTTAGGTCTTCTTTGGTTTCTTGCATCAACATTTTGTACATACAGATCCTCCACATATTTTGTTATATTTATACCTAAGCATTATATTTTGGAGCTATTGTAAATACTACTATTTTTAAATTCTTGAATTCTAATTGTTCATTGCTGCTAGTGTATAGAAATATGAAAGTTCTAACAAAAAGTATCAAAAAAAGGAAATACGAAAGTTAAATCTTATTGGTTCTTTTTAGTTATAGATGACAGTAGAATTCATTTTGATATAATTATACAAGCATGAAATATACCTTATTCTCATTAGAAACCGATTCTTATGGATATACACATAGTGAGATTCACTATGGTATATTCATACATGTACATAGGAAAATTATTGCAATGTTTTATATGTTGACCTTGTTTGTACATTGTGTCCTTGTTCACTTAGCAATTTTAGATTTTTGAAGATTCTTTGAAATTTTCAGCATTGATAATCATGTTGACTGTAAAAAGAGACGGCTTTCTTTTTTCTTGCTCAGTGCATTGGCTTTCTAGGGAGACAATGAAGAGCAGTGATGACACCACGTTTTTGCCTTATTAATAAACTTAGGGGTAAAGTATTCAGTCTTTTACCATTAAGTATAATATTATCTACTAAGTATTTTTATAGATGCCCTACATGAAAATCCCCTTTCCATTCCTATCTGGCCAAGAGTTTTCTCATGAGGGAAAGTTGAATTTTGTAAAGTGCTCTTTCTGCATCTATTGATATGATCATTTAGATTTTTGTCTGTTAATATGATAGATTACATGATTCACTTCTCAATGTTAAACCAGCCTTCTGGTCCCAGGATTAGATTAACATCTCTTGTTCTTTCTCTCTCTCTTTCATACACACATGGTGGGGGGGAGTGATGATCTATTTTTTTTTTTTTTTTTTTTAAATTGTAGGATCAATTATTTTTTCATATTTATTACTTAATCTTCAAAACAAAATAGGGAAAGGATAAGACTTTCATAGTTCTTTCATTTGACAAATAAGTGAATACCCCTAACATATTCAAGAAATGTTTTAGATGACAAACTTCAATAATAATGCATTTCACATTACTTCTATTTTCATTTATTCTTATAAATCTTGTCATTTGTTGTAATCTCTTGGATTTATCATCTCTTGAATCTTTCTGAATCTTTATTTCTGGAGATTCTTTTCTATTGTAGCTACTTCTTATTTTTTTTTTTTTTTTAATTTTTATTTATTTTTCTCAAAAGTTGCATTTAAATACATGTTATCAAACATAGCAGAAAAAAAAACAAATTTTCAGAAGCTGTACACACTATTCACTGAAAATATTTGTTGAGGCAAATAGAAAAAAAAATTATTACAATCATAATTTTTCTAACTTTGCACAAAATTTGATGATCTATTAATGAATTTGATTTGCTACATTTTTGTAGAGGGTTTTTGCTTTGATGTTCATCAGGCATATTAGTCTGTATTTCTTTTCTAGTACTTTGTCTCATTTGGTAACAGAGTAATAGTAGCCAAAATAAGTTGGAAAGTGATCCTTCCTCTTCTGTATTTTGGCAGAAACTACATAATACTGGTGCTATTTCTTCCTCATGTTTGGAAAAATTTACCAGTGAACTATCTAGACCTAAAATTTTCTTTTTTTGGAAAATTTTAAAACCATGAAATCAATTCTTTAATAAATAGAAGTATTCACATTATCTATTTATCAAGTTTTATTTGTGTATATACTTATATCTAAAGGATCTGTAGTGGTACATTTCTTATTTCTAATACAGGTAATTAGTATTTTCTTTTTTTTCCCTTGGCCAGACTGGCTATAGATTTATAAATTTTTATTAATTCTTTTCAAAGAACCAGATTTTCAATTCAATAATTTTCTTTATTGGTATTTGTTTTTCAGTTCATTTCTCTCCTTGTTTTGAGTTGATTTTGCTATTCTGTTAACAGTTTCATAAGTTTGAATTTTAGATCATTGACTTTTTTCTTTTCTTTTCTTTTTTTTTTTTTTTTGGTACTGGAGATTGAACTCAGGGGCACTCAACCACTGAGCCACATCCCCAGCCCTATTTTGTGTTTCATGTAGAGACAGGGTCTCACTGAGTTGCTTAGCGCATCGCCATTGATGAGGGCGGCTTTGAACTCGCGATTCTCCTGTCTCAGCCTCCCTAAGTGCTGGGATTACAGGCTTACACCACCGCGCCCGGCTAACTTTTTTCTAATATATGCATTTAATGCGATAAATATCCCTCTAAGAACTACTTTAGCTGCATCCCACCACAAATTTTGATATATTGTATTTTCATTTTCATTCAGTTCAAAATATTTTCAATATCCCTTGAGACATTTCTTTGCCCGATGGATTATTTAGAGGCTCATTATTTAATTTCTAAATATTTGCTGATTCCCCAAATATCTTTCTATTATTGGTTTCTAGTCTGATTTCTATTATTGACAGAGAATATACTACATGTGGTTTCAATTATTTTAAATTTGATAAGGTTTATTTTATGACCCAGGATATGGTGTATCTTGTAAAATTTCAAGTACACTTCAGAAGAATGTGTATTCTTTGTTGTTGGTTAGGGTACTCTACAAACATCAATTATATTAATTTGGTTGAAGGTGTTATTCAGATGTGTTCTAAATCCTTATTGGTTTTTTGGTCTACTTGTCCTACAGCTATAGAAAAGAGTAGTGTTGACATCTTCAACTTTAAATTTAGGTTAATTTCTCTTTTCAGCCTTCTTAATTTTCTTCATGTATTTTGAAATTCTACTGGTAAGTATGCATACTTTTACACTGTTACATAATCTTGGTGAATTGAGCCTCTAATTGTTATGCAATCTCTTTCTTTGTTCCTGATAATCTTCTATGATCTTGAAGTCTACTTTGGTGTTTATGCTTTTTTTTTCACTTGCTTCTCTCTTCCATAATTCTCTTACATTATCAGGATATGTTCAGATTTCCATTTTATCTATTGTATCTTTCTACTTTATCTCAACAATATTTTTATTGGTTGCTGTAGGAATTATAATGTACATATTTAACTTTTCAGTCTATTCAGAGTATTTTCGCCCAAGTGAAACACAGAATAGAACTTTATAAGAACGTAGGTCTCTTTACCCTCTTCCTTTATATTGTAGTTTTCACACATGTTACATGAAAATGCTTTGTCAAAAAGTAATTTATCCAGGGCTGGGATAAATTACTGCTGGTAGAGTGCCTGCCTTGCATGCACAAGGCCCTGGGTTCAATCCCCAGTATCACAAAAAATAAATAAATAAATTTTAAAAAGTTTAGTAATTCATCCAGAATCATGAGTTCAAAGCCAGCCTCAGCAAAAAGTGAGGTACTAAGAGACTCAGTGAGACCCTGTCTCTAAATAAAATACAAAATAGAGCTGGGGATGTGCCTCAGTGGTCAAGTACCCCAGAGTTCAATCCCTGGTACCAAAAAAAAAAAAAAAAAAAAGCAATTTATCCAAATATTTACTGTTTTTGAAGTTCTTCATTTCTGAGGTCCTAAGTTTCCCTGTTTTATTTTTCTTTTACTTGAAGAACCATCTCTTGTATTTATTTTAGAACAACTCTTGTGACAAATTCCCTAAATTGTCCTTTAAGAACGTCCTTTATTTTATTTTCATTCTTAGAGAATATTTTTATTGAATATAAAATTCTAGGGTGACGAATTTTCTCTGCATACTTAAAAAAATGTTACTCCTCTGTTTTCTTATCTCCGTAGGTTTTTTTGTTTTGGTACCATGGATTAAACCCAGGGGTGCTTAACCACTGAGCCACATCTACAGTCCTTTTTACTTTTTATTTTGAAGTAGGGTCTCCCTAAGTTGCTTAGGAACTAAGTTGCTGAGGCTGGTCTCAAACTTGCAATCCTCCTGCCTCAGTCTCCCGAGTTGCTGGGATTACAGGCATGCACCACTGTGCCTGGCTCTCCATGGTTTTTTTTTTGGTACTGGAGATTGAACTCAGGTGCACTCGACCACTGAGCCACATCCCCAGTCCTACTTTGTGTTTTATGTAGAGACAGGGTCTCACTGAGCTGCTTAGCGCCTCGCTGTTGCTGAGGCTGGCTTTGAACTCGCGATTCTCCTGTCTCAGACTCCCTAAATTCTGGAATTACAAAGCTTGTGCCACAGTGCCCAGCTCTCCATGATTTTTGATGAAAAATGTGTAGTAATTTTAATAATCCCTGTTCCCTAGCTTCTATCTCTGGCTGCTTTCAAGGTTTTTTTCTTTTTTATGTTCTTATTAGAGCATTATAGTTATACTTAAGAGTGGGGTTCAGGGCTGGGATTGTAGCTCAGTGGGAAAGTGCTTGCCTAGCACAGGTGAGGCCCTGGATTTGATTCTCAGCACCACATAAAAACACATAAATAAAATAAAGGTTAAATTCTTAAAAAAAGGGCTGGGGTTGTGGCTCAGTGGTAGAGTGCTCGCCTCGCATGTATAAAGCACTGGGTTCGATCTTCAGCACCACATAAAAGTAAATAAATAAAATAAAGGTATTGTGTCCATCTACAACTAAAAATATTTTAAAAAAAAAGACGAGTTCATTTTGACATATTCATACATACATGAAATATAGTTTGTTTCATTTCATTCCTTGGTATTTCTACTTTTCCTCCTCCCCTACCTCCCTCTTCTCCACTTCCTCTGTTCTACTGGTCTTCCTTCTATTTATTTACTGTTTTTTCAACTGGTGCTTTAAATATTTTTTTTAAGTTTTCAGAAGGGATTTTGATGTATCTGAAAGTGATCTTGCTTGATTTTATTCTCCTTCATCTTGTTGAATTTGTAAATTTTTTTCTTTGATCAAATTTGAAAAGTTATCAGTTTTATTCTTTTTTTAAATTTTTTTTTAAAGTTGTCGATGGACCTTTATTTTTTTCATTTATTTATATGTGGTGCTGAGAATGGAACCCAGTGCCTCACACATGCTAGGCAAGCGTTCTACCACTGAGCCACAACCCCAGCCCATCAGTTTTACTCTTTCAAATATTTTTCTGCACAAATCTCATGCTCCTATCCTTCTAAGATTCTGATGACATGAATGTTAGAACATATGATAATGTCTCACAGGTCCTTTAAGCTCTATTCAGTTTTTTTTCCAAATCTTGTTTTTTCTTTCTCTTGCTCAGAGTATAATGTCTATTGCTCTATATTGAAGCTTACACTTTTGTCACCTCCATTTGCTCATCCAAATTATCTTTTTTTTTATTTAGTCTTGTGTTCTTGGTTTCATATCTTTTTTACTTTTAACCCAACATTAAGAGTGTTCCCATGCTTTTCCTGTTTCTTCTCAACCAATCTGCAATAAAGGGATATCTAGGGAAATAAGTATATAAAATCACTCTTATTTTGATAATGTCAAAAAATAATGACTAAAGTTAAAATGGAAAGCTTACTATATTGAAAAGCACTGCTAGGTCAAAAATGTAGCTCAGCAGTAGAATGCTTGGTCTGCACGTGAAGCCATGGGTTCAATTCCTAGCATCACAAAAAAAATGAGCACTATAAAACAGGTCAGGAGTAAGACTCTAATTATAGTGCCACTAACTTTTCTGTCCTTGTTTCCTTACCTATAAAATAAACATTACTGTGCTAGTAATAAGTTTCTTCTCAGCACTAAATATGCTTTACTTACTCTTTCAATCTGTTTTTCCATTTCTTTATGCTGTTCAAGATGAATTTTCTTTGCTTTTTCAAAGGCTAAGCAAATTTTCTCATGCTCTGTATTGATATTGGTTTCTAGACTCCTTATCTTTTCATTCTTTTCCTAGAAATATAAAACAGATTTAAAGAATATGATTGAGCTGGGTGCAATAGCAAATACCTATAATCCCATGGCTCAGGAGGCTAAGGCAGGAGGATCATGGGTCACCTTAGCAACGGTGAGGCACTAACTCAGTGAGACCTTATCTCTAAATAAAATACAAGGGCTGGGACTGTGGCTCAGCGGTAGAACGCTTGCCTCACATGCGTGAGGCCCTGGGTTCGATCCTCAGCACCATATACAAAGCAGTAAAATAAAGACATTGTGTCCATCTACAACTAAAAAAATATTTAAAAAAAAATAAAAATAAAAAATAAATAAAATACAAAATAGGGCTGCGGATGTGGCTCAGTGGTCAAATGCCCCTGAGTTCAATCCCCACTAGCCTTCCCCCCAAAAAAGAAGCATATTAAAGAACTACTATTTGAATTTTATTAAGATAAAAATGACAGGGGCTAGGGCTGTAGCTCAGTGGTAGAGCGCTTGCCTAGCATGTATGAGGCACTGGGTTCGATCCTCAGCACCACGTATAAATCGATCCTCAGCACCACGTATAAATAATAAATGAATAAAATAAAGATCCATCAACAATTTAAAAATATTTAAAAAATAAATAAATAAAAATATAATAAAAATGACAAAATTTGAATAACAACTTCTTGTATTAACCTATTAACTTAAAAATACAGAAACAAACAAAACAAAAAAAAGAATGAGAAGTTCAGTAGAATTTATACTTTCCTAGTTAGTATGTTTTATAGTAATGATACAAAATTAAACAAGTACCTAAGAGTCAGTGTAAACTTATAGCAAAAAGGGTAAATTTTACCATAAGCTCCTGTTCAAGTTCTGCATTTTTTGCAGCAACTGAAGAATAAGCAACTATTTTTTCTTCCAGCTGTTTCTCTAGAGTTAAAAGCTGAGAACATTTCTTTGTCATCTGAAAATATAATGAAGTATAAAATTAGTTTTTAAAGAATATGCATCCTAAAATCAAATATCTGCTCCTCTTTTTGAAGTTTAAATACACTGTGTCCAGATAAACCGGGCGAATTTATGGTAATAAACATTTAAGGCACAAAGTGAATAACATTTTTCCCCCCAATACTTCTCTACTTTATTGAGGTTGACCAACATGGTATTTATGTATCTCAACATTTACTTTAAAAGTTTTCAGTGATGTTTAGATAATGAACTATTTTCCACAATTAGTTAATTTAGGCACATTGGTTTGTATTTTAGAGAACATACTTACCTTTAGGACAGATAGGAAGAAGCATAATTTGCAAATGTTACAAAGATGATTCCAAATCTCAGCTAACCTCTTTCCCAAACTTCAATCACTCATTTAGTCTTTTTTTTTAAATATTTTTTTAGTTGTAGATGAACACTATATCTTTATTTTTTATGTGGTGCTGAGGATCGAACCCAGTGCCTCACGCATGCGAGGCAAGCACTCTACCACTGAGCCACAATCCCAGCCCTCATTTAGTCTTAAATGATAAGAGATTCAAAAATAATTGTTTAAACATATTTGTGTGATATTAGAGTAACTTAGAAATCCCTGAAAGAGTAGTAAGCTATGATTATTGAAAAACCTCAGAAAACTGGCAAGGCTTAATTGCAAAGTACTTAACAGAAGGCCACAGATGTTTTTCTAAGAGGAACTAGGAACTACAGGTGTCATTTAGTAATGCATTGAAATGGCACTGCCCAATCCAAGTGCTGTACAGAAATCAGGTCTCCTTAGTATCCATCACTTTGGATAAGCTTCCACTATCATAGCATGGCCCTTGGTTTTTCTACCCATTGGTTTTTCTACAAATCAGAATCCATGGCTTTAAAATTGGCCAAAATCTGACCTGAGAAAGCTTCATGAAATTCAAAAACATCAATATCATTCATGGTTAATCAATCCTGCCTTTTGTAGAACTTTTGGTGTCACATATGTTGGTCCCAGTAAAAGTTGATCTTTTGGATCCTGAGACACATACACAAAAATCCCTTAAATATGCCTTTGGTTTATAACCCAAGGCCAGAGCTTTGCCCTCTGCCATAATCAGCACTGCAAAAGTGTCATCAATCAGGAAAGAAAAATTTGCAGCTGTCACTGTGCCATAGGGCTTGATGAATGCAGGTTTCAGTTTGGCCATCTGCTCCAGTGAGGAAGGACAGATGCTATTGTCTTTGGTAACTATATCCTTCCCTGGTACTTTGAAGAGAATAACATCAGACCGGAGTCCTTTGTCCTGTGCCTTCTTGGTGAGACTGTGAGAGCACAGGGCATATTCATCCTATTCTACTTGAGAAATAGCAAAGGCAGCAGCCAGTCAGTCTGCAGAGCGACCCATGGTCTCAATGGTGGAGAACCTGGCCACTGCAGGGAGCTCAGATGATAGGAAATTCAATATGAATTTAGAGAGCAAAGACAGTCGCTAGCCCATTGTCTTGGCTTTATTAAGATCAAGCATCATTTTCCTTGAATGATGAATAGGGACATCAGACATTAACAACACCACCAGCCACAACCACATCAGAGTGGCCAGAAGCGATCAGGATAACAGCTGTGGTCATGGCTTGGTTTGAAGAGATGTAAGCCATGGCAACAATGTAAGAGCCTTGTCAGAAAAGCCAGCTCCGCAGTACTCTCTAGCCACATTGCTTGTTGTCACTTTCTGAATAACTGTGCCAAATATGATATAGTCAACGACTTCTTTTGGCACATTGGTCTTTTGTAATAAACCCGAAAGTGCTGCTCTAGCCAAATCATGTGGCATCAGGTCTTTATATGAAGTGCCTGACAGTAAAAATGGAATGTGAACACCATCCACTATCACGATATTCCTTATACTGGGTTTGGCTAAGATCTTCTTCAATTTGGTCTGGGCAGCTGGGGCAGCTAATAGCTGGGAGGAACAGCGCAGAGGTCTTACGGAAAATCTGGGGGCCCATTTTGATGTACTGGGAAGATTTTTTAAAGTGTAAGTCAAGATGGAAGTCATTTTGAAACCTTAGTTCGCTTCTGTGCGGGATCCCACTCCTAGTGAATAATATTTTTATCCACATTAATTATTAAAACAAATGACAATTTAGAAGAAAAACAAATAGCAAAAGGAAAGTCAGGCATATCACATCACTCCTTCCATCTAGGTAGTATATAAGTAATTTAACTCACACCCTAACCCTATTTTTCTTTTCTTTCTTCCTTTTTTTTTTTTCTTGCTATATTAAGGATTGAATTCAGGGTCTCTACGTTTTCCTAGCCCATTTTTTTTAAGTAGTTCTTACAGATTGCAAAATGTTAACAGTAATTATTTCTGGTGGTAGAATTATCAATGTTTATTTTCTTCTTTTTTTACTTCTGAATTTTAATGTCTAACAAGACTATTCTGTTATTTTTTTTTAAGTTATTAATCTTAGTATTTGACAATTTTCTAAGTGGAAGTCTGTAATTGTAGACTAAATCTCCTTTTTGATTATTAACTTAAGTTCCTATCCTACAAGTCTTTTCCATGGGCTTGGTTATAAATATAAAACACAAAATCAGACATCTAAACACATCCTTATGGATGGCGGCAGGCTTCAAATGCAAGTTTGAAGGTTGAGTATAATGCATACCCATGTGATCCTTGTCTATAATTACCTATTGAGGCATCCTTGTCCTTTCCTCAGTGAAAATGAAGATCAGATATTCATATAACATTTCAGCATACAATCCATAGCATATCTATATCATATTCACATGTGGTTTTTTAAAAAATGTAAATTCCTGAGCAGATACCCAAGACCTACTGAATCAGAATTGCTACAATGGTACCCAGAAATTTACATGTTTCACAGGCTTCCTAGGTGACACTATTATGGGCCAAGCTATAATGGGCAATGACCAAACAGACTCCATTTTATCCTAAAAATCCATGTCATATAAGAAATGCTTCTCTCATGGGAAAACTCTGTCTCTGAACCCACCAACTACTTAGCATAGCATACCGACAACACAAAATGGCAAAATTGTTCTTTCTATTCTTATACCCTGTGCTTGTGCAATGTACCCTAACTGCACAGAATGTTGTCTAGACGTCAGTAACCATTCTTTAAACTGTACTCAACCAGGGTCGTTTTGACCCACTTCCACTTCTGCT
Source organism: Geosciurus inauris (assembly GCA_004024805.1). Classification (NCBI taxonomy): domain Eukaryota; kingdom Metazoa; phylum Chordata; class Mammalia; order Rodentia; family Sciuridae; genus Geosciurus; species Geosciurus inauris. The sequence continues at coordinate 158,751 of PVHX01001945.1, read as the reverse complement.
TATGATTTTAGATCTCATGATTTTCTTAAAAATATTTTTTTAGTAGTAGATGCACACAATACCTTTATTTATTTTATGTGGTGCTGAGGATCGAACCCAGTGCCTCACGCATGCGAGGCAAGTGCTCTACCACTGAGCCACAACCTCAGCTCTGAGATCTTCTGATTTTTGTTTGTGGTTTTGAACTATAAAAGATTTGCTTTAATCTCTTAAGCAGGTAGAGGAGTGCAGACTTGTAGCTTGCCCTCATGCCGCCAGCTGGTTAATAAAGGTTCCATCTCCTGTTTTCAGATCGACTCAGTGATTTATTACAATCTCGCCATAACAGCTCTGATGTTTGTTAAAATCTGAAATCCTCTACTACTACTTTTCTTCTAACTACATAATTCAAATTCTCTTCTTGTTAATGTGCATTTACCATGTTAACTTATACTGTGGAAGAAATAATAAACTGCAATGCAGTATTAGTTTTACCTAATTTGAGACCTTTTAGCCACTAGGGAGCATGCTCCTACTTTAACATAAGTTAAAACAACGTGTTTCCAAACATTTTCTTTCTTTTTCTTTTTTTTGGTACTGGAGATTGAACTCAGGGGCACTCGACCACTGAGTTACATCCCCAGCCCTATTTTGTGTTTTGTGTAGAGACAGGGTCTCACTGAGTTGCTTAGTGTCTCGCCATTGCTGAGGCTGGCTTTGAACTTGTGATTCTCCTGTCTCAGCCTCCCTAAGTTCTGGGATTACAGGCTTGCGCCACCGCGCCCGGCTCCAAACATTATTTCTAAAAGAGTTTATAGCTTGGCACAGTGGCACATGCCTATAGTCAAGAGGCATGATTGAGGAGGACTCAGGAGGGTAAGGCAGTAGAATCACAGGTTCAAGGCCAGCCTTAGCAACTTAGCAAGACTATTTTAGACAAAAAAATTAAAAGGGCTGGGGATATAGCTCAGTGTTAAAATACCCCTGGGCTCAATTCCCAATATATATCTTAAGTGGTTCCATTTTGTAAAATTTATAAATCTAGACCTAAATTTTTATAAAACCCCACAAGATATTCTTGATCTTAAAATTTAGTACATATATCCATGTAATTTTAAGCTTACTTCACTTTCTAGTTTGCTAGAATTTGAAGCTTTCTCTAGAAGCTCCTCTTGAATCAGTTGAAATTGACTAGTTCTGTGAGCCATGTTAACCTTCAGATCAGAATTTTCAGCTTCTATTTGCATTAGCTTAGTACGTAGTTCTTCTATTCCAGTAGCAAGTCTTTGCCTCTCTCTTTCATACTGCTTGTTCACAGTATGTTGATTGCGGTCTTTTATACTTTCTGTTGATAAACACAAAAGGAAAAATTTTCTGAATAAAACTTCAAGTACAAAAATCAATATAAATAGTTGAAATATTTAATCATAAAGTTTAGTTTCTATTTAAAGAATAAAAAGAATGTAGAATGAAACATGCTACAAGGAAATGGTAAATAAGGCCCTTTCTAAATTAAATACATAAGTGAAAAGTTCTTCTGAATCATTTATTTTACTAGGTAGCTAAAGGCTATTCCTTATACCAGAAAGTTAAGAGTGCTTCCCACTTTTAAGATACTATTTTTAATAGAAATCATTATAAAATGGTTTTTTTAAAAAAAAGTTGCTTTGTTTCCTTAAACTGAAGATAATCATAAAATTTATCTGGACAATTTGAAATTATTAAGAACTTTTTTTGGGGGGGGTTGTGGCTCAGCGGTACAGAGCTTGCCTAGCATGTGTGAGGCACTGGCTTCAATTCTCAGCACCACATATAAATGAATACAATAAAGGTCCATCAACAACTAAAAAAAATTTTTTAAAAAAAAGAACTTTTTTTTTTAAAAGAGGCACTGGGGATTGAACCAGGGGTACTTTACTACTGAATTATATCTCCAGTGCTTTTTTTTTTTTTGGTACCAGGGATTGAACTCAAGGGTACTTGACCACTGAGCCGCATCCCCAGCCTTATTTTGTATTTTATTTAGAGACAGGATCTGAAATGCTTAGTGCCTTGCTTTTGCAGAGGCTGGGTTTGAACTTGCAATTCTCCTGTCTCGGCCTCCAAAACTGCTTGGATTACAGGCGTGCACCACTCTGCCCAGCTTCTCCAGTGCTTTTTATTTTTTATTTTGAGACAGGGTCTCACAAAGTTGCTAAAGGCCTTGTTAAATTGCTGAGGTTGGCTTCAAACTTGCCACCCTCCTCCTTCAGCCTTCCAAATTGAAGGATTATAGGCATATGATACCATATCCAACCATTAAGAACATTTTTATGTACTATATGTAGATGCAGGTTCAAAAGGTACACACAGTGAACCCTTTCCAGTCCTATATTCCTTATGTACAAACCAGCTGAAGAAAATACACTAAAATTTTAAAAATGACTGAGGCTTATCAGAGGTAGCTTTCTGACTATGTCTTTTCTCCATTATAAACATTGTATCTTCTCCTACTCCACAGTATGTGAATTCTCAGGAGCACTTAAAAGGCAAAATGTAGATGATTACATGAGAATACACACACGGAAATAAGGAGAGATGCACCTTGCCCTTTGAGGGTTGGATAAGTGGCAATTTCCCATCAATTCTCCATATCCACAATATTTTACTTTCTAAGCTATCTATTTCATTGACTCTGTTCTTAGATGTTAGAGAATATATGACACATTGTATTTATCACCACCTATAATTACTACCATTCCCTCTGCTAATCAGACCATTCCCTTCCCATTCTCTCTGATCACTTAGATATATAATTTTATGTCATTTCTAATGCTAACAACCCTTTGTTTTTAAAGATAGATTATGATATTTATTAATCCCTAGGGCAACCACTAAAAAAGGGAAAAGTATACAAAGAGATACAGTGTATGAATCAATAGTGGAAATAAGACATGAAATACTAAAATATACTTGAACCAAATGAAGGCAAAAAATGAATACAATGGAATTTTTAAAAAATGGTAGATTAAACCCTCCAAATACCAATATTACATTAACTATAAGTGATCTAAACACCCCAATAAAATTCTACTTAAGGGCCGAGATTGTAGTTCAGTGGTAGAGTTCTCGCCTTGTATGCGTGAGGCACTGGGTTTAATCCTCAGCACCACATAAAAATAAATAAAATAAAAATATTTTTAAAAAATCTAGCCAGGCACAGTGGCGCACGCCTGTAATTCCAGCACAGGAGAATTATGAGTTCAAAGGTAGCCTCAGCAACGCCGAGGTGCTAAGCAACTCAGTGAGATCCTGTCTCTACATAAAAGACAAAATAGGGCTGGGGATGTGGCTAAGTGGTCAAGTACCCCTGGGTTCAATCCCCAGTACAAGAAAAAAAAAAAATCTACTTAAAACACAAAAAATGAATGGATATAAATGCAGGACCCAATTATATGCTTTCTATGAGAAACTCATTTTATCTATAAAGACACAGGTTCAAAGGATGAAAAAAAATTATAAAAAAACTGGAGGATCTATATTAATTTCAAACAAAGCAGCCTTCCTACAAGAAGTATTACTAAGAACTAAAAGAGACATTTAATATAATAAAGGAGTCTATTCAGTAAGCAGGTACAACAATTTTAAAAATATATATATATAATGTTCAAAATACAAGAAGCGACGATTGACAGAACTAAAAGGATAAATAAACATATACACAGACATATCTGAAGATTTCAATACTACTCAGTATTTGACAGAACAAATATACAGAAAATTATTAGGGATAAAGAAAACTTAAATAATATAACCTCACATGATTGATATTAAAAAAATATTCCATCCAACAATCATAGAATAAACAGTTTTTTCAAGAGCAGTCAGAACATTCACCAAGATAGACCACATGCCAGCCGATAAATGGCATCTCAAAGTACTTTCAAAATATAAAATCAGGGCTGAGGGAATAGCTTAATGTATGTATGCTTAGCATACATGTAGCCTTGGGTTCAATCCCAAGCACCAAAAATAAATAAATAAATAAATACAAAATAAAATCAAATAGAATATGTTCTGACCACCATGAATGAAACAAAAATACATGGAAAATCTCCTAATATTTCAGAAATAAAAACACACACAACCTAAAAGTCAGAGAAAAAATTATGAGATACATAAAAATTTTTGAACTGAATAAAAATGAAAATACCACACATCATAATTAGTGGGATACAGATGAACCACTGCTTAAAGGAAAATTTATCCCTTTAAATATTTACATCAGGAAAGAAGAGAGCTATAAAATTAATACAAGCTTTCATTTTAAGAGAAGTTTTAAAAAGCTGGGATTAAACACCTACAATCCCAGTGATTGAGGAGGCTGAGGGAGAAAGATCACAAATTTGAAGCCAGCCTCAGCAACTTGGCAAGGTCCTAAGCAACTTACTAAGACCCTGTCTCAAAATAAAAAGGGCTGGGAATGTAGCTCAGTGGCAAAATATCCCTGGGTTCAATCCCAAGTACCAAACAAAAATAAAAGTTGATTGTGGTAATGGTACCAAGAGTAAAAACATGTTAAAAAAACAAGTGGCAAAACTTACCAAAATTTTATATTTAAAATGAGCGTTATCTTTTTTTTTAACTTTTTTTAAATTGTTTTTTCAGTTGTAGATGGACACAATACCTTTATTTATTTATTTTATGTGGTGCTGAGGATCAAACCCAGTGCCTCACACATGCGAGGCAAGCGTTCTACCACTGAGCCACAACCCCAGCCCAAAATGAGCATTATCTTATTGGATGTAAATTTGATTTCAATAACGTATTTTTGGAGGGGAATTCAACTCAGAGGCACTCAATCACTGAACCACATCCTTAGCCCTGCTTTGTATTTTATTTAGAGACAGGGTCTGAGTTGCTTTGCACCTTGCTTTTTCTAAGACTGGCTTTGAATTCACGATCCTCCTGCCTCAGCCTCCTGAGCCACTGGGATTACAGGCATGTGCCACCATGCCCAGCTCAATAACATATATTTTAAAAATATAATGCTAAGTCCAAAAATTCTGAAATAATTTTTGCTGTCTTACATAACTACTCATGACAAATTATCAAGTGTGTTTAACAACAGACACAAAACAGGGCCGGGATTATAGCTCATGACAAATTATCAAGTGTGTTTAACAATGGAAACCAAACAGGGCAAGGATTGCAGCTCAGTGGTAGAGTGCTTGCCTCGCATGCCTGAAGCACTGGGTTCGATCCTCAGCACCACATACAATTAAATAAATAAAATAAAGATATTGTGTCTATTAAAAAAAGAAAAAGAAACCAAACAGCTGTTAATTTGTTTCATTTCTGTTTTCTGTGGAAATGGGAATTGAACTTAGTGCCTCATACATACTAGGGAAGCTCTCTATTGCTGAGTTATATCCCAAGGCTTTATATATTTCAAATTTTGGAACAGGGTCTCACTAAGTTGCTGAGGCTGGCCTCAAAGTTGCAATCCTACTTCAGCCTCCTGTGTAGCTGGATGACAGGCATATGCTACCACACCCACCTTGATGATAGTATTTTAAAGAAACAGACTGGCTGGACATGATGGTACACATCTGTCATTTCAGCTACTCAGGAGGTTGAGTCAGTAGGATCACTAGTTTGAGGCCAGCCTCAGTAGCCTAGCAAGACTGCCTCGATATTAAAAATAAAAAAGGGTGGGGACACGATTTACCCTGGATTTAATCCCTAGTATTGCAATATTTCAGTCAACAGAATAAAATAAAATACTATTGCCAAGAACAGATTATAATTTATTAAAATAATTCAATAAAATATACTCACCAACTTGATTACCACCTAGTTTTACAGGTTCTGTTTCTAAAGTAGTCAATTTGCCACTTTCTTGGCTATCCTTACAAATAATGTTCTGAGATAACTGGTTTGCAGTCAAATTTGCATGAAGCTTTTGAATCTCTGCCTCTTTTATTGCAAGCTTAATCCTGGCACAAAAGAAAAAAATCCAATTATGAGAGTAATTCTGTAAAAAATATCTCATGATACTTTTCACCTCTCAAATTGGCAAAATTTTAAAATTCTCATATTAGTTAATTTCTAAGGAGGATATGGAAACTTTTATAAATAGCAGGATTGTAAATTGGTTTAGCCCACTTTACAACTTGATAAAAATTAGTAAAATTGAAAATATAGATGACCTAAAATCTAGCAATATGACTTTTAGGAAAATATACTAGAGAAATTCTCATATATATGTATAAAGAAGCATGTATAAGGATGTTCTTTGTAACTCTGTAATAGAAAAAACTACAAATAAGGTAATTATCAACAAAAGAATAGATTGACACTATTCTAGAAAAAAAATCCTATGTAGCTATTAAGATCAAATTAAACACCCAAATCTATTCATTGATCAATCACTCTACCTATCCCAACATGGATGAATTTTTTAAAAGGACATGTCTGGGCATGGTGGCACATGCTTTCATTCCAAGTTCAAGGCCCTAAGCAACTTAGTGAGACCCTGTCTCAAAATAAAAAAGCAAAGAGGACTGGGGACATAGCTCAGTGTAAAGCACCCTTGGGTTCAATCCCTAGTACCAAATAAATAAATAAATAATTTAAAAATGATGCTGAGTAGAAAAGCAAAATTGCAAATATAAACATAGAATACACTTTTATTTGTGTATAAGAGAATATATATACACAATGTAGATAGAAATATACACATCAAATTCATAATAATGGATATGTAGGGGAAGAATGAGACAAGGAGTAAAGATCAAAGGATATTATCCATCCTGTAATGTTTTATTTTTTATTTAGAGAAACAGATTTGAAACAAATATCACAAAATATAAAGAAGACTCAATTCTTAGCTATGGAATCAGTATTGGTTATAATACTGTCTGGACTTTTGCTTCTATATTTTTTCAACTTTCTCAACTAAACACCTTCATTTAATTTCCAACAAAACCATTCTATTTGCTGTTACTTCAAAATATGAAAAACATACCTTAATTCTGAAATCACCAATTTATTTGCCTCACAGCAGCCAATGCAATTGTCTTCCTTGTTTGAAAAACTATTCATCTGGTGCTTAGAAATGGATGATTTAAAACCAAGTATTTCTCTTTTTAACTAGAAGTTTAAAAAACAAATGTTTATTAATTGTAATACATATGTGAGATGCCATTTTTTTCTTATTCAGAACTCTTAAGTTTGAAAAATTGTCTGAATTTAATATCCATAAATAGGAAAATGTACAAATACAGCAGGAAATATTAAGATAACTGAAAACCTATAATAATTAATTAAGATAATGGGAAAAGTATAATACTTAAATAAACTTGAGTTCCATAAATTAATTATAACATAATACCAAGTAAAAAACCAAATTCCATTGGTACACAAAGTATTTTAAAAAATATACTAAGAGGGGCTGGGATTGTGGCTCAGTGGTAGAGCACTTGCCTCGCATGCGTGATGCACTGGGTTCAATCCTCAGCACCACATAAAAATAAATCAATAAAGATATTAAAAATATATATATATACTAAGAAATGTATGGGCATGGTGGTGCATGCCGGTAAATTCCACCAGCTCTGGTGGCTGAGGCAGGAGGATCGATCACAAGTTCAAGGCCAGACTCAGGAATTTAGCAAGGCCCTAAGCAACTTAGTGAGACCCTGTCTCAAAACAAAAAATAAAAGATACTGGGAATGTAACTTGGGGTACCCGGTTCAATACTAAATACCAAAATAAATAAATAAAAATTTAAGATATAGTAGTTCCATATAAATTTATATGTGGCAACATTTAAAATATGGATGAGAAGAGTATGAAAAAATTTCAGAATAGTTGCTACTTTTGAGCATAGAGGGAGAATGGAGCTGATAAAGTACATATGGCGGTTTTATCTATAAAATTTAGTCTGAAAAGCCATGCACAGTGGCGCATGCCTGTAATCCAGTGGCTCAGGAGGCTGAGACAAGAGAATCGCAAGTTCAAAGCCAGCCTCAGCAACGGCAAGGTGCTAAGCAACTCAGTGAGACCCTGTCTCTAAATAAAATACAAAATAGGGCTGGGGATGTGCCTCAGTGGTCGAGTGTCCCTGAGTTCAATCCCTAGTACAGAAAAAAAACATTTATTCTAAAAACATCTGAAGTTGATGCAGCAATGTGTCTCATATTTTGCAAATGCTAACTTAATTACACACTCTAGAAATAAAAAAGTTCACAGATCCAAACCACATCATTCTTAGCACTTCATGAAACAGCATCAAGTATACATTATCATACCAACTTCATAGTCACACATCAAATAATTCTTAGCACTAAGCACATATGAGAATTTTAATTTAAAATGGAAGAATGAAAGTTATCTGCATATGATCACTTTCTAATTTAAAAAGCAAACATTAAATTAAAATCTTAGGAAATAATTAATATCTAATACGGGGCCTCCTAAATGCTTGGCAAACACTCTACCACTGAGTTACACCAGCAGCCCAGTTCTATCCCATTCTCATAAGTACATGTAAAGTTGCTCAACATTAGCCATCGAGGAAATAAAAATTAAAACCACAGTGTGATACTGCTTCATACTCACTAAGATGGCTATAAGCCAAAAGACAATAACAAGTGTTGACAGGGATGTGGAAAACCAAGAACCCTTATACACTGTTGATCAAAATGTGAAACAGTGTAGCCATTTTGGGAAACAATTTGACATAAATTTACCATATGACCCAGCAATTCTACTCCTGGGTATCTACCCAAGAGCAATGAAAACATTATTACACAAAGTCTTCTATGAAAATGTTCACAGCGGGTTGGGGATATGGCACAGTGGTAGCGTGCTCGCCTAGCACGCGTGAGGCACTGGGTTCGATCCTCAGCACCACATAAAAATAAAATAAAGATATTCTGTCCGTCTACAACTAAAAAATAAATATTAAAAAAAAAAAGAAAAAAAAGAAAGTGTTCACAGCAACTTTATTCATAATAGCCTAAAAGTAGAAATAATCCAAATGTCCATCAAATGGTAAGCAGATGAAACAGAATACTACTTAACAATAAATAGAAATGAAATACTGATATGTCACAACATGAATGAACCTCAAACATATTAAAAATATAAAATGAAAGCCAGCCTCAGCAACAGCGAGGCGCTAAGCAACTCAGTGAGACCCTGTCTCTACATAAAACACAAAATAGGGCTGGGGATGTGGCTCAGTGGTCAAGTGCCCCTGAGTTCAATCCCCAGTACCAAAAAAATATATATATAAAATGACAGGTGCAAAAAAACACATATTGTTATGCCCTCATTCATCAAAACATCCACAAAGGAAAAATACAGAGAAACAGAAATTATAGTGGTTTCCCAGGGGTATGTGGTGGTGGTGCAGGACTAATTCTAAAAGGACACAGGGATCTTTGGGGAATGATAGAAACTTTTAAAACTGCATGTGGTAATATAAGATTTTTAGTAAACTTATTAAAAGTCTTAAAACAATTAGCAGGAAATTTGCCCATACTGCAAATAGAAAACTATTTATAATTTAGTAAATTTACTAAAAGCTACTGACATTTCAAAGGGGTGAATTTTACAGAATAAATGATATTTCAAAGCTCTTTAAAAAAATAATGTGCCCTTCTTACATATGGTATCTGATACAAAAGAAAGGGTAGAAGAGTAGAAAGGTAAGCATGAGGCAAAATAGGAATTAAATAAAAAATAAATTGGTGCCAAAGTACAAACAAGTAGGAACAAAACTAAAAGCTAATAAAGCAACTCCAAAATGATGTTCTCTCATAAAACACTTGACTAAAATTTTTCTTTTCCATTATGCAACCAAGTACAGTACATTTCTTTTCACACGTACTTACTGGCAAATGGGATATCATTTTTCCCAAACTTCTCAGTTCTACCCTTGAACTTTCAATTTCCTGCTGACATAAATCTAGTCGCTCATTCTGTGTTGCAACACGAACCTTTAATTCTCGGTTTTCGTTCATTAGAGAAAATTTTTCTCTCAGTATTTCATCTTTGTCTTCTAACTCACTTTCTAGCTTTAGAACATTCTGTCTAGATTCAGTCAATTGTGCCATGACTTCTGAATTCTTCACTGCCATAATCCTTAATTTTTCTTTTCCATTGTTATTTTCTTCTTTTAACTGCCTATAAATAAAAAATTAAAATGATAATAAAATGTGCACTTACTTTTAATAATCATATTTAGATACCCTCAGTATAAAAATATTTTGAAGTGCCAGGCACAGTGGGGCACACTTGTAATCCCAGTTACTTGGGAATCTAAGGCAGAAGGAATACAAATTTGAGGACAGCCTTGGCAACTAAAAACAATTCCTATCACAAAAAATAAAAAGGGCTGGGATGCAGCTTATTGGTAGAGTGCCCCTGGGGTTCAGTGTCCAGAATTGAAAACAAAATCCAAAAACATTGATGCAAAACCCCTAGCAAACTACTGGGTATGGTGGCGCATCCCTATAATCCCAGTGGCTTGGGAGGCTGAGGCAGGAGGATCCTGAGTTCAAAGCCAGCCTTAGCAAAAGTGAGGCACTAAGCAACTCAGTGAGACCCTGTCTCTAAATAAAATACAAAAAAGGGCTGGGGAAGTGGTTCAGTAGTTGAGTGCCCCTGAGTTCAATCCCTGGTACCCACCCATGCCCAAAAAACCCTAGCAAACTGAATACATTAGTGCATTAAAAGATTATTCAACTGGGTGTGGTGGCGCACATTTGTAATCCCAGCACTTTGGGAGGCTGAGACTGAAAAATTGTGAGTTCAAAGCCAGCCTCAGCAATGACAAGGCCTAAGCAATTCAGTGAGACCCTGTCTCTAAACAAAACACAAAATAGGGCTGGGGATGTGGCTCAATGGTTGAATACCCCTGAATTCAATCCCCAGTATCAAAAAAAGAAAAAAAAATACACACACACACACACACACATATATATTCACCCACAATCAAGTGGGATTTATTCCAGCAATGAAAGGATGGTTCAACTTAGACAACTCAATAAATATGATACGCCACATTAATAGAATGAGGAACAAAAATAACAGTTATCTCAACAGATATGATAAAAATCAACATCCCTTTATGATAAAAATGCTTAGCAAACAGGTGTAGAAGGAACATATCTCAATATAATAAAGGCCATATTTAATAAGCCAACAATTAACATTACAGTGAATGAAGAAAAGCTAAAGGCTTTCTCTTTAAGATTTGGACAAAGAAAAGGATTTCCACTTTTATCAGTTATTCAACATGGTACTAGAACTCCTAGCCAGAGCAATCAGGCAAGAGAAAGAAATAAAGGTATCCAAATTTGAAAAAAGGAAGTCAAACTGTCATTGTTTATAGAAGAAATGAACTTACATGTAGAAAACCCTAGAGATTCCACCAGAAAACCATTACAACTAATTCCTGAATTTAGCATGGTTGCAGAATACAAAAATCAGTAACATTATTATTCCTTTGGTGTTTTGTTTTGTTTTGTTTTTTGAGTGCTAAGGCTCAAACCCAGGGCCTCATTCATACTTGGTAAGTACTCTACCACTCAGATACTCCCTAACCCTCAAGTAGCATTGTTATATGACAACAGTGAATAACCTGAAATCTAAATCAAGAAAGCAATCTCATTTATAATAACTACCAAAAAGATATCTAAGAATAAATTTAACTACTTTAGTGTAAGATCTCTACAATGAAAATTATTATAAAATACTGATGAAAGATATTGAAGAGAACACACACAAAAAATGGAAGGTATTCATAGACTGGAAGAATCAATATTGTAAAAATGGTTACACTACCAAAAGCAATCTAAAGATTCAAAGTAATCCCAATTAAACTACCAATAGGTAGTTTTCTCTATTCTTCATAATAATAGAGAAAAACAATGATAAAATTTATATGGAACCAGAAAAAACTCAATAACCAAAAGCAATCTATTGCTATTTTGAATAGCCAAAACAATCTTGAGCAAAAAGAACAAAACAAGAGGCACTGCACTATCTGATATCAAAATATACTACAAAAGCCGGGCGCAGTGGTGCATGCCTGTAATCCAAGCACTTTGGGAAACTAAGATAGGAGAATCGTGAGTTCAAAGCCTGCCTCAGCAACGCTGAGGCATAAGCAGCTCAGTGAGACCCTGTCTCTAAATAAAACACAGAATAGGACTGAGGATGTGGCTCAGTAGTCAGGTACCCAGGATTGAACTCAGGAGCACTTGACCACTAAGCCACATTCCTAGTCCTATTTTGTATTTTATTTTATTTTGTATTTTTTAAAACCTTTTTCTAATCAGTTATACATGACAGCAGAATGTATTTCATTTCATTGTACACAAATGGAGGACAACTTTTCATTTCTCTGGTTGTACACGATGTAAAATCTCATGATTTGTGCAATCACACATGGACCTACAGTAATGATGTCCTTCTCATTCCACCATCTTTCCTACCCTCATTCTCTCACCCTTCTCCCCTCCCCTTTGCCCAATCCAAAGTTCCTCCATTGTTCCCATGCTCCTTTCCCCCATTATGGATCAGCATCCACTTATCAGAGAGAACATTTGGCCTTTGGTTTTTTGGAATTGGCTTACTTCGCTTAGCTTGATATTCTCCAACTCCATCCATTTCCTATTTTGTATTTTATTTAGAGACATGATCTCACTTAGCACTTTGCTGAGGCTGGCTTTGAACTCTCAGTCCTCCTGCCTCAGCCTCCCACACCGCTGAGATTACAAGTATGCACCATCTCAACCAGTTACAGTCAACTAGTTTTTAACAAAAGCACCAAGGACATATACTGGAGAATAAACAGTTCAATAATCAGTGCTGGAAAAAAAAACAGTGCTGGGTGTCCACATGCAGGACAATGAAACTTGACCTTTATCTTTCACCAGTAGACCCAAAACAATGAAACTACTAGAAGGAAACATAGGGGAAATGGTTTAGATCACTGGAATGGACAAGGATTTTTTTGTTTGTTTGGGTACCGGGAATTGAACTCAGGGGCACTCGACCACTGACCCACATCCCCAGCCCTATTTTATGTTTTATGTAGAGACAGGGTCTCACTGAGTTGCTTAGCGCCTCGCCATTGCTGAGGCTGGCTTTGAACTCATGATTCTCCTGTCTCAGCCTCCCAAAGTGCTGGGATTACAGGCATGTATAACCGTGCCTGGCTGACAAGGATTTTTTAATAACACCTCAAAAGCAAATGGACAAAAAGGATTACATCAAACTAAAAAGCTTCTATAGAGCAAAGGAAACCATGATTAGTGAAAAGACAACCTACAAAATTGAGGTAAATATTTGCAAACTATACATCTGAGAAGGGATTAATATATAGAATATATAAGGAACTTCAAAACCTCAATAGCCAAAAAAAAAAAAAAAAAAAGAATTCCTGATTTTTGAAAAAATGAGCAATAGATTTAAAAATTTCTAAAAGCAAGACATACAAGTGGTCAAGAAATACATGAAAAAGTGTTCATCATCATAAATAGTACCCAAAATGCAAATCAAAACCATAATGAGATATCATCTCACCCCACTAAGAATGACTACTTTAAAAAGACTAAAGATAACAAGTGCTGGCCGGGTGCGGTGGCTCAAGCCTGTAATCCCAGCACTCAAGGAGGTTGAGACAGCAGAATTGTGAGTTCAAAGCCATCCTCAGCAATGGCGAGGTGCTAAGCAACTCACTGAGACCCTGTCTCTACATAAAACACAAAATAAGGCTGGGGATGTGGCTCAGTGGTTGAGTACCCCTGAGTTCAATCCCTAGTACCAAAAAAAAAGATAACAAGTGCTGATGATGATATAAAGAAAAAGAAACTCTTGCATTCTGTTGTGGGAATGCAAATTAGTACAGCCATTATGGAAAACAGTATGAAGGGTCCCTCAAAAAATTAAAACAGAACCACTATATGATCCAGCAGTCCCACCACTGGGTATGTATCCAGAGGAAATGAAATAAGTATGTCAAAGATACATCTACACTTTCATGCTTATTACTGCAGTATTCATAATAATCAAGAAATGGAAACCGAAATGTCCATCAACTGCTGAATGCATAAAGAAAATGTACATATACAAAATGGTATATATTCAGCCGTAAAAAGAATAAAAGCCTGGGGCTGGAGTTGTAGCTCAGCACTGGAATACTCACCTAGTGCATGTGAGGCACTGGTTTCAATCCTCAGCACCACATAGAAATAAATAAAATAAAGGTATCATGTTCATCTACAACTAAAAAAATATTTTTAAAAAATGAAATCCTGTCATTTGCATGCAACAAGATGAATAGATATATACATCATTATGTTAAGTGAAGTAAGTCAGACATGAAAAGCAAATAACACATGATCTCACCCACATGTGGAATATGAAGTTCATCTCATAGAAACTATGAGTAGAATGGTGGTTACCAGAGGCTGGGGAGAGTAGGAAAGGGGAAGAACAGAGGGAAGTTGATCAATGGATACTAATTTATAGGTAGATTAGAGTAAGAAGTTTTAGTATGCTATTGCACAAGAGTGTGACTATATATAGTGATTGTGCACTACATATCTCAAAAGCTAGAAAAAAGCATTTTGAAATGTTTTCGCCATAAAGAAGAAATGAATGTAATGCCAGGCACAGTGGTGCACATCTGTAATCCCAGTGACTCAGGAGACTGGGACAGGAGGATGACAAGTTCAAGGTCAGCCTGGACAATCCAGCAAGACCTTATCTAAAAAAATAAAAAGCTGGAGATGTAACTCAGGTAGAGTGATCCTGGGTTAAATCCCCAGTATTAAAAAAAAAAAAAAAAAGGAGAGAGAGATAAATGTTGGAGAATATAGGTAGGTATATCTTTTTATAAAAAATATTTATTTTTATGTGGTGGTGAGGATCGAATCCAGTGCCTCATGCATGCAAGGCAAGAGCTGTCCTGCTGAGCCACAACAGCCCCAGTTAGGTATATCTTGATGATACAATGTACACATGTATCAAAACAGTACATAGAACCCCATTAATGTACATGATATTTGTGTTTTAATATATCAATTTAAAAATAATTTTTAAAAATTTGAAGCTAATTTTAATATCTGATTATTGCCTACTTTGTGTGTATGCGTGTTTGTGTGTGTGTGGTTGTGTGGATGTGCAGTACTGGGCATTAAACCCAGAAGATCTCTCCCCGTGAGCTTATAGCCACACTTTTTAGTGTTTTATTTTGATACATGTGTACATTGTATCATCAAGGTTTTTGCTAAGTTGCTCAGGCTGGCCTTGAACTTGCCATCCTCCCGCTTGAGCCTCCTGGTAGCTGGGATTACAGGTATAAACTAATCAGCCTGACTAAATGCCTCCTTTTGCATGGCAGGGACTCATATCTTCTTATGGTTGACATTGATACTACTTGCTGTTAGAGATGAGGAAACCAAAGCACAGAATTGCCCAGTGTCTCACAGTAAAAGGTAGGACAAGACTGCCTACTATGTTGGAATAATTTCTGCTCCCTTTCTAAATGTACAATACAAGAAATCTAACTCCAAAATTCCTGACACAGCATTTTGCAGCATGAAGAGAAAGTCTGGAGCCAGGTTGGCTCATGCTTGTAATTCCAACAATTGAGGAGGCTGACAGGAAGATTTCAAGTTTGAGGCCAATCTCAGCAACTTAGCAAGACCCTAAGCAACTTAGGGAGAGCCTGTCTCAAAGTTAAAACTAAAAAGAACTGGGGATATAGTTCAGTAGTAAAGCATACGTGGGTTCACACCCCCATACCAAAAAAAAAAAAAAAAGTTTTGGATAGGGTAAGGAAAAATCATGAACTCTACACAATGGACAAAAGTTAAAATACCTTTCACAGATTATTAGGCACTAATATTATCAAATATATATATTTATCTATTAAAAACCTCAAACATTGGAACAACCTTATGCTCAGAATTGCTTTTGCATTTTGTCACTTCCCTTTTTCACATTTTTAATCTCTCTGAACTTATGATAATCAATAGTTCCTAATAAGAGTTGTCAGCTAAGCAGGGTTGCAATGTAGTTGCACTGCTTATGCATTTGTAAACAACAAAAGAATCTTCAGCAAAACTAGGAGAATGAGTTTCTGTAAATGGGAAGAACAACCAGGAGATAATAATGGAGCACTTTAAGCCCACAGAAACAAAGGGTTGTGTGGAGCAGATGGGTAGGTGATAAATCAGATACTTCCTTTTTTGGGGGGGTGGGGAGTGTTACTGGGGATTGAACCTAGAGGCACTCTACCACATTCTCAGCCCTTTCTATTTTTTAATTTTGAGATAGAGTCTCACTAAGTTGCCCATGCTGAACTCAAACTTGCTATCCTTGTGCCTTAGCCTCCCAAGAAGCTGAGATTACAGGTGTAATGTTAGCTGTAAGTTAAATAATATATAGGAAGCCAGGAACAGTGTGGCACACATCTGTAATCTCAGCAACTTAGGAGACAGGAGGACCACAAATTCAAGGCCAGCCTCAGCAATTTAGCAAGGTCCTAACCAACTTAGAGAGACTGTTTCAAAATAAAAAAATAAAAAGGGCTAGTGATGTAGCCTAGTGATAAAGTGCTCCTGGGCTAAATCCCTAGTAATAAAAATCAAAAATAAGAAAAAAAATAATATATATATAGGAAAACTCCTGACAATGCAGTCAAAAGTATGTAGAGCCAAAATTGGCTCAACGTAATTGCAAGGTCAATTTAAGTGCCCAGCATCAGTGCCTACTAGTTTTTATAAGAATTCTTTCAAGAAATACTGTATCGGTAGTACTCTTTTTTTTTTTTAATCTTTTTTTTTATATATATTTTTTTAGTTGTTGATGGATCTTTATTTTGTTCATTTATTATTTATATGTGGTGCTGAGGATCGAACCCAGTGCCTCACGCATGCTAGGCAAGCTCTCTACCACTGAGCTATAGCCCCAGCCCCTCGGTAGTACTCTTAATGACACAAGGAAGAAAGATACTGTGGACATTTTGAAGGGTCAATTTCTGAGTGTGAAGTTTTAGAAACATTTTAATCAATTTATTTCATTTATATTTTCCTTTTATAAAAAAATTTCAGTACTGAGGATTGAATGCAGGGCTTGAGCATGCTACACAGTATTTTCCTCTTTATACAAGTAATATATGATTTAAAAAATGTCTTTAAGGGGTTCAGGAGATAGCTCAGTGGTAGAGTGATTGGCTAGCATGTGTGAGGCCCTGAACTACATATCCAGTACTGGAAAAAAAAAAATCTAAGTGTAAGACTTCTTTATCATAAAGTATAAAATAAAATTTTAAGTGATAAGCATTGTATCATAGTGCAATTAACAGTATTTTTCTTTCCTAAAGTATACCTTGGAATTGATAGCATCAGATGATAGGAAATACTCTGGTTACATAAAGTAACCATTACAAAAACTACCTTTACGTCTTCTACCATGCAAAAATACTACATGTACTACTGTAAAGAAAATTATGTTAAAATTAGACAAAGCAATTATTTTGATTCCTACCACTACCCTTAAATTAACAGTCTGAAGCAATAAGGACTGATTAATAGTAACCTCTGAACTGATGATGGAAATTAGTTCTGAGAGGCCAACATGATATCCTAGAGACTGTACAAGAGTCAGAAAATCTCAGTTCTCATATTTGATCTTTCTGACTGTGGTCATTCTCTGGGCCTCTGTTTCTTCACTTATAAAACAAGAGGACTGCTGGGCATGGTGGCACAAGCCTATGATTATAGGTTTGGTTGGAAGCCTGAGGTGGGAAGATTGGAAATTTGAGGCAGGCCTAGGCAACTCCATGAAACCTTCTCTCAAAATAAAAAATAAAAAGGGTCAGGGATGTTGCTCAGTGGTAGAGCATGCATGGATTCAATCTGCAGTAACAAAAACAAAAATAAAACTCAACAATAACAAGAAGGTAATAACAAAAACAAGAAGGTGAACTAGGTTGTTCTTAATGATTTACAAAGTTCTTTTTTAAAAAATATTTTTACTAGTTATTAGTTAATGTGATCATACTATAAATCATTATGTCTGTTAATTTTCTCTAAATACATGCAAAGCAAACATGGTAAGCAACATCATGCTACATTTACAAGTATATTAGCATTAATACCTTTTATTGCATTGAAAATTATAACTTTATACCTAGAAAAGTGTTTCAGGCACAAAACTTATCCTTCTACATATGTAAGTTCATAATTACAATATATAAAATCTTATGTTTTTAAAATGTTTCAATTTTTTCCATTTCCACACAAAAGTCCTTTTTTCTGCAATACTGTACCTTAATTTCTCCTTCAGAATTTCAAGTTCACTTTTATACAGACCACACTTTTCTTGTAGCCTTTTATTTTCTTTTTCACAGTTAACTAGATTTTTCTCTAATATTTCTTCTTCAGTTTGAACCTAAAACAATAAATTATTGTTAAGTTCAAGTACTTACATGGTCATAAATTTTAGGTGTTTCAAATTAAAAATGTAGGTAGTGATTTCACAAATAAGCAGGAAAGTAGACTACATGATTTCATATTTTAAGTCCCCAGACTTGTATTGAAAAGCAAAGTGAAGTTCCTGGGAGTAATGAAAGATAAGAAGGAGGATGCTCCTACCTGTCCAGAACTAATTAAGAGCCTATTACAGATGGGCAACTGCACTGTCACTTAAAAGCATTAAGTGTTCTGGTCTCATCTGAACAAAGCAAGCAACTCAAGTAGGAATGCTGCACCCAAATTACTAAAGGCTAATATCAGTGCAAATGTTCCAGAGAAGTATTTTTTGAAAGTTTAGTCACAAAATACACCCACTGAAATAACAGTCTGAAATGTAAAACATAAAATTCAAGAAGCTAGGTTGGAGCAAGAACAGTGAAGGATTGGAATATCTGTCCCACTTCCTTTGTTACCCTTCGTTATATCCACCCAACTACAGGGCTTTGCTCAGCAGAGTTAAAAATTGATAATCTTAAGGAAAATGTAAAAAGAAGTTTTCCTCTCTCTCTCTGAGGATATTCCTTCAGCTAAGTATTTGTTCCCCTACAGATAATGTTATTAAGAATCCTTCTAAGAGCCGGGCACAGTGGCGCACGCCTGTAATCCCAGCACTTTGGGAGGCTGACACAGAAGAATTGCAAGTTCAAAGCCAGCCTCGGCAATGGCGAGGCGCTAAGCAACTCAGTGAGACCCTGTCTCTAAATAAAACACAAAATAAGGCTGAGGATGTGGCTCAGTGGTCGAGTGCCCCTGAGTTCAATCCCTGGTACCGAAAAAAAAAAGAATCCTTCTAAGATACTTCATTCCCACAGGGACCTTCTCCAAGGCTTTCAAAACAGTGATCTAATTTACTAATTCATACTTAGGATTTCATTATTTAATGAGATCTTAATATTTTATACTGTTAAATGGTATTTACAGTTTTATTACAAAGGAATGCCAATGAAATCTTCCTCCTTATTAGTACCTGATAAGGTTGATAACATCTCCTCTAAACTTTTTTTATTCTTTAGCTGCCATGGCAGTATTTCAGTAGACTGGCCTTTTTACTTCTTTTTATTAATTGCTCCTTTTTTACTGTGCTCTTTTCCTTTTGTATATTCCCTTTGAAACTTTGATTATTTTCCCTTGCTAAAACCGTGTTAAGGGACGAACTCACCCTGTATCCTCATGCTATTCAAATCATTTTAGCAACATCTTAACTTACGAGACCAAAGATATTTAATTGAATATCTTTCAATTTTCTTTCTTCCTTCCATCTAAAACATTTTTCCGTATTTTTATTCACTTTTTTCCTCTAAGGGACAGAAATATCCTTATTTCATTAAAAATGTATATGCTTTTGGACTATACCATCTTTCATGTCCTTCAGACTCATGTCCTATCTTTCATATCCCTGTACTTGCAGAATCTTCAATTTCCCTCTGCTACATACTCCAATGGCCCTTGACCATGAAATCTACTAAGATGTTCAGGGTATACCTAGTTCTAAAAACACTCTTAAGTTTCTTTCTTTCTATCTTCCCCCCACACCACCACTTATTTCATTATCTTTATAACTATCTCTATTATCTCCCTTCCCATTTTCCCAATTCTAAGATTGTGCCTTCTATATAGTCCTGTCTCATTCATCCTTTTGCAACATCTGGCACTGAAGACCACCATCTTCTTTTAAAAATGCTGTATTGCAGGGCTGGGGTTATGGCACAGTGGTAGCGTGCTTGCCTAGCACGCGGGAGGCACTGGGTTCGATCCTCAGCACCACATAAAAATAAAAAAAAAAAACAAAAAACTATTGTATCCACCTACAACTAAAAAAATAAATATTAAAAAAAAAATGCTGTATTGCGGGGCTGGAGTTGTAGCTTTTTTCTTTCTTTTTTTTTTTGGTACAGGGGATTGAACTCAGGGGCCCTCAAATACTGAGCCACATCCCTAGCCCTATTTTGTATTTTATGTACAGACAAGGTCTAACTAAGTTGCTTGTGCCTCACCATTGCTGAGATTAGCTTTGAGCTAGCGATCCTCCTGCCTCAGCTTCCCGAGCCACTGGAATTACAGGCATGTGCCACCACATCAGCTACCATGTACTCTTATTTAAAGATATTAAATAAATGTAATGAAGTCATTATATTCCTATATGGGATCAGTTCAAGCAACCATCCTTCAGAGGGAAGTGGGTCCCTCCTGGGCTGGTAGGTCAAGGAGACCAGTTGAAGGCTACATAATCTACTTGGCCTTCATTTTCAGGAGGCGAGGGGAATTAATCTCTTGCTTCTACCTCTCTAGTTCTACCCTCTACTCACACACCATACTTCTCTGTATTTTGTCCCTACTCTTATCTCCTTGGATTAAAAAAGAAGTTTCTTCTGACAATAAATGTATTTAATAGTATCCTTAAGTAATATTTTAAAAAATCTTTATTTCATTGGACACAGTGGTACATGCCTGTAATCCCAGTTACTTGGGAGGCTGAGGTAGGAAAAACGCAAGTTCAAGGCAATGCAGCAATACCCCCATTAAAAAAAAAAGAAAGAAGTTATATGAAAAACATATAAATAGTTGGGTGTGGTGGCACATGCCTGTAATCCCAGCACTTTGAGAGACTGAGACAGGAGAATTGCACGTTCAAAGCCAGCCTCAGTAACGGCAAGGCACTAAGCAACTCATTGAGACCCTGTCTCTAAATAAAATACAAAATAGGGCTGGAGATGTGGCTCAGTGGTTGTGTAACCCTGAGTTCAATCCCCAGTACCAAAAAAAAAAAATATATATATATATATATAAATTTTGAAAATTATTTAAATGCTTTTATTATGAATAAAATCATAAAAAGTATTCTTCTAGCTGGGCACGGTGGTGCATGCCTGTAATCCCAGCACTTTGGGAGGCTGAGACAGGAGAATCGCGAGTTTAAAGCCAGCCTCAGCAACGGCAAGGCACTAAGCAACTCAGTGAGACCCTGTCTCTAAATAAAACACAAAAATAGGGCTGGGGGGGCTGGGGCCGTGGCTCAGTGATAGAGCGCTTGCCTCGCATGCGTAAGTCACCGGGTTCGATCCTTAGCACCACATAAAAATAAATAATAAAAGATATTCCATACAACTAAAAAATATTAAAAAAAAAAAAAATAGGGCTGGGAATGTGGCTCAGTAGTCGAGTGCCCCTGAGTTCAATCTCCAGTGTCAAAAAAAAAAGAAAGTATTCTTCTTTAACCATCAATAAACATATTCTGCTTGTAACTACCTTTATTTTCTGAATATGGACACAGTACAGAATTTGTACAACTGCCTCTTTACCTTTTCCAATTTTTCAGCCACTTTTTCTTTATATTGTTGGAAAGCTTTACTCAGCTCCTCAGCATTATATAGTGCTTCATTCCTTTGTCGTTCAGCTCTAAAATTTAAAAAGAGATAATGAATGCAAATAAAGAATGCTCTATATTTGAATAGTTAGGTTCCAAAGTAATTTTTATTTAATTATAAAGAACAATTAGAATTTCTTTAATAGTAAAACACATTATTAGGCTTACACTGTAAAATGAAGAATGAAGACTATACTATAATCATTTTCACACATTATCATAAAAAATACAGTATAACACAAAACACTTATAAACTCTGAAATATACATAAATATACATAAATTCTTGTATGTTGGCAATATTTCTTCCTAAGCTGGAAAAGGTAGATTAGGAAAGCAGTCTATCAGATGGTAAATTTTCAATGGTTAGGCATTATAGAACTACTACACTGTTAAAATATTAAAATTACCGAATAAATTCTGTGACTTGCTCAAGTAAATTTCTAAAAGGTATTTTAATAAACAGCTACTTCTCCTGATGCAAGATATAAAACTCTAAACAACAACAAAAAAATAAAATCCAACTACCATCAAGCACTGCTAAGCCTCACCTTGCTATTTCATTTCTAAGTTGATTCTCACCTTTCCTCATATTTCTGATATTTAACTGAGAATATTGGGCTAGAATCTGATCAGTATATCCCTCATACCTAAAACATTTTTTATATTTAAACCTATTCCCATCACATTCTTTCTAGTGTAAGTAAGTGCATGACCTCTTTCTCATCCAAGGTGAATTAATCTATACTTGGATCTTAACTCTTCACACTAAGGAACTTACCTCTACTTTCTGCATTTTCAGTCCCTTCTATGTTGGCTTTCTTTTTACCCATATAAAAACAGATTCATGTGAAAGTATTTCACTTTCTGAATACTCACCTTTTTCCTTGTTTACTTTGTTCAAGTAAGTCTACCTTCAACTTTATACATTCTTCTTTGGACTCTTGCAAACTATGTTCCTTTTCAATCACCATTTTCTGGCTCTGCTCTAATTTATCTTCTGCCTCTCTAAAAAATAAATTTTTAAAATAATTTTTTTGTATGTGTGTGGTGCCAGGGCTCAAATCCAGTATCTCATGCATGCAAGCAGGTACTCTGCTGCTAAGCTGTATCTCTACCCTATCAAAAATACTTAATTAACATAGATATGTAAAATAATGCAACATTAGGAGTTCTAAATCAGGAAGTTAAGAGAAACAAATACATAAGATAGAGAAAAAGGCATATTCATAATTTGTTAACTAAGAGTTTTATAAGGAACAAAAGGCTTCCATCAAATGAGAAATATATCTGAAGTAAAAGTTCACATTTCAAGGTTACAAACTGGAAACCATTAGTACATAGTTTAGAAATAAGGATGACCAAGGGATAGGAGATAGGAAGGGAGGGGGGGATGTGCTAGAGAGTGATATTGGCCAAATGTTATTGTTATATTGTTTATGTATAAATATGTGACAACAAATCTCATCATTACATACAACTATAATGCCCCAATAGAAAATGTAGGGGAAAATGAAAGGATGATTATTATCACCTCCCCATCCAAAAATATTTCTGACAGTGCTACCCAATACAAAATATAAAAGTGAAACAGTAAGAAGTACAAATATTAGGGGGAAAAACCCAAAATTTGCTTTGTTCCCTGATATCATTAACTACCTAGAAAACTAAGGAGGATCAGAATGAAAAACTGTTATCATAACAGTATGTGAAATAGTCCAATTACAAAATAATTATGTTATGCAAAAATCAAGCTAGGTGTTCTTGGCATATTCCTTTAACTCCAGCTACTCAGGAGGCTGAGGTAGGAGGATTACTTGGGCCCAGGAGTTCAGGATCACCCTCGGCAATATACCAAGAGCCTATTTCTTAATAAATAAATAAATGAATAAATAAATAAATATCAGTAACCTTTCCATATTCTAGCAATGAATGAAATGGGAACAAATTCACAATAAACAAAATTATAAAATAGCCAGGAGTTATTTTAAATGTTGTTAAATTTTAAATATATATATTTCATAAATTACAAAACTGATGGACTTGAAAAACAACTTTACATCAGAATCATCTGCAGCACTTGCCAAAACACAGATTTGATGGCACCGCCTCCCAAGATTTGTGGTTCAGTAAACCTGAAACAGGACCTGAGAATCTGTATTTCTAACATGTTCCCACATGATGCTAATACTGCTAATCCCAGAACTGCACTCTGAGAATCAAATAGTATAATATGCTAGTGAGTCTACATATATTTTCCATTTTATCCAAGGTACAAAAACAAATGATAAAGTATCTGATCTCTTACATTTTTTCTTGCACTTTAGTGAGGGACTGAATATGTATTACTATACAGTGAGAAATGAACTAATTCATATTTAATAAAAGCATGTAAATAAGCCCCTCAATTTAGATTTACTCTTTTTTAGTCCCTTTATACTGCATGTAACCCACAGCCAAGAGGAGTTATGATTGACTGTAATTACATTCAGTAAGTTCTAATATACCTAGACACTACCTGGGTCATTAAAGCTTTATTGAGGTGGGGGACAGGGCAAGATTTAATAAGATATAACAAAGAGAAGTAGGAAATGAAAATCTTAAAGCTATAAAAAGGTATATTTACCTCAAAACTTTATCTTGAGCTTTAACTTCTGCTTCTAAATTTATAATCTGTTCTTCTAATATTGGGATATTGGCTGCCTGTTGCTGAGCAGACTCAAGCACAGAAATCTAAGACATAAAACAACTTTTAGAGCACATTCTTTTACAAAATAATCTACTTGGTCTTAGTCTTTTTCCTATCAGATGAGGGAGTTCAATAGGAGTCCCCGTCCATTGGTCAAATGTAAAGCTATCTATTCCTTTAATCAACATTTAGATGAGCTTGTCAATTATCACAAAACCGTCTCAGAATGTGAAGTCCTGCCATTACCCTTAATATCCTCAATATCCCAGTATAACTGATTAACTATTTGTGAGGAAGTGGGGAGAAGACTATCTACTGACATCATCTAGAAACAATCTTAGGTAAATTAGAATATTAAATATAAAACATCAAACTATAAAAAACTTGAGTTTTTATGATTTGAAAATTAACTTTAGCTGGGTATGGCAACTTGTATGCCCATAATCCCAGTGATTCAGGAGGCTGAGGCAGGAGGAATTCAAGTTCAAGGCCAGCCTGGGCAACACAGTGAAAACCCTGTCTCAAAATAAAAAATAAAAAGGCCTTGGTATGTATCTGTGATAAAGTGTCCCTGGGTTGAATCCCCAGAACCAAAATAAAAAATAAAAATATAAAAAGAGATGTGAATATAAATCAGTAATACAGAGGTTCGGAGTTCAATCCCTAATACCAGAAACACATACACACGTACACAGATACACACAGACCACACAAACAAACCAACCACACACCACACAAACAAATCAAAAATCATGTGAACTACCCTGGAAAAGGCAGTTTCCCTAAACACAATTTCAAAAATGTTGAGATGGGGAGTAAAATAACATTATCTACCTTACCACTTAGAATAACCAATGTTGTGTTTAAGTCCTTTAAAAAAAATGGTCGAAATCTTATTAGTTTAGTAGATAATAAACTCTCTTTTTATTTAACTAGGCAAGGTGGTGCACACCTAGGACTCTAGGGGTTGAGGCAGGAGGGTTGCAAGTTTGAGGCCAGCCTCAGCAACTTAGTAAGACTCTATCTCCAAATGAAAAGTAAAAAGGGTTGGGGATATATAGCTCAGTGGCAAGAATGCCCTTGGTTCAATGCCCAGTTTATAAAACAAACAAAACCCCTCTATATCTCTTTCAAGTTCAAATAGGCATTTATGAGTTTAAGGAGTTTATAGTTGCAGAAAATTAAAAACATCTTTAATGAACAGAAAAGGTGAATAGACAAATCAGAGAAATCTAAATGGGCAAAAAAATATATTGAAAAGGTAAACCTCATAAGAAATCAGGAAAAATGGTCTTTTTACCTCAAGGGGACCAAACAAATGTAGAATGCTGGGGCTGAGGCTATGGCTCAGCGGTTGAGCACTTGCCTCGCATACGTGAGGCACTGGGTTCGATCCTCAGCACCACATAAAATAAATAAAGATATTGTGTTCATCTACAACAAAAAACAAAATATTTTTAAAAAAATGTAGAATGCTGAATATGGAATGCAGGAAATGACTGAAAAACTTTTGTTCCCAATAATTTCGGTGATTCTACCTCTGGAAATCTATCCTGGAAACAATCCCAAATACCAAAGAAGGTTATGCTCATTACTACGCTATTTTCTCTCTCAGCTGGGGGGAAAAAAAAAAAACTAACATTTTGTCATTTGTTTTTATTTCTAAATAGAAAAGAAAAACTTTCCCCTAACTCTACTACTTAAAATTATATATGACTATAAAATGGATTAGACAGATAGACCATAAAAATAAAATGAAGCCTCATTCTGACCTTTCAATTCCTCCTAAAGTTACCAACAGACTTCCTATGCTCATGTATTACATATGTATAACTATATACATACAAACACAGATATATGTATGTACTTTTTATAAAAAGCAAAACCAGGAACTTTGTACATGTGTATTGTTCTATAGTGTTTTCTACCACTAAATATACAAAGTAATAGATTTGTTTTGTTTTGTTTGTTTTTGAACAGCTGAGGATGGAATCCAGCAATCTCATGCATGCAAGGCAAGTGTTCTACCATGAAGCTACTTCCACTGCCTGAGTAAGTTTTTGAGTGCTGATATTGTTCTAAGTGTCTTTACATATATTACATCCTTTGAACCTCCTAATTTTCCATGAAATACAAACAACTTTGCCTCTTAGTACTGATATATTTACCTCATTATTTTTTTTTTTAAACATTTTTTTAGTTGTAGATGGACACAATGTCTTTATTTTATTGCTTTGTATGTGGTGCTGAGGATCGAACCCAGGGCCTCACGCATGCGAGGCAAGCGCTCAACCGCTGAGCTACAATCCCAGCCCCTTACCTCATTATTTTTAAAAAAGGTTTTGTTGCAACCCATTTTATAGGCATAACATAATTTACCATATTTCTATTTACCATAACTCTATTTCTAGAGTTCTTCTTCTTTTTTGGAACCAGGAATTGAATCCAGAGGTACTTAACCATTGAGCCATATCCCCAGCTTTTTGAAACAGGGTCTTGCTAAGTTGCTTAGGGTCTCACCAAGTTGCTGAGGCTGAACTTATGACAAGTATGCACCACTGAGCCCAGCCAAGTTTTTCTATTTTTTCATAACACCTATCACACAATAAAAACAGGAAACCACTTAAATAGGAAAACTATAATCACACAATGAACCATAATGCTACCATAAAAAATGACCAATGAAAAAGCTAAGTAAATCCATCAGAAGATGCTCAGACTGGGCTAGGGGTAAAGGTCAACAGTAGAGCTTGCCTAACTAATATACATGAGGCCCTGGGTTCATTCCCAGCATCCTCAAAAAAAAAAAAAAAAAAAAAAAAAAAGAGGAAAACAAAAACTTTAACTATACATGAAATAAAAACCATAGGAAAAAACAAAACAATTCAACAAGGGTCTGGATTCAACTATGTAATCAACCAGTGGGGTGGTTTCAAGATGGTAGAAACTTTGGGTGATCTTTCTCCCTCCTTTATTCTACTTCTTAAGGTTTCAATAATGACAGTATATTCTCTTTAAAAGGAAGATAGATAAACTATATTTCTTTTCTTTTCTTTTTTTGGTACCAGGGATTGAACTTAGGGGCACTTGACCACTGAGCCACATCTCCAGCCCTATTTTTGTGTTTTATGTAGAGACAGGGTCTCACCGAGTTGCTTAGTGCCTCGCCACTGCTGAGGCTGGCTTTGAACTTGTGATTCTCCTGTCTCAGCCTCCCTAAGTGTTGGGATTACAGGCGTGCACCACCGTGCCCGGCTAAACTATATTTCTTGTGTATAAGAAATAGAACACTCTGATAATCTTAAGAGTTTAAGTTGATTTCTCTATATGCAAAAACTATAAAGTTCCCTAAATCATTTTCAGGTATAAAATTGCTTTATTTCTTTTTTTTTTTTTTTTTTGGTGGGGGGACTACAAATGAGCTACATCCCCAGCCCTCTTTATTTCAGAACAGATTCTCACTATGTTGCTTAGGGCTTCACTAAGTTGCTGAGGTTCCTCCTGACTCAGCTTTCTAAGATGCTGGGATTACAGGCGTGCACCACTCCACCCAGCTAAAATTGATTTCTTAACATGTCAGTACTATCATAATAAAAATTGCTACATATTAAAGCAATACAAAGAATGTTTTTCAATTACAAATCTTAAATTGATTTCATCTATTTCCTGTTGGCATGTTCATCATTTCAAGATACATACTTTTGCTTTTGACTGTGTTAATTCAAAGTGGATTGATTCTATTTTAGTCATTAAAGAATGATTCTGTGTGACCAAACAAGCATTTTGTTGCCTAAGTTTATTAAGTTTCTCTCGAAGACTTTTAATTTCTTGATCCACAGGAGCAGATGAAAAAGACATCTGAAAAATAAAAAAAGAACAATCTATTTTGAATTAGTTAAGGACTACATAAAGTGAAAAATGATACATAATTATAAAAATTAAAAGCTCAAAAAAGAGATAAAATATTTATTGAGCACTGATGAAAATATATTTGAGATATCAGAGACACTTCCACTGCTTGTAGAAGTATGCATTAAATATGATTGGAAAACAGTGGATATTTTGTTAAACTGACTGGTATTATCCAATAAAATTGAAAATGCTAAAATCAACAATCTCTCTCCTGGGTATGAACCTGATAGAAACTTTTACACTTTTGCACCTGAGGATATACAAATACAAATATTCAGAGCTACTTTGGCTATAAGAGACAATAAATGGAAAGAACCCAAATGTCTACCAACAAAAGAAATAACAGATTACTCTTTATTCTGTGTATTTTTAAAAATTCTTTTAAAAAAACCTTTTTTTGTAGTTGTAAATAGACAGCAAGCCTTTGTTTTGTTTATTTTTTTGTGGTGCTAAGGTTCGAACCCAATACCTCATACATGCTAGACAAGTGCTCTGCGGCTGAGCTACAGCCCCAGCCCTTATTCTGTGTATTTTTAATATAGTCTTTTTAAAACATATTTTCATTTTCATGAGGGTTGTGATTTTCAAACCAATATGTGGGTCAATTTTTTTTTTGGCGGGGGGATAGGCACTGGGGATTGAACCTAGAAGTGGTTCACAACTGAGCTACATTCCCCAGCCCTTTTTATTTTGTATTTTAATACACAATCTCACTACACTGTTTAGGGCTTGGCTAAATTGTTAAGACTGGCCTTGAACTTGCAATCTTCCTGCCTCAACCTCCCAAACCACTGGAATTACAGGTGTTGCCACCCCATTTGGCTAATTTTTTTTTCGAGTAATATATTTAGGCAATTCAGCAGTCAAAACCACAAAAGAAAAAGTATACACAGAAGTCTCCTGCCAATTGTTAGTAGATAGGTAACCATTTTCATAATTTTCTTATTTAGTACTCTAGTGATTCCACATGCATACACAAGCAATACAAATTACCTACCTACCTTACCTCTTTATGCAAAAACGAGAATATTATGTATTCTATTCTGCACCTTGCATTTTTTATTTGAACAATATATACTAGCAATCTCTCTATAATAAATACTTTGAGAAACAAAAAATTTTCCCTTAACTACATAGTTTCCATTATATGATGAAAATTGAACAGGCATTTAAAGAAAAAATATTTTAAGTATACAAGTCTAAAACTAAAACTACTTTTAAGTAGACAATCTAAAAACAATTTTTAGTTTATTCAATCACCTATTACTGGGCACTGAAGTTATTCCTAATCTCTTATTATGACAAATAATGACTCATTTTGTACTTACACAGATGTACCTAAAGGACAGTTTTCCAGGTAAATATTGCCAAATGCATCTCCGTAAGGGTTATATCATTTTGCATTCACACCAGTACTGTATATCCTCCAAATATCACCACAAAAGACAGTATCAAACATCTGGATGTTTAACAATGTGATCCATAAGAACTAGTACTTAAATACAGTTTCATTTTCATTTCTTTTATTGTAAGTGAAATGCAGTATCCATCCATTTGCCTGAAGATCATTTCTATTTCCTTTCCATTCATGTCTTTTGCCCCCTGGGATACTGATCTTTTTCTTTTCACTTTCAAAGAGGTTTATATATACTAGAGATTAACCTTTTCTAGGTATTACCTTGGTAGGTATTACCAAAATCTTTTTCTCTCCAATTTGTGATTTATCTTTTGATTTTACCTGTGGTAAAACACAATGACTTCACCCATATAATATACACAAAAAGAATTATCAGTAATTTGAATCAGGATAGGGATCAAAGGTCCCAAAATTACATATTCTTTGTAGACATGGAATTTGAATTTATTTTCTAAAATGTCGGCTCAAATAGCTTCATTATGCAGCATCCTCACAAACAGAAAATCTCTTAAAAATTGGCTTTTTGAAGCAGAAAGAGTAAATTTTTATCAAAACATGATATGCATATTCAATCTTATCTGTATATATAAGTTTTGGGGACGGGGACATAACAAACAGGAAGGGCAGTAGACAGGAAAGTAAAAGGGTTGAGTAAGAAAAAGACATAGAAGAAAAAAGAACAGAGTTTCAGATCAGGAAAAGACTTCTAACATCATTGACAAATTTAGGTATAATTAAAGGAGAATAGTGCCATATTACCACATAGCACCTGATCCAGGCTAAATTGTGAATATGTTAATTAATAATTGATTATTATCTACTGGACATAATGCTAAAATCACAGGAATTTTAATTTACTTGAGAACAGAAGGCATTTAACTACAAAAAGGCAGTAAATACAGAAGTTTAATAATAGACTAATATACCAAGATAACTATGTTCTTGTTAGGACATTAAAAAAAAAACCAAAACATTATATTTAAATTCTTGAACCCTATAGTAAAAAGACTACAGAAAATTGAACAGGCATTTAAAGAAAAAATATTTTAAGTATACAAGTCTAAAACTAAAACTACTTTTAAGTAGACAATCTAAAAACAATAACCTTATCTCTTGAACTTTTTTGAAATTCAGTACTGCTACCAGACATTTTACAAACTTTTTTATAAGATGAGTAATTTGAAAGTCCTTGGTGGCTAGGCTGAACAAGATCTTCCAAAATGAGCCTTTCAGTCCTTGAAGGATTAGAAGTATAATCAGAATTTTCACTTGGACTAACACTAGAAGAAAAAAGAGTAGTATATTTTAGTTCTTAGATAGTTTAAGTATTCACTAAAAATTTCTATAGAGTAAATAAGGAAATAAGAAGAAAATAACCAGAAACAGTGCTTAAGATTAGATCTATACTTATAAATCTAAGGCAACATTCCAACTAAATTTTAAACAAACCATAATTAGACCAAGCCAGGCGGCACACTCCTGTAATCCCAGCCATTTGGGAGGCTGAGGCAGGATTATGAGTTTGAGGCAAGCCTCAGCAACTTAGCAAGCCCTCAGAAACTTGGTAAGACCCTGTCTAAAACTAAAAGATTTAAAAAAAAAGGAGGAGGACTGAGGGTGTAGCTCAGTGGCAAAATGCCCCTGGATTTTATCCCCAAATAAACAAACAAACCATAATTAATGTTAAACTAGCAATCCATATACTTCCTGAGTCTCTATGCTAGGGTTGCTTAGGATTCAAAAAAAATGTCACAGCAGCCGGGTGTGGTGGTGCTCGCCTGTAATCGCAGCATTTTGGGAGGCTGAGACAGGAGAATTGTGAGTTCAAAGCCAGCCTTGGCAAGCGCAAGGCGCTAAGCCAATCAGTGAGACCCTGTCTCTACATAAAACACAAAATAGGGCTGGGGATGTGTCTCAGTGGTTGAGTACCCCTGAGTTCAATTCCTGGTAACAAAAACAAAAAAAAATATGTCATAACAATGAAAGATTAATAAAGCTCCAAGTATGTATTTTATACTTTTTTTTTTTTTGGCAGAACTAGGGATTGACAAAGACACTCCACCACTGAGCTAGCTCCCTGGCATTTTTTATTTTTTATTTTGAGATAGGGTCTCACTAAATCACCCAGGCTAGTCTCAAACTTGAAATCCTCCTGCCTTGGGCATGCACTACTGTGCCTCACAACTATGCCTCACTATTTCATATTTTATTGCAAACCCATTACTGTTTTATTAATATGTAAATTGTTCTCTGATATTCCTTTTTTCTAAACTGTGAATTATATTAAAAAGCATAAGAACCCTAGGTACATGTATGATTGCACAAATGGTGTTACTCTGCATTGTGTACAACTAGAAAAATGAAAAGTTGTGCTCTATTTGCGTACAATGAAATGAAATGCATTCTGCTGTCATGTGTAACTAATTAGAAAAAATTTAAAAAGCATAGGAAATTATATCTTATTCCAGAGGCATATTAAAACTACAATATGTAAGGCTGGTGCTGTAGCTCAGTGGTAGAGCACTTGCCTAGTACATGTGAGGCACTGGGTTCAATCCTTAGAACCACATAAAAATAAATAAATAAAATAAAGGTATACAAAAAACAGTTATACCATTTTAAGAAATCTTAAAAAGAAAACCACAATATATAATAATGAAACCTAAACATTTTACATTCATAAATTAAAGTCACACTCTGAATACTAGTGTGATTTTACTTACCTGGATAACTCTTCCCCTAAATTCTGCAAACTCCATTCTGTTATCTTCAGTTCATGTCTTAAGGAAGCAACATTTGCTAGCAAACTTTCTTCTTCATTGTCTTTATTACAGTAGTCTGATGAACTAGATTCCATTTCTTAAAAAAAAAAATTCTTGTACCTTGCCTGAAAGATTCCGTGGTGTCAGTCAAAATATTCTCACAGTAATGGAATTTAATTCATTATTTTTCCATTTCGACTGTTGTGAAATCTTTCATGGTGATTTAAAATGAAACAAAACAAAAACAATAACAATAAATTTCACTGTAAAGTCATCAAAGTTCAATATAATTTCAGTGGACTGATTTTTAATTTTAAGCAGTCTAGTTATTATAGTACCCTTTTTCTAAGTACATGTAATCTTCTTAATAAGTGTGTAAAATAAGTATTGTAATTCCACATTAAGGATGAAACTATAATTCAGACAAATTAATTTGCTCAAGGTCACATAAACTATAAAAAGTGAAACCAAGAGCCGGGTGCAGTGGCGCAAGCCTGTAATCCCAGCACTTAGGGAGGCTGAGACAGGAGAATCGCGAGTTCAAAGCCAGCCTCAGTAATGGCAAGGCGCTAAGCAACTCAGTGAGACCCTGTCTCTACATAAAACACAAAATAGGGCTGGGGATGTGGCTCTGTGGTCAAGTATCCCTGAGTTCAATCCCTGGTACCAAAAAAAAAAAGTGAAACCAAGATTTGAATCCAGGTCAGCAGGATCCAAAGACCTTTTAACTATGTTAAACTGTACTTTTCTACTTTTTATTATTATATGTCAATTTCAATGTGAGGTATTTGAATTTTCATAATCACCTTACAAGCTCTGGACATTTGATAAAATGTAATTAGTACAATTCCTTTCATATTTGCCTAGCAGTCAATTAATTACCAGATAAAAGTTATCTCCTCCTCCCATTCACAATGGTTATAAAACATAAACACACACAATAGTCACATTCACAAGTCATAACCACAGAGATCAAAATGACATCTTGCAGTTCAATTCATAGAACTATTAAGAAAAAAAAAGTGTTTCTTCAACTGTTGAGTATCTCTAGGAATTTCTAGTGAAAATTCTACTAAATTCCTTCACACATAAAAAATCATAATAAAGGACATTTTTATTATTGCAATTATTAAACTAAAAAAACGAAAGGTTTAGAATCTCTACTACTCCTATATATCTTACTGTATCATCTTAAAATTTCATTCCTGTTTCAGATCCCACTTACCTTCTTCATTATAGCACCTTTTTCATCACCCTTTTAAAAATTGTGACCACACTCTGAAGTTCAAAAGGCTAGAAGTCTTGTGTATTATATTCAAGACTGTAATGTACTCAGAAAATCTCAATATTTTGAATGAATAAATGAATACTAACCTGCCTTTCCTTCCTCTCATCCAGCTAAAGTAATACACTACATTTATTCCACACAAAATTTCTCAGAGGTAGGGTGAGAAAAAAACCAAAAAACAAAAAAACCTCTCACCTTATTGGGAAAAGCTGTGGCAGGAAATTAAATATTCTCTGTAATCTTAGTAGACAAACTGTTTCTATCCTCCTCCCCCTGTTTCCACAAATGTTTCTTTTTAAATGAGACTTCCCCAACAAAATTCAATGGATTAGGTTCCCATCCTGCTTTATCTAGTCAACATCTCTAGCTCCCTGTAAAATTGTGGAGAAAAAGGAAAATTTGGACAAGTTCAAAAAATGCTGTTTGGCACTGTATGTTTTATTTAAATCACGTTTTATGATCAACATCTATGTATTTCATGTAAGAATTTTCTAACTTTTTTGAGGTGGCAATGATTACATTCGATGTTGAAACATTTTCATTTTCTTAGAGAGTCATTTACTGTTAAATAAAGATTGTTCCTCACTTCAACTTATATTAGTTACAAAAAAGCCTCTCTTCATTGCCTGGACATACGTGGGAAGGCACATCGTCCTACCTAGAAGTCCAGACGACGTCATCTTTTAGCCCTAATTAACAGTGTGTTTATAGAAACACTCATGCCCACCACAAGAAGGGGTATATTCTTTATACTCTTGTGTTTTTGATATGATGGGCTGTAGTCGAAAAAGATTTCCCATTTTGGAAAGAGGTCATCGTTTTACTATAGTATTATCCTATTAGGAAAACGCTCAATTTGACACCGTCGATCCTACGTCCATCTGGAAGACGAGAAGCAAAACTTGACAGTCTCCTCTCCGATTTCTCGTCAAATCAAATACAACCCTGCATAGCGGCATGCTCAGCAAGAGCGAGGACTGGGGCCTAGAGCGTCCAAGGTGCCCCGAGGGAAAGAAGACTGGTTTCCACCCGCCAAGGGGCATTCGCTTACCACCCAAGTCGCAGCTGGGGACAGGCCCACCACAGGGCCGCGCGACTCGTCTGCGCTCTCGGAGGCCTCGGAGCCTCTCCCGGACCACGTCGTGGAAGCCTCAAACACACCAGGAGGAGAACGAGCGAACCCAAGCGAGTTCGAAGAGCCGCGGGAGCCGTTGGGACGCGCCCCCTCGGTCGCAGCCCCGCCCCCCGCCCCCCGCCCCACTCCGCGAGCGTGACGTCGCGGGCGCAGGGACTGCCGGGGATCGTGGTCTGCCACCGCCGTAGAGCCTGTTCCCCGCGCTCTCCCAGGACTACATTTCCCACAATTGCAGCAACAACGCCCATTGGTGTGCGGGAAGCCATGAGAACCTGCGGCGGTTTGGGTATGAGGCTGACGGCACTGACGCCGGGCGTGAGGAGGGCGAAACTGAGGGGGTGCGGAAAGCGACTGCTAGCCCCGCCCTCAGCTCCTACCCTTGGGAGGACAGCGCTTCTCTCTCTGAGAGAGCGTTTTCCGCGGCCGCCTCCTTAACTTTCTTCATATTCCGGGTCTCCCTGCCACGAGGAGTCCAGGGAGGAAAAGCAGAGCTAAGGCGCCAGTATCTAAACCTTCCACGCACTTTCAGCCGAGCTCACCCCGGCAGGGATGGGCGACAAGATCTGGCTGCCCTTCCCCGTGCTCCTCTTGGCCACTCTGGCCCCAGTGCTGCTGCCGGGGGCGGCCGGCTTCACGCCCTCGTTGGACAGCGACTTCACCTTCACTCTTCCGGCCGGCCAGAAGGAGTGTTTCTACCAGCCCATGCCCCTGAAGGCCTCACTGGAGATCGAGTACCAAGTAAGTGCGGCGGATGAGCCAGCCTCCTTCCTTTAGCCCTGCTGCACCGCATTGTCGCCTCACCCGCTCAAGAACTTGCCGACCGCCAGGAAGGTGAAGGGGCGAGGGCGGCCGGGGAAGCCCGCCCGCTCCGCGCAGGCGCGCAAGGCTCGGCTTGGGTAGGGATCCGGGACCCAGAAGTTTGGTCTTTCCTAGAACTGACTACTACCCGCCCCCTTCCCTTTTCTCTGTTCGGAAAGAGGCCAGAACTGGTGATGTCGGTGGCTTTACTTTTTGTTTCTTAATTCTCCAATCATTTTTCTAGCTAGTATACGCTCCAGTACTGAGAATTTCACAATACAGGGAATTTCACAATACGTTCTTCTTTATCATTGGACAGAGTGATGACACTTGTTTGAGTCACCCCCACCACTGTCACCAAATTCGGAAATTATAAATATTCACTGTCTTTGCTGCAGTTAAGGATTTTGGAATTATGAACATGTGCTTATCACTAAGTGCGATTCTGAAATATCTTGAAAGGATCTATCTGTTGCCTTACTTAGTGGTGCATTTCCATCCCAGTTATATAGTCATTATTTTCAAATAAAGTAAGATAAAATCGTATATTGAAGACTTATAACCTTTCGTTGAACATTTTCAGCATTTCCCACGTCTGTTTTCTTTTTAGTACCTGCATAATACTCCATTATAAGGAATTTCCTTAATTTATGTGTCATTCCGGTAACGGGTAAATTTTTATGTATTATTTGGGGGAGGGGGCTACTGGGGATTGAACGCAGGGGCTTTACCACTGAGCTACATCCCCAGTCTTTTTTAATTTTTATTTTGAGGGTCTTATTCAGTTACTTAGGACCTAGCTAAATTGCTGAGGCTAGCCTGGAATTTGGGATTCTCTCTTGCCTCAGCCTTCTGAGTTGGCAGGGATTACAGGTTTGAACCACCACGCCTGGCTCCAGAGAGCTAATTTTGATGTTTACAGGTAGCACAGTTTCGTCTTTAAGTTTAACAAATAACATAATCAAATTTAATTTTTAAAGTTGGTATACAGCATTTCTTTTTAAATACTGCATACTCTTACACATAGAGCAAAATAAAAAGTTATATAGGATTTTTATCTGAAGGAACTTAGATTATCAGTGCCTAAGGTAAGCACAGAGAGTAAAGTATATAAAGTCATATAGCTAGCTATCAAAACTAAGACTAGAACTTAACATTTCTTGATTTCCAGTAATGTTCAAAAGTTAAACCGCAGCCGGTCGCAGTGGCGCATGCCTGTGATCCCAGCATTTTGGAAGGCTGAGACCTGAGAATCGCGAGTTCAAAGCCAACCTCAGCAAAGGCAAGGCACTAAGCAACTCAGTGAGACCCTGTCTCTACATAAAACACAAAATAGGGCTGGGGATGTGGCTCAGAGGTAGTAGTACCCCTGAGTTCCGTCCCCAGTACAAAAAAAAAGTTAAGCCATAAGGGGGTGAGGGTGTCATTCAGTGGTAGATTGCTTGTATGACCTGAGCGAGGGCCTGGGTTTAATTCCCAGGACCTAAAGGAAAAACAACTTGAGTATTTGCTGAACAGTGAATATGTGCCAAGAATTGTGCAGGGTATTGGGGGGAGGGGGTCAGTAAAAGTAAAAAAGAGAGTCCTTATTCTCAAGGAGCTTAATTAAGGGCTAGTGGTTCATAAATAGCAAAGTTCAATAGAATATGGTCAAGCTATTATCAGAGAGCCATTTCTTTGGGTTTCAAAAGAGGGTTCCTGGGGAAAATAAATTAAAATCTGGAAAGATGCTTAAATGAAACAGGAATGCAAGAAATGAGGGGTATTTCAATAAAGTCAACAAAATGAATAGACACATAGTTCTGAAAAGGCATAGTATGAGTATTTAGAGGTAGGCTTGTATTAGGTAGAACTTGTATTACACCACAAGTTCTAAGTTTTTATTAGATATTAAGACTAAAGTCTAGGGTAGGAGAAGCAGAAAAGGAAATTGGAGAGGACAAGAGGCTGGGTCATGGGTCATGAACCATAGCCTTGCGTGCCTTCTAAGTAGCTTTTCCCATGTTTTGTATGCCATTTAAGATTGAAGCAGATTACTGGGTGCATTGAAAGATGCATTTAAGGGAAATAAAATTAGAGGAAAGGAAACCAACCTGGGGGTTAGTGAAATAGTCTAAAAATTTGTATTGATCAAAAATTCCTCAGTATTTACCCACATATTAGGGAAGAAGTTCTATTTTAACTACTAACTTCTTGTTAGTAGTTAACAAGATTCGGAGCTTGGATTCAGGCTTAGAGCTTGGATTCAGAATCCTGACTCCTTACAACTTTTGTGGTTTTAAACAAGTTACTCTGACTTGCAAAATAGGGATAACAGTTACTACCTCACGGAGTCTGTTTTGGAAGAGTATAGAAGAGTTAATAAATGCTCGGCGACATCCCTGACACATAGTAAATGTTCAGTGAATGTTAGTTTTGCATTTATACCTCTG
This sequence comes from Geosciurus inauris, assembly GCA_004024805.1. Classification (NCBI taxonomy): domain Eukaryota; kingdom Metazoa; phylum Chordata; class Mammalia; order Rodentia; family Sciuridae; genus Geosciurus; species Geosciurus inauris. Next base: position 120,431 of record PVHX01001945.1, on the reverse strand, counting down.
GAGTTACATAGGTTGCTTTGGCTTTATACTTTGCATCTTTAGTCACTCTTTTTTTTGTTTTTAATTTTTGTTTTTAGTTGTCGATGGATGTTTCATTTTATCTATTTATATGTGGTGCTGAGAATTGAACCCAGTGCCTCACACATGCCTGGCAAGTGCTCTACCACTAAGCTACAACACCAGCCCTTTAGTTACTCTTAAAGTGACTTGTTTATTCCTCCAAAGCATTCTTCCTAAATTTTGTGGGGGTTGGGGGTAGGTACCCGGAATTGAACCCAGGGGTGCTTAACCACTGAGTCACATTCCCTTCCATTTTTAATTTTGAGACAGTCTCACTATGTTACATAGGGCCTTGCTAAATTGCTGAGGCTGGCCTCAAATTTGTAATCCTCCTGTTTCAGCCTCCCAAGCTGTTGGGATTACAGGTGAGTCACTGTGCCCAGCTCTAAATAATTGTTCATGTCATTTAATCTTTTTTTTTTTTTTGTACTGGAGATTGAACTCAGGGGCACGCGACCACTAAGCCACATCCCCAGCCCTATTTTGTGTTTTATGTAGAGACAGGGTCTCACTGAGTTGCTTAGCACCTCACCGTTGCTGAGGCTGGTTTTGAACTCATGATTCTCGTGTCTCAGCCTCCCCAAGTGCTGGGATTACAGGCGTGCACCACTGTGCCTGGCTCTTAATATCTGTAATCTTAATGTTGGGGGGATTTGTCAGGTGAGGATTATCTTCGACCCTTTGTTTACATTTTCTAACTCCATGATCAATTTCTCAATAGCTACAAGGTACTAATTTTTTTTTGGTACTGGGGATTGAACTCAGGGGCACTCAACCACTGAGCCACATCCCCAGCCCTATTTTGTGTTTTATGTAGAGACAGGGTCTCACTGAGTTGCTTAGTGCCTCGCCATTGCTGAGGTTGGGTTTGAACTCGTGATTCTCCTGTCTCAGCCTCCCTAAGTGCTGGGATTACAGGCTTGTGCCACCACGCCCGGCTTCAAGGTACTAATTTTTTTAAAAAAAAATTTTAGTTGTAGATGGACACAATACCTTCATTTTGTTTATTTATTTTCATGTGGTGCTGAGGATCAAACCCAGTGCTTCACATGTTCAAGGCAAGTGCTCTACCACTGAGCCACAACCCCAGCCTCCAAGGTACTGATTTTTGTCTTACATTTGGTGTAAGGGCAAGGGGAGATTTCCCTTCTGCCTAAAGGTTCCCTGAAGTGAACTGACTGTAGGTAGATCAATAGGAGAAAAAGGCATTTGATCGTAGTTTGACATAACACAGTAGCCTTCAAATTGAAGACCAAAAGACCTAGAGTGTACTATCCACTTTTATGCTTAGGTTTGATAAAGCCATATAGAAAGACAAAAAGGGCACGACCTAATAATAATAGATTGAGGGATAGTGGGACCATTAAGGCCTGTCTGATTCTTCCTGGCTTTTATGCAGCATTTCTTCTTCTGGTTATGGGGCACAACTCTTTTCTAGAATGGGAGTTTACAGTCAAGTAAAATAGATAAGTGAATTTCTTTATGTCCAACTCTCACACAGAAACATAAGGAGAAATTAGAATAATATTTTAGGTCTTATGGCTAATTATGGAGTAAAGGGGTTCTGGTTTTCATGCCCCAACTTAGGTAGAAAGAATTTTAGTTTGTATGGCTTACTTCAGGGAAAAATGGGTAAAAAAAAGGAGGACAAGACAAGGTCAGAGACAAACTTTGCTTCTCAAGTCTTTACTTACTTTGCAGTATCATTTTCTGAGCCCTAACATTAGTATTTATTAATGTTAAATAGACATTCCAATATTGCCTTGGTACTACTGGTCACATATTGGTGGTTTTTGTTTATTTGTTTTTTCTTGGTGTTGGAGATTGAGCCCCAGGCAGTATACCACTGAGCTACATCCCCAGGCCTTTTTTTTTTTTTTTTTAATTTTAAGACAGGGTCTCTGAATTCCTGAGGGTCTTGCTGAATTGCTGAGGCTGGAATTGATTGCAGTCCTCCTGCTTCAGCCTCTGGAGTCACTGGGATTACAGACATGCACCACTGTGCCCAGCATTTATTGAAAAATTTTAATCATTCTTACTTTTAGGTTTTTGGAGATTGATTTCTGGGTAATTGGCCCCCTTTATATTACTATAAATTCTTGAAATCTTTTAATCTCAATACCTATATCCTATGAATGAAATGGATCACTCATCTAAAAATTTAAGTCATTGTTAAGTGCTTAATGTGTTAGCACTATCCGATGTGCTAGGTATACAACTTAGTAAAAATATCCATGTCCTCAGTCAAGTATGAGGACAGACATCACTGAAATAAATTTGAAAGTGTAACTCTAATAAGTGCTATGAAGGCAAGCACATCAGTCTGAGTGTGTTTATAGGAGGAATTTATTTATTTCATCTGGAAATTGAGGGAAGACATCCCAGAAGTGGAGTTAAGAACTGTTGAATAATCAGGTTTTTACCAGGCATAAGCAGGTGAGTAGAAGAAGACAATGGGCGAGAAGAATAGTTTGTGCCTACGAGCTGAAGAAGAAGACAGCATACCTTGGAAGAAATGAAAGCAGTGTAATGAGGAAAAGTGGTACAAGACTATTCTTGAGAAGTCAGTAGTGACCAGACCATGTAAGGCTTTTTAAGGATATAGGTTAAGGATATCCTTGTTAAGGATATGGATATTTTACAAAGTGTATTAGGGGGAAATTGAAGAATTTTAAGCAGGTTAACCTGATTAGATTTGTGTTTTGAGAAAGATCATTTTGGCCACAAAGTACTGAATTCTCTGTGCCAGTTTCTCTATACACATAACCACAATAATCACTTGCTTCTTATGGTTCCTGTGGCAAATAAATATATTAATACATGTAAAAGGCATGGTGTCTGTCTGACACCTAATAAGCACTCCAGAAATGTTAGCTAGAAAATATACACTCAAGTCGAGCATGGTGGCACATACCTGTAATCCCAGCCCTTTGGGAGACTTAGGAGAATTGCAAGTTCAAAGCCAGCCTCAGCAACGGCGAGGCGCTAAGCAACTCAGTGAGACCCTGTCTCTACATAAAACACAAAATAGGGCTTGGGATGTAGCCCAGTGGTTGAGTACCCCTGAATTCAGTCCCCAGTACCAAAAATAAACAAACAAAATATCATGATCTTTATAATCCTTACAGTTTTCAATTATAAGAAAAAATATTTTTATTTGATGTTGGGGATTAAACCCAGGGCATTTTACCAGTGAACCACATCCCCATAACCCCAAGCCCCACTCCCCTTTTATTTTGAGACAGGGTTTTCCTAAGTTGCCAAGGCTGTCCTCACACTTGTGATGCTTCTGCCTTAGCCTCCTGAGTAGCTTGGATTACAGGAATGTACCACCGTGCCCAGCAGCATCTTCATTTTTTATGGATGGTATATTCTTGAATTTCTCTGAGGATACATACTATATTTATCTGAGGACACATGTTTTTAAGTCTGTTAACTATTTTTAGGGAACTTGATTCTCAAGAAAAACCAGTAGTGTGAAAATGAGAGCATCTCAATTTTAACAAATATTTGATGTTTTCTGATCTGTTTAAGAATTTTGAGATTGATTAATATGGGTGGCTACATATACACTTTGTTCAGTGGAATATCTTCGAGAAATTACTTACCCTTCAAGTCTGCAAGTGGTGTGTTGCAGCCGTTTGTTTTGGCTTTTTTGTTGCAGTACTGGTGATTAAATCCAGGCCTTGGAAATGCTAGGCAAGTACTACCATTAAGCTACATCCTCAGCTCCTCCAGTCTTATGGATTATTTTTATTTTGTATCTTTCACCAGCCATTTGAAACCAGTTTTGTTATCATTAAGAGTGCAAGAATAGGGGCTGGGGTTATGGCGCAGTGGCAGCGTGCTCGCCTAGCACGCGGGAGGCACTGGGTTCGATCCTCAGCACCACATAAAAATGAAATAAAGATATTCTGTCCACCTACAACTAAAAAATAAATATTTTAAAAAAAAGAGTGCAAGAATAGTTTTTACTGAGAATGATCTTTTATAAGATTACATTAAAACCAACAAGAAAAATAAAATAGTGTTATTTATGAAAAAGAGTAGCCATTGAGTTTTGGTTATTTTTGAAGAGGCTGTAGTGTTCCAAATAGATAATTTTTTCATTTTAACAAGTGCTATAAATACAGAAGAGAAAAGGCAGGGAGAGAAATGAAAGAGAGGAAGACAAGAGAGAGATTCTACCAGGAAACATTAAGACACTTTAATTTATATAAGATGAGAAAAAGATGGATTTATTAAATATTTGCATCAGTGACAAAATCAAAGCATTGGTAATATTGTTAGGACTAGTAAGTACCCTTAGAGTAATAAATATAAAATAGTGAGCAATGTGAAAAATTTTCACCCATCGTAAAGATGCTTTGATCCCAGATAATATATGATTGTCAAAAAGGATAGGCATGCCTTCTGTAGGAACACAGGAAAGAATATGAGAGAACTGGGTAGGGGATAAGGTTGGGGGAGTCAGAGACCATTTCAGGGGACTTAAGCTGGTAACTCTTGAAGAAAATAGGTACAGTTGGATGAGGAACTATTCAGGAGTTCATAAGAACACTAGAGACAACACAGTATACTCATTAACAATTACTCTGGGTCTGGGCACTGGTGCACACCTGTAATCCCAGCAGTTTAGAAGGTTGAGGCAGAAGAATTGCAAGTTCAAGGCCAGCCTCAGCAACTTAGCATGACCGTAGGTAATTTAGGGAGACCCTGCCTTAAAATAAAAAGGATATAACTCAGTGGGTTTAATCACTAGTACCAAAAAAAAAAAATTACTTTTGACACCAGGTGAGGTAGCACATGCTGGTAATCCCAGGTACTTGGGAGGCTGAGGCAGGAGGATTGCAAATTTGAGGCCAGTCTGTGCAATTTAGTTAAGACCCTCTCTCAAAATAAAAGGTATTGGGAGGTGGGCACTGGTGATGGGATATAGCTCTATAGTATAAAGGAACTAAGGTTTTTTTGGGGGGGCAGGGATACCAGGAAATGACTCAGGGCACTCGATGACTAAGCCACATCCCCAACCCTATTTTGTATTTTATTTAGAGACAGGGTATCACTGAGTTGTGTAGCGCTTCACTTTTGCTGAGGCTGGCTTTGAACTCATGATCCTCATGCCTCAGCCTCCCTAGTGGCTGGGATTTCAGGCATGTGCCACCATACTTGGCTTTAATTGCCTTAAGTTTTAAGTAGAAGGCCCAGCATTTGAATTGCCCTCTATTTCTGTCCTCTTTATGAGGCTTCTCAATAAAGCCACTGTTCTAGGAAGATTTATTTTAGTTACCTCCATAAGGCATATATTTAGGTTATGGCAACAGGAACAGATAGGGAAAGCACAAGTTATGAAACTGAATGGAATTGAACTAGATGAACTTTCAGTTCTCTTCTAGCCCTGCCATATCTGAGATGGCTTTCTTACCCCTCTAGGTTTAGACAGAAAATCATTATATCATATGATCTACTTTATATTTTATCCTCAGAATTTATAATATATATTTTTCTCTTGTGTGCTCATCTATAGGTTTTAGATGGAGCTGGATTAGATATTGATTTCTACCTTGCCTCTCCAGAAGGTAAAACCTTAGTTTTTGAACAAAGAAAATCAGATGGAGTTCACACGTAAGTAAGCTCTTTGAGTTCTTTTGGCTGAATAATACCAGTGAGCTATCTTCAGGACTGAGAAATTTTGTATTTTCAGTACTAAATATCAATATTAGATAATTCCACGTGATTTTTAAACAGACCTTGATAGTGGACCATCTTCTAAACACAAAACATCTTCCATTACCCTTTCTTTGCTTTGTTTCCCCCAGGCCCCTTTTGAGATGGGATCTTGTTATGCTGCCCAGGCTGACCTTGATCTTTGTGCTCAGAGGATCTTCCCTCAACTGCCCCAGTAGCTGCATCTAGTGTTTTTTTGTTTTGTTTTTTGGGTTTTTTGTTTGTTTTTGTTGAGGCATTTTGTTTTGATCCTAAACTGCTAGCAGTATCATTTTTGTCCATAGTTTTCTTTCTTAAACCAATAATATCTGTGTGTGTGTGTGTGTGTGTGTAAATTGCTTTTTTGACTCAGAACTCACTTTTTTTTCCCATGATTTAGAAGGCTTAAAAGCAAAGTCTGACCAAAACGAAATCATATAGAAAGAAACTGCTTGTTTGAGTTCAAAGTTGGACATACTCTCTTCTTGCATTTCACTTGTCTTTTCACATCTCACTGATATATTTCCCTGTTCCATTTTATTATTTTACCATAGCACTTTCTTTAGTCAGTATTGTTACTATGTTAAAACTAAACTCTGAGTTCACAGAAAGGAAGAACAAATACACCGTATCTTTCCGTAAATTAAGATTGGCATGGTATATGCTTCTAAATTAATTTTCCAACCCACTACAAGATAGATTCTTTGATTCCCAATTCCAATTTTACAGACAAGGACGGTCAGAGAAGTTAAATAAGTCTGCAGGGATGCACATGCAGGGTGGAAACAGGATGAACCCAAACTCTTGCTTTCTACCCTTGATGCTTAGAACATCCCTGGCAAATAGCACTATTGTAAGTACTAGCTATTATTATAATTATTGGTCTTTACTAACCAAAGTGCCTGGCATATAATTGATACTCAGTAAACACTAAACAAATGAAAGGAAAAAAAGTCTCTCTACTGTAATTTTTTAGGATACTAATTTAAAATGCTTTTTAATGGTATTTTACCTATGGAGAACATGGAAAAATATTTGCATAAAATATTAATAAATAGATGAACAGTAGTGACTCATGTTTTTAAGTTTAAAATATTAAAAATTTCTGTTAAGCCGGGTGCGGTGGCTCAAGCCTGTAATCCCAACACTTAGGGAGGCTGAGACAGGAGAATCGCAAGATCAAAGCCAGCCTCAGCAAATGGCAAGGCGCTAAGCAAGCAACTCAGTGAGACTCTATCTTTACATAAAACACAAAATAGGGCTGGGGATGTGGCTCAGTGGTTGAGTGCCCCTGAGTTCAATCCCCAGTACCCAAAAAAAAAAAAATTGTCATTTTTTATTTCTCCTCAATTATTTGGTCTCCTTCTGTGATAAATTATAATTAGCTGTTAGGGGGAAAAGTATTTTATTGCTTTTTTTCATAGAATTACTTCTAATTAAGCCATTGGAAGATAATACTTTCATTTATAATAGTGCACATTTGTTGAATCTTTTAATATGCCAGTGCAGTATTCTAAGTACTTTTCTTGTATTAGTTTTTTTATTCATCACAATCCTAAAAGGCACATAATAATATCATTTTACTAATGAGTAAAATGAGGGATAGAAGACTTAAGTTGCTGAAGGTGAATAGCAACCAACTAGTGAAAATAGCAAAGCCCATATGTAAACGTAGGCAGTCCCACTCACCCTTAATCGCTACATCAAATTTAAAAACCTGCTTTCTAAAAGGTAGATCTAAACAAAATTTTTGTCTTTAGCTATATTAATTTTGTAAAGAAAACTAAAGTCTTAGGACATTGAAATTGGTTTTTCCATTAAAAACATATTGGAAACAAATACTACAAAATGCTTATGCTCTCTAAAGAGAGCATAAGTAGCATAAGCAATATCTGTCTATCACTGCCTGGAATGCATTTTTTCTAGGCAACGGATTTTGTATTACCCTAATTTACACCAGAGCTTAAAGCATTTTGAACTGTTTGTGTTAACTCTTTGTTCTACTAGAAATTTATGCATTTTTAGTTGGATAGTATTTTGCATCATTTGTCATAAAATTCCATTCTGAAAGCTATCAACACAGATTTAGAAAATGATTAATGTAAGCCGGGTGCGGTGGCTCAAGCCTGTAATCCCAGCATTTAGGGAGGCTGAGACAGGAGAATTGCGAGTTCAAAGCCAGCCTCAGCAATGACAAGGTGCTAAGCAACTCAGTGAGACTCTGTCTCTACATAAACACAAAATAGGACTGGGGATGAGGCTCAGTGGTCGAGTACCCCTGAGTTCAATCCCCAGTACCAAAAAAAAAAAAAAAGAAAATGATTAATGTAGGCATGACTATTAAAGTATTAAGGCATCTTTGTTTTTAATATGTGTGCTGAAGCTCATACATCTGAGTCAGTGTTTCTCAACCTTTTCATTTGTACTTTCTTGCCCCACTTGAAGCCTTTTTAGATATTTTTTTCTAGTTAACATGCCATGAAATTTTAATACCACAGATACATTGCTTATCTGTTTATGTACTGTATGTATATCTGCACTTCATATATAAAAACAGTAGATGCAAATCTTACTCTTCTTATTAGTGGTAAGAATGGCTAAAGTTGAGATAATAAAATCAAGATTAAAATTCAATTAAAACAAAGCTATTTAGTTTAAATATAACTTTTCTTTGTGTGTGTGTGTTTGTGTGTTCAGTGCTGGGAATTTAACCAAGGGGTGTCTTACAACTGAGCTACATCCCCAGCCCTTTTTATTTATTTGCTTCTTTGTTTTATTTTGGTACCAGAGATTGAACCCAGGGCACTTAACCTCTGAGCCACATCACCAGTTCTTATTAAAATTATATTTAGAGACACGGTCTCACTGAATTGCTTAGGGCCATGCTAAGTTGCTAAGGCTAGCTTTGAACTGCAATCCTCCTGCCTCAGCCTCCCAAGCCACTAGGATTATGGTCATGTACCACTATGCCTGGCCTTAATTTTTTATTTTGAGACAGGTCTTCCTAAGTTGCTTAGGGCCTTGTAAAGTTGATGAGACTGGCCTTGAATTTGTGATCCTTTTGCCTCAGCCTTCCTAGTCACTGAGATTAAAAGTATGGCTTATTTTTTATTTTGAGACAGGTTTATGGTAAGTTGCTGAAACTGTCCTCGAATTTGTAATCCTTCTGCCTCAGCCTCAGGAATCACTGGGATGAAGGCATGTGCCACAACACTTGGCTAAATTAACTTTATAACTATTTTCTGAGTAATTTTTCATGAAGTTTATTTGCTTATATATAGTAATGTATCAAATATACATGCAAAGCAGTTTATATAAATATATAAGAATAGCAATGTAATTAAAGCTTTAAAAAGCATTCAGAACATTTTTTCAGCAAAAGTAAAATGATTGGAAAATCATTGTTTTTAAAAATTATTTCTAGCAAAATTTTTTTTTAAATATTTTTTAAGTTGTTGGTGGACCTTTATTTTTTTCATTTATTTATATGTGGTGTTGAGAATTGAACCCAGTGCCTCACGCATGCTAGGCAAGTGCTCTACCACTGAGCCACAACCCCAGCCCCATCAAATTATTTTTAAAATTTTAAAATTATTTAGTAAAATTACTATTTTAGTGAAATTTATTTATTTATTTATTTATTTATTTATTTATTTAGTGCCAGGAACTGAACTCAGGGGTACTCGACCACTGACCCACATCCCCAGCCCTATTTTGTATTTTATTTAGAGACAGGGTCTCACTGAGTTGCTTAGCACCTTACCATTGCTGAGACTGGCTTTGAACTCATGATTCTGTTTTGTTTTGTTTTGTTTTTGGTACTGGGGATTGAACTCAGGGGTACTCGACCACTGAGCCACATCCCCAGACCTATTTTGTGTTTTATGTAGAGACAGGGTCTGAGTTGCTTAGTGCCTCGCCGTTGCTGAGGCTGGCTTTGAACTCGCGATTCTCCTGTCTCAGCCTCCCTAAGTGCTGGGATTACAGGCTTGAGCCACCGCGCCCAGCTTGAACTCATGATTCTCTTGTCTCAGCCTCCCAAAGTGCTGGGATTACAAGTGTGCGCCACCGTGCCCAGCTAGTAAAATTATTTGTGTGTGGGGGGGGTGGGTATTGAGGATTGAACCTAGGGCCTTGTACATGCTAGGCAAGCATTTACCACTGAGGTACATTCCCAGCCCCAGAAATCAATTTTTGCTTGATATGGGCAATGAATTTTAACTAGCTACTATTTGTTCAGATATTATTGGTAGTTTTTCAGGATTTGGCATAATTAATGATGGGTTGAATGACCTCTATAGAATTCAATAACAAAATATAAACTCATTTTTGTTAATTTTCCAGAGAAGCATTGAAGATTAAACATAAACATTAACATGGGAGCCAGTGGCAATCAAGAGGCTTGTTGTAAACCACCTCCTGCAGTATAATTTCAGGATCAAGCAACCAACTGAAAGTCCTCCCAAAACAGCTATTTCTCATTGCTCTGTAGTATTGTTATTGCATACATTTTGTGTATTTTCTGTGATTTCATGCTGCTTTTAAGATACCAGGAAAACTCAATGACAGAAATTGAATTTTAAAGAATAAAATTCAGATTGGATTGAACTTTGAACAGCCACAAACCATTATAATTAACCATTATCTAAGAAACTTTTGCCCTTCTCTGAGCAATATCACACCCATTGAGAATGCATAGTCTAAATAAATGCTGTCAGAATTTTTTTGTTGATTGGTATATTTTTAGTGTGAATAAATCAGAGAATAATAGGAAGTTTACCTCAGGGAAATGTCCCACATCTGGGTAACTTCATATTCATGATTCATATCATAGTGTGGTTTTTTTTTTTTCCCCTTTTAAAATTTTTCTCCATTGTATTCACTCGTATTTGCTCAGGCTCCTTCCAAAGGTAAAATAAGTGCTCAAAAGACAAATTTGCCACAATTGAGGCGATTGCAAAGAATGCACGCAATCTCTGAGCTGTATTGTAGAAAGATAAATTAACTTCAAAATCATAAAAACAAACTTCATCTATGTGATCATAGGCAAGTATCTTAACTTGTTTAAACCTCATTTTACTTAACTGAAAAAAGGCCAATTATGCCTATTTCCAAATATTGATAGGGATTAAGAGATAAAATATGTTGGTGCTAGGGATGTAGCTCAGTGATAGAGTACTTGCATAGCACGTGTAAGGCCCTGGGTTCAATACTCAGCACCACATAAAAATAAATAAATAAGCCAGGCATGGTGGTGCACACCTGTAATCCCAGCACTTTGAGAGGCTAAGACAGGAGAATTGCGAGTTCGAAGCCAGCCTCGGCCTCAGCAATGGCAAGGTGCTAAGCAACTCAGTGAGACCCTATCTCTAAATAAAACACAAAATAGGGCTGGGGATGTGGCTCAGTGATGTGGCTCAGTGGTCGAGTACTCCTGAGCTCAATCCCCAGTACCAAAAATAAGTAAATAAATAAAGGTATTTAAAAAGAGAGAAAATATGTAATAGCAGTGATAAATTATGAAGTATTGGCTATTACTATTTATAGTCCATATGTTAAAATCTGTTTACACTGCTGAATTATCTGTTATGCTTAAATAAAAATCAATAAGTTGACAACAGAACCAAGGCATGGTGGCTTCTATGATAGAAAGTTTTCCTCAGGAAATGCCTTTTCAAGTTGCAGTAAGCATTCAGCATCCTTTGATAGATGACCCTTGCCCCTAAATTAATCTGAATTTCACTGAAGATCTTAACAGAAAAGTATAGTTTAGATCCTTCCTTTCTCAAGCATGATTTTTATAATGTTGCATGTCAACCAAAAAGATGTATAGATAAGATATTCTAAGACAAAAGGTAATGTCCAGTTTAATAAAAATGATGAAATAAAGGATAATTGAGGGCTATAAAATCTAACACTGGACCCACAAAAAGAAATATTAATCCATAGCTATTCTGACCTCACATCCCCACTGCTTAAGTCCCCCAATTCCAGTTGAAGCCTCCCTTGAGAAAGTGAATAGAATCAGAAGATAAGCAGTTTAAAATGCAACTAGGATACTAGGAATAAAGCTTAGTGGTAGCTAATGTGTGAAGGCCCTGGATTCAGTCCCCAGTACTGCAAAATAAAATTAAATGACATAATATAAAATAAAATGCATCTGAGAAGGTTTAGAAATTAGTTCATCTAAGTAAATAGGAAACTTGCTAGAAATACCAAAACCTTTATTAGAAATATTATTAGAAGCCAGGCGCTGTGGCGCAAGCCTGTAATCCTAGCACTTTGGGAGGTTGAGACAGGAGAATCTCGAGTTCAAAGCCAGCCTCAGCAAAGGCGAGGCGCTAAGCAACTCAGTGAGACCCTGTCTCTACATAAAACACTCAGTGGAGTACCACTGAGTTCAATCCCCTGTACCATAAAAAAAAGAGAAGAAGAAAGAAATATTATTAGAATAAAGAAAACTTTCATATGGGAAAAGACTCATTCATTTAATGTACACATTAATTATACTGAATTTTGTTAAAGGTTCTTTGTAACTTACAGTTACTCTGACTGAATATTAGACAGTATATCATCTGAATCAGTAGTTGTCATAGGATGGGTTCTATGAACTCAGTTGTCCTACCAGAGTATTTGAGTTGGTTTTTGGCCAGTTTCTTAAAGTGTTATCAGCAGTCTCTTTTGAAATAACTAAGTGAATAACAAGTACTTAAATGATGTAAGAATGTAAACTAATTTTGCTGGTCATTCAAGGAAGTGGTATTTGTTTCTTGTTTGTTTTCTTGGGGCCAACAGTAGGGGAGGAAGGAAGGAAAGAAACAAACGAATGAATGAACGAACCATGGAAAGAACCTCCTGTTCTTTTGAATGTGAGGTAATAATGTGAATGGCATTTATTCAGTAAAGGTAATGCCACTAAGAGTAAAGTTCTGGTTGTTGGCTGTAGGCCTCATCTCTAACCACTGAAAACTGTATTACAAAAATGTATTTAGGGGCTGGGGATATAGCTCAGTTATAGAGTGCTTGCCTCGCATGCATAAGGCCTTGGGTTCAATCCCCAGCACCACAAAAAAAAAAAAAAAAATTCAGTTAGTAGAACTGGAAGAAAGCACTTAGTAGTATAGACAGTTCATTGCTACTTTTGAAAACAAAACTCAGAGCTGGGTGCAGTGGAGCACACCTGTAATCCCAGCCATCTCAGGAGGCTGAGGCAGGAGGATGCTGAGTTCAAAGCCAACCTTAGCAACTTAGTGAGGGGCTAAGCAACTCAGTGAGACCCTGTCTCTAAATCAAATACAAAACTGGGCTGGGGAAGTGGCTCAGGGGTTGAGTGCCCTGAGTTCAATCCCCAGTACCCCCCTAAAAAGAAAAAAGTAAACAAAACTCATTTTACAGATTAACTTCACTTAAAAGATAGTCTGGTAGACATGTTTGCATGTAAACATGTAATAAAATAAGCTTTTAACATTTATGAAGAATTAAGCTTATTTTGAATTATCATATACTTAGGTTTCTAATCCTATCCTGTTCCAAAAATTAGATCATTTACCACAATTTACCAAGTAAATGCTAACCCTAAGTTGCAAGTATTTAATGTATATATTTCCAGGCTGCTTTATCCCAAGAAACTATAAATTATCTTTTAATACTAAGGAAATCCATTAGCAAGCTGTTCAATTATTATAAACCATGTTGTTTCTTCTCTTTTACCTTTGTTTTTCCTTTGATCCCAAACAGAAATATGGATAACTGAAAACATGCACTTTTTTTTTTAAATACAGGGTTGAGACTGAAGTTGGTGACTACATGTTCTGCTTTGACAATACATTCAGCACTATTTCTGAGAAAGTAATTTTCTTTGAATTAATTCTGGATAATATGGGAGAAGAGGCACAAGAACAAGAAGACTGGAAGAAATATATTACTGGCACAGATATGTTGGAGATGAAACTAGAAGACATTCTGGTTAGTATGATTTTTAATAAAGTAATAAAAGTTATTAATATCCAGCGGCCTTACTGTGTGATGGGCATTGATAACTAAGCATTTTATCTGTGCTATTCAAGAAAATCTGTTTCTAGTATATTCTTACCTTTGCCGTCAATTTTACTTTATGTTCATATGGCCTTTGTATCATTTTTAAATAACTTATTTCAACAGGACTGTTATAAAAATATTTTTTTAAGAAAATGTAAGCCGGGCGCGGTGGCTCAAGCCTGTAATCCCAGCACTTAGGCTGAGACAGGAGAATCGCGAGTTCAAAGCCAGCCTCAGCAATGGCGAGGCGCTAAGCAACTCAGTGAGACCCTGTCTCTACATAAAACACAAAATAAGGCTGGGGATGTGGCTCAGTGGTCGAGTGCCACTGAGTTCAATCCCCAGTACCAAAAAAAAAAAAAAAAAAAGAAAATGTACAACTTAGAGTGCATCTTGTTAGGCTTATTTTATGAATATGATATTGGAACATTTTATAATTATAGATTATGATCTTGATTGTATAGTAGCACATCTAAAAATGAAATACTTTCCTTTTTTTGTGGTACCAGGGATTGAACTCAGGGTCACTCGACCACTGAGCCACATCCCCAGCCCTATTTTGTGTTTTATGTAGAGACAGGGTCTCACTGAGTTGCTTAGCGCCTCGCTGTTGCTGAGGCTGGCTTTGAACTCACGATTCTCCTATCTCAGCCTCAAAATGAAGTATTTTCTAATTTCACTATTCTTTTGACTTTGTGAGATAAAAACATGGGGTGTTTTGCTAGATATTATATTGGCTAGACTAAAATTCAAATAACAAAATATAAACATACAATGCCTTAAGTAACAGGTAAATGCCTAAGGAAATAATGAACAGGTTTTTTTAAAAAGTCATTTTCTTGTGGTTGTAAGGGATAAAAAGATAATTTTATAAAATGCCACTTGTATTATTTCATATTATCTATTTTCAATTCATAGTATCTTTGTTCCTTTTTAAAATAGCTATAAACACAATAATTTAAATATATCAGAACTATTATATAATCTTACAGAGTTTCTTTATGTAATATAATATCTGTCCCTTAATTAATCATGCACCCACCCATCTATCTTAAAATTGTTATCTGGATTGAAAAACCTAGCATAACGTGTATCTTTAGCTTAAAATATCTGAATATTCTTTTATATTAAAATTATTTTATTTATCTTCAGGAATCCATCAACAGCATCAAGTCCAGACTAAGCAAAAGTGGTCATATACAAACTCTGCTTAGAGCATTTGAAGCTCGTGATCGAAACATACAAGAAAGCAATTTTGACAGAGTCAATTTCTGGTCTATGGTTAATTTAGTGGTCATGGTGGTGGTGTCAGCCATTCAGGTTTATATGCTGAAGAGTCTATTTGAAGATAAGAGGAAAAGTAGAACTTAAAATTCCACTGGATTAGTTAACATTGAGAAAAAGAGGCATAAAAATGCAAAAAACTGGTACCATTAGTATTTTCCAAAATGTTTTCAGACATCATCAGTAAGTGTAAAACAAGTATCATTTTAATGTGAAAGGAAAGTGTTTACTTTCTGTGCATATAGTCTTATCAATTCAATTGTTTTTAAGTGTATACCAGGATTATTTGATAAAATACAAGTTTAATGAATGAAGCCATATTAATAATTGCATTTTCCTAATTTTGAAAAATTTTTTCATATGTCACAGTGAATTAAATAAATGAATATTGGGTCTAAATGCAACACCAAAAATCTGCTTTTACCCACAACCTTCTTTGTAAATGTGGCAGTTACAAATCAATTGTAAGTTTTTAATATAGTAAGTTATATAAATCATGTGAGAATTATATAATTATGAATTGAATATATCAACTTTTCTCTCTTTACATATGCATCTCTCCTAAAAGATGAATAGAAAACATAGCTTTGAAATAAACATTTTTAGAATTTTTTAAACCAGGTATATTTCCAAGTACAATACTGACAAAATGTATTAGTTTTATATACTTAGCCTACATTCCCAAAAGCTGACATTTTGATAATTCTTGAAACTGCAAAAGCATACTTTCTAATTAAAATTAGGACAAGTAGCCGAGTGTGGTGGCTCAAGCCTGTAATCCCAGTACTTAGGGAGGCTGAGACAGGAGAATCACGAGTTCAAAGCCAGCCTCAGCAACGGCTAGGCGCTAAGCAACTCAGTGAGACCCTGTCTCTACATAAAACACAAAATAGGGCTGGAGATGTGGCTCAGTGGTCGAGTACCCCTGAGTTCAATCCCCAGTACCCAAAAAAAAAAAAAAATTAGGACAAGTTTTCTCTCTGAAATGAAGATATAGAATTAAAAGTTTTCTAAAGTGAAGATACATAGATAAAGGTTGGTCAGCCTCCATAAGGATGCATTCTGTCTAAACCTTAGCTAAGGTGTAGAATTTTAAAATTAAATGTGAGATAAAATTAATTTATTTTTGTATTATCTGTCAGCAGTGTTAATGTTAGTTCTAACATGATTATTGACTTCAATAATACATTATTACCAAGAATTATGAAGTAAATACTGCTAAAAGGATCTGAGCCTAGTTTAAATAAATATTTCCTGAGTTCTGAAAATTATCAGAAACAATAAAAAAGAATTGAAGTAAATTTGAGAATATCTGATCCAAAATAATGTTCACTTAAATGGAACTGCAAATAAATAAATATCTGGATTTGATAACTTATTATGATATGCCAATCGTAAAATAAATCATTAGAGGTTAAGTTCCAGTTAACTGAAGCAACTATTTGACTGCGGGTTTTATTTTCTACAATTGTTCTGTTTTAAATTGGTATTTTTTATTAGTATTCAGGCACATTTTATGAAACATAAGCCCTACTGTAAGATTTAATACTTGGTGTACACATTTATTATAATTGTTATTATAACTTTCTGATCACTTTATTCACATTGAAGTAAGGATTATAAACAGAGTCAGTCCCAAGTTATAAACACCTAATAGTTAAATAAACCATACATACATAAAAAATCTTGTTTATCACAGTCTATATAGTCTTATTCAAGTACTAGTAATTTAACTTCTTCATAAATGAAACGATTTTTAAGTTATACCCATTGATAGTATTATGATAAATATGAGTTAGAAACAACTTAAGAATCTGGGCATAGCTGGATGTGATAGTGCACACCTGTAATCCAGCTACTCTAAAGGCTGAGGTAGGAGGTTGACAAGTTTGAGGCCAGTCTCAACAACTTAGTGACACCCTCTTTCAAAATGAAAAACAAAAAGGGATGGGGATATAGCTCATTGGTAGAACGCCCCCGGGTTCAATCTCTAATGCCCCTCGGCCCCAACACACACACAAATTTGGGCAAAGAACCTATCTATATGTAGATTGCTGGAATTCTTGATAAGCAATAACAATACCCAAAAAAGGAGTGATTCCATTTATAACTTACACTCAATGGTATGGAAAAAAATACATTTTCCTCTTTTGTAAGCCCTTATTAGAAAAGAAGGCTAGAAACTGTTCAGAGATCTTTTTTTTTTTTTGTCTTCCTTCAGTGCTGGGGATCGAACCTAGGGCTTCATGTATGTTAGTCAAGCTCTCTACATTGAGCCACATCCCCTTTTTAAAAATGAGGTAAATACCATATATACTTAGTTACCTTTATTTGGCCAAGAAAATACTTCAGGTATCCAAGAGAAGCCCCTGTAGTACATGTAGAATAAAGGCCAATAAGATCATTCTTAATGAAAAGTCTTCCCTTTCCCCTGTTAAATTCATAAGCAGCAGCAAACTTATAGTACCATAAATAATAAAGCAGGGTACAGATATCACTACTGCATCTTTTCTACAAAACTGTGATTAAAAATTCTACCTCTTATATATGGCTATTACTGTATATTGTACTTAATTTCTTACCTAACACTGAGTTGTTACATCACCTTATACATATGTGATTTTGCCACTGATTTTAAACCTATGATTCAGTAATTACTTACCATATAATAGTGGCTTTATTTGGAAAACAAAGAATTTAGGATTATTAAGGACAATTATATTTTTATAGACACAAAGAGTGAGATATTTAATAAGCATGTTACCTGTATTGACCCCAAAATTAAAATTTATAAATGAAGAACAAAAATCTTAATATTTTTGAAGGCATATTATCTGTTTCATGTAATTTTCTAATGTTACTTTCTTAATTAAAATTATGCTAACATCAAATAAGCTGTTTATCACTTAAGAGCTGATTTTGTCTTTGCTTATTAATTATATAAGCTTAAATACTATAATATTTAAAGCCTAAAGTTCATTCTGATTTGCATTTGGGTCATTATTAAAGTGCTCTTCTTTCATTTGAATGTCAACATAAAGTAAGTAAATAACCGAAAGTAGCACTGAAACTACAAATTGAAATGCAATTTCATGTCAAGTGTATTTATCCTTCTTGAGCATTATGATGTCTTAAAATTCACAAACTGAGTACCTATGATTATATATCTTTTCAAATGAATATCTTTATTTGAAGTTTTTAAAGAAATTAATTCAGCATGTAATGATTTTTCATCTGGAGTGTAATGCACAATATTGCTCAAATTGCTTTATATTTGTGAAGAGCCATCTTAAATAAGCAATGGACTATGAGTACCGAGTATAATAAAAATTACTTTTTTTGTGTGGAGATGCTGGGGATTTGAACTGAATAAAAATTATTTTCAAAGAAAATCTTACTTACCAATTATTATAAATGCTGTCTATTCCTTGAATTCTTCCCTGCTCTCAATCTTAAATGTGTTTCCAATCATATTTTGGGAAAACCCATAGCTCCTTCCATCTCTTTATATACTAGTTTGTGTTCTATTTATATAGGTACAAATTTATCTGTTGCCTAGACATGCATTATACCTAATTGTACTTAAAAGAACCTCAAAATATAAAGAAGCAAAAATCATCAATTTTCTGGGGGGTTTTGTTTGTGCTAGGGATTAAACCCAGGAATGCTTTACTACTGAGCTATATCCACAGTCCTTTTTTTTTTTTTTATTTTGAGACAAGGTCTCACTGACCTGTTGAGGCTGCCATTGAGCTTGGGATCCTCTGGGATTACAGACATGTACCACCAGGAAATTTGTTCTACTCCTCTGTCCCAGTAATTTATTCTTTAGGCTTAGAAGATGGCTCATAAATCTTACTTTTTATTCAGTACAATATGGAATTCTATAAGTTACCCATGACCATTTGCTACCTAGGTGATCTTGGGATATCAGACTCCTTTAAGCCTATTTCATCATTTGTAGAAATATTTTAAATCCATCTTAAAACTTGTTAAACTATAGCATGTAAGGGCTGAGGATGTAGCTCAGCGGTAGGGTACTTGCTTAGCATGTGAGGCCCTAGATTCTACACCCAGTACAGGGGGCAGGGTGGAGGATTGCATATAAGAAAATAATTGATGTAGCTTGGTATATTACAGGTCATTTTCTTCACACCATCAGATAAGCCACTCTTACCCCACAACCTGGTAGAAAGCCTTAGGTTCATTTCTGTTTCTGCATTCCATCATTTTCAGGTGTCTGGACTTTGTGAAAGCCTTGTATCATAAACTAGAGCCATATACACTTAATTTATGTCCAGAGAAGGCACAGATTCAAGAACTCAGACCTAGAATAATATATGTGAGTACATTAAGACAGTCTCTTGGACTGGAGATATAGCTCAGTTGATGGAGCACTTACCTCGCATGCACAAGGCCCTGGGTTCATTCCCCAGCACCAAAAAAAAAAAAAAGAAAGAAAGAAAAAAGACAGTCTGTTTAATCCTACATCTAAAAAAGGAAGATAAGAAGATGCAGGGCAGAAAAAACCCTGTAGGTTATTCATTGACTGAATCAAGTTTAATAATGTGACAACTTAAAAAAACAAAAACCCTGCTTTTACTAGAGTTTTTCCATTTTAACAGGCATAGGTATAACAGGCATAGGTATATGTCTTCTCTATTAGATAAGAAAATGGGAAAGCAAAAAAATGAACAATGAGAGTCAATTATCCAACAGTGATAAAAACTTATAAAATCACTATTCCCCAATCCTGAAAGTTTTTAAATAGTAATAATCATCAAACGTTATTAAAGTGATTATTTCTACATGCAGTATCAAATGGGAGGATGGACCTAACCTTTCTACTGTTGAATTCAATTCTAATAGGATTAATAGTGACACTGTAGGAGAAAGCTAGAGACCAGAACTTCAAGTTACATTTTAGGGTTGCTTTGCCAGGATGCAAGTAACTCACACATTGGATATGAAATAGTAGAAACACTCTGGAAAATATTCTTGGTTTCTTATAAAATTTCAGATGCACTTAAAATGCAACTCAGCATTTGTACTCTAGGACGTTTATCCCTAAGAAATGAGACTTGTTCAAATAAAAACTTGAACACAAAGCAGCTTCATTTGTAATATTGTAATACAGGTTGTGTCATCAACTGGGTTGTCTCACAAATTCGAAGAATGAGATTCATGGACAGCAGAATGTTAAAGCAAAGTATAAGCATTTTTTAAAGCAAAGCAAAATGGATGGCTATTGTGTAGGGGTTTATATGGATCTGCAGATTTAAGGAAATCAGCACCCTGCCCAATTCTGGGTAAGGTACTCAGTGTCCACAAGGCACTCATACAGCTTTTAGTTCAATCAAAATATTGATTGGGCATTTTTATTTTTTTGAAGAGGCTGTGACTCCAAGTCACATTCATCCCAATTTTATATGGACTCCAGGTCATGTATATCCTGACTTAAAAACCTTTTTGCAAGTTTCTTAGCAAAAAATTACAGCTGCCGTTTGTACTCTGCTGCTCAGAAGTCGACCACAGGCCCATTTCCCTATCTGTCTAGGTCATCTCTTACCTAACTTGAATAGCAAAAGACTGAAAACAATCCAAATATCCTTGAATAAGTGAATGATTAAATTTGAATATGTTTATACTATGGAATACTATGCACTATTTCAAAGAAACTCTATGCACATATGTGTATGCATGTGTGTTGCTGGGAGTCAAACACAGGGTGTTATACATGTTAGGCAAGTACACAACCATTGAGCTAACACAGTTCAGGGACCCCATCCCTGAACAAAGTCAATACATGCAGCAATTTAGATTGACCTCAAAGGAATTATGCTTAGTGAAAAAAAAGCCTCTCAACAAGTTTACAAAGAATATTCTACTTAAAGATGGGAAACAGACCAGTGATTGATACGTTAGGAATGGAAGGCAGATTAGGGATGGCTTCAGTTTGACAAGACTTTCAGAAGCCCAAACACAAAATGGAATGCAGAAACAGAAAGACATCTAAGGATTTCTGCCAGCTTGTGGGGGTACGAATGGCTTATTGAGATGATATAAAGGGAGCCTTGTGGTAGAAAGTTCCATTTCTTGACTGTGGTTACACAGATCTACATGAGTTAAAACTGCATAAAACTATATACTACATAAAAGTGAGTGCATGTAAAATTAGTGAAATCTGAATAAGCTCTGTAAACTATACCAACATCAGTTTTCTAGATTTGTACTATAACTACCTGCAAAATGTTCCCAGTGGAACAAACTGCATAAAGAAAAACACAAATCCTCCCTGTACATTCTTTTTTATTGATTAACTTCTCATGAATCTACAATTATTCTGGAAAAAATGTTGGGGCAGTAGTATTTTATAATTGAAACAGACATTAATATGTTGGTATATGCATATTTCTGAATGAATAAAGACTAATAAAATCAAAAAGAACCTCTTGAAAACTGTCATTTTAGGCATTTTTTTTAAAAATATTTTTTTAGTTGTAGATGGACACAATGTCTTTATTTTATTGCTTTGTATGTGGTGCTGAGGATCGAACCCAGGGCCTCACGCATGCGAGGCAAGCGCTCCACCGCTGAGCTACAATCCCAGCCCCATTTTAGGCATTTTATCAGTAGGATTTCAGTTACAGCTGTTAGTAGAAAGGTAACTTTTTCAGGGAGCTTAAGGAATTGAGCCTGATCATTTTTCACATAGAATACAAAAGTATCAACCATTTTCCTTTTTGAAGCAATTCCATATTCTAAAATACTACCCAAAGGTTATATACCATGATGAAGTGTATCATGATATATGATTACTAAAACACTGTCATCATTAGAAGTGGTTATTAGAACACTGCCATGGAAAGACCAAACTTGTTTATCAAGTGTTGTAGTCATCATTTTGTGAATCTCAACAGATAAGTTATTCCTGACTTTTCATGGGACAACTGTGGCAAACTAAAGGGAAAAATCTGAACACAGGATAATTGATTCCTTCATCTATAGTTTTTGCTGAAAGTGATTTCAAAATAAAAGCATATATAACACATGTAGTTGAGAAGCAGTTAAGTATAATATAAAATACTCAATTCTTAAATTGCAAAGGGATATAAATTTTTAAAATATGCTGGGAAATATCCTTGGCTAAATTGCAAAGAATAAATAACAAAGAACAGTTTATCTAGATAGAACAGGAAACATCTAGAAAATATTATGCAGACAGTTCATGTATTATCAAAGGAGATTATTTCCTACCTGGCCACCCAAGGTAAGATCAGGGTACAATACTCATATCCCCACAGTATATAATACATGCTACATTCATCACAGCACACTGAAAGCAAGGTTTAATATTTTAGAATAAAAAATGTTTGAGAATTACTAAAATTCTTATAATTAATGTATGCAAACCCTCTATTAACTGTGAAAACAGAGGGTACCACACCACACAATGCCTAGAGCACAGTCTTTTTTAAAAAAAAATTTTTAGTTGTAGATGGACACAATATATTTATTTTTATTTATTTATTTTTTTTTTTTTAAATATTTTTTTAGTTGTAGATGGACACAATGTCTTTATTTTATTGGTTTGTATGTGGTGCTGAGGATCGAACCCAGGGCCTCACGCATGCGAGGCAAGCGCTCTACCGCTGAGCTACAATCCCAGCCCTATTTTTTTTTTTTTTTTAATTTTTTGTTTTAGTTGTAGATGGACACAATGTCTTTATTTTACTGCTTTGTATATGGTGCTGAGGATCGAACCCAGAGCCTCATGCATGAGAGGCAAGCGCTCTACCGCTGAGCTACATTCCCAGCCCCCAATATATTTATTTTTATGTGGTGCTGAAAATCGAACCCAGTGTCTCACACATGCTAAGCAAACACTCTACCACTGAGCCACAACCCCGGCCCATAGAACCATTGATACAAAGGTAAGATACTATTATTAAATGAAAAGTAAAGTCTCAAAACATGAATGTTCCTTTTTACTAACAGGAACACAAATCTAGAAGGCTAAGGCAATATATATCTCCATACATACACACACAAACTGGGAGGACTTTTTGAATCTTAGTTTTGTGTTGTCTGACTTTTTTCACTAAGCACTATTTTTATATCATACTTAGGGAACAGTAAAACCTTTTTGTTCAGTGGGGACTGGGCACAGTGATAAAAGATTTCTTCCCTTGTTTTCCCTGCTTACATTGCCTCATTCTTCTAAACCACATTTTCCTTTCTTTGTAACTGCTTTAATTATTTTGTTGCCAGCCAAGATACAGCAATTTGGGGTTAAGCAGAGAAGCAACAAATTAGAAACAAAATAGCCTTGTTGCCTACAAGTCAGGTTTAGATGAAGGAGTATTTTACCTCACATGATGTCTATTGCAAGAAAATCTACAAATGGAGACCTGCATCCTTATGAAAAATAAATTCTTGCTTTGGTATTTAATTGGTGTTCATGGTTAGTGGACTATAGCAAATGCTTATTTTCTAAACTATCTTCCAATATGAAAGACAATGTAACTTGGAAGCCACGAGCCTCCTTCCTCAGTCTCTTGAATCACGGGAATTACAAGTGGGTGCCACAGAACCTGATACCAGAATAAGCTTTTAATTACAACAAAACAGCGTAGTAGCTCAGAGGTAGAGCACTTGCCTAGCATGTGTGAGGCACTGGGTTTGATCCTCAGCACCACATAAAAATAAACAAAATAAAGGTATTGTGTCATATACAACTAAAAAAAATTTTCAAAAAAACCCAATGGTTTCCTGTTATGTGTTCATTTTACTGCTTTTAAAAAATGTTTTTGTGTTCAACTAATGTCTTAAATCTGCTCTAAATTTATTTTTCTGTTATACAATATCAGGTAAAACAAAAAACATTCTTATTGAAAATTTTCTGCATACTTGCCACAATACCACCATGAAGAAATTTGAGCCTTCTAGGTCTTTGCTTTAATAGTGAAGAAAGGGGCTGGGATTGTAGCTCAGCGGCAGAGCGTTTGCCTCGCATGCGTGAGGCCCTGGGTTCGATCCTCAGCACCACATACAAAGCAATATAATAAAGATATTGTGTCCATCTACAACTAAAAAAATATTTAAAAAAAAAAAAACAGTGAAGAAAGCCAGGCATGGTGGCACAAGCCTGTAATCCCAGCACTTAGGGAGGCTGAGACAGGAGAATCGCCAGTTCAAAGCCAGCCTCTGCAATGACAAGGTGCTAGGCAACTCAGTAAGACCCTGTCTGTACAGAAAACACAAAATAGGGCTGGGGATGTGGCTCAGTGGTCGAGTACCTGAGTTCAATTTCTAGTACCAAAAAAAAAAGAATGGTGAAGAAGCATGGTGGCACACACCTATAATCCCAGCACTTTGAGAGGCTGAGACAGGAGAATAGCTGAGTCAAAACCAGCTTCAGCAATGGCGAGGCACTAAGCAACTCAGTGAGACCCTGTCTCTACATAAAACACAAAATAGGGCTGGGGATGTGGCTCAGTGGTCAAGTATCCTGAATTCAATCCCCGGTACCAAAACAAAACAAAACAAAAAAAGCCAAGATTTTAATAATAAATAAATAGGTTAAGCTTTGGAGAAATAACTAGCAAAAGCTGCCGTTATTACCTAAAGTATGCCAGATTTGGCCATAATCTGGTCCTAACTCCATTTCTTCACTTCCATTACTTGCAAGGATCAGCCTTTTATTTCAGCCAACCCCACCTTCTTTCCTTACCGTTCTCTGAACAGGCCTACTACTTTTTCCTCTACTTCCTAGGTTCTCAAAATTTACAGACCCACTTACTTGTCCAGTATCATCAGCTAATCTCCCTAATCTTTCAGATAGTCTCAATATTTCTACAGCTTCTATTAGATTTACCTAGCTCTGATTTTGCATCTCATTTTTTTTCTTCTTTAATCCATTCTACATACTGGTGCCAAATTAGTCTTAAAACACATCTTAGCACTCAGGCCCATCCGAATGTCATCCCCAGCCTCACCCATTCCACTACTGAATCACTGGGATTACAGGTGTGCACCACCAAACCCAGTGTGTGTGTGTGTGTGCATGCGCGTGTGTATCTCCACAAACCCAATATATATACACACACACACATAAATATATAAAATATATTATACATATTGTTGAGATTGAAAGATCTCTGATATAAAAGGATGCTAGCTGCAAAAGATGGCTAGCTGAGACAAGTTCCCTGAGCTACAATCAGCAAGGCTGGGTAGCAGTTGGATAAAATGTCCATCAGATCTAAAAACCCATAGTATTTTATAATGAAAAATTTGGAAAGAAAGTATAAATTGCTTACATTGAACCTACTACCTCTTATCTAGTTGCTCTAGAAGAGGAGTGGGACAACGCAAAACAGGCAATGTTAAGGGTAAGAGGGAAGTCTGTAAGAGTTACTTATTTACTTCTTGATTGGTTGGAGTGTAAAGGAACCTTGATAGTCATGCAGTCATCATCCCGGGGTTGAGTGAAGGATTTGAATTTTAAGGAATCTGGATAAAGTTTTTCTCCCCTTTGGTTGGTTTACCCTGAAGCTATTAGCTGAATAACTTCTCTCCTCCTTCCTTTGGTTTTGTAACTAAATTTAGGACATCTCAGATTTTTTTCCTTTATTACCATACACTACCCAAACTCAACCATCTTTGTGTAGTTAATGCCATTGTTCACTCTTCCTACACCCTGGGATTCCCTAACATGCATTCAGCATGCAGCTTCGTATCAATGCTACAAATAAAATTCCACTTTCATAAAATTTTCCCTAATAATTGTTTTGCCAAGTATCCTCCACACCCAGGGAAAGTAATCTCTCCCTTCCCTAAAAAGATCTTGTCACTCTGATCCCATTGAGAGGTGTTTTGTTTTGGGTTTTTTCTCCCCGCAGTACTAGAAATTTAACTCAGGGCCTCCTGCATGCTAGGCAAACAGTCTACTACTGAGCTATACTCCCATCCTCACAGTGACCCCTTTCAATAGTTAAACATATATATGGGAGGGTGGTCCTGGGGATTTAACCCAGGAACAAATATAAAATATATTATACATATAATATATATTCTTTATCCTCCCAGCAAAGAAAATGACAGGTGGGTAATGTTATTTATTTCACATTTTCCCCTAATAGCATCTTCAGAAGCATAGACTCTCAATACTAAGTGAAATATTCATTCTCAAATCCAGACCTTTCTTACTCCTCTCCATTTTCCACTGAGCTTTTCTCTCTTAGCTTCCACTGAAGTTAACCTATTCTTCAAATCAATCTCATTTCCACAGCAATGTAGCTCATGTTTGGAGATCTGGAGTCATATACTGTTTTCAAGTGTTGCTTAACTCTGATGCTTGTATCCTGACTCCCTAATAATGTACCACTCTATAAACAATACCTTCAACCTCGTCCCCCCAAATGTCACCTTCTTGAATTTATGCTGTTACTTAACCTATCCTATTTTTGTCATATTTTATCATCCTTCAAAGCCAAACTCAAATGGAATTCCCTTCAGTAAGTCCTTCCCTAGTGTCTTTCACAGTCATACTCTAAATTCCTATAGAATTTTGTAGCAATATTACATAGGAATTATCATATTTCAACTCAAATTTACATTTATATCTTCCATAATTTAAACACTTTAAAAACAGTGCCCCTAATCTTTCAGCTCTCTCTTCACAGCAAGTTATAGGCATTTGTGTGAGTCAGCTTTGTGTTACAATAACAAACACCTGGTATAATCAACTTAGAATAAGGTTCTATTTTGGCTCACAGCTTTGGGGGTTACAGCCTGCGATCTTTGGCTCCATTCCTTTGGCCCTGCAGTGGCACATCATGGCAGGAGCAAATGATGGAGCAAATCAAAGGAAAAGAAGGTAGCTGGAGTCCCACTATTCCCTGCAAAGCTGCCCTCAACTCAGTGACCTAAAATCCTCCCAATAGGCCCTACTCTGAAAGGTTCAACCATCTCTCAATAGCAGCAAGGGCTAGGGACTGCATTTTTAACACATGGGCCTTTACGGAACATTCCAGAGCCAAACAATACCAGCATTTAAAGCAACACTGCAAAATTTGAATAAATAATACAACACTGCAAAATTTTATGTCTAATCATTTTCAAAACTGAAAGCATGCCAAGAAAAATTCTGTAATAATACTTAAGTAGGTTGACTTGTATTCCTCAAAAATGATTAAGTCCAAGTCCTAACTAACTCCCAATACCTGTTAATATAAGCTTATTTGGGACCAGATCTCTGCAAATATAATTCGAGATCCCCGAAGATTTAAAGTGGGCACCAAAATCAATGGCTAGTATCCTCCTAAGAAGAAAGGACAAGGAGATCTGAAATAGGAGAAAGCCATGTAAAGACAGAGGCAGAGACTGGAGCAATATGTTTAGTTAAGGAAGAGCAAGGATTGTTGGTTATAAGCAGAAGACAGAATGGATTCTCTCTCAGAATCTCTAGGACTTGGCACCATCTCAATTTCAGTCTTCTGTCCTATAGAAGACTGTCACACAAACTGCTGTTGTTTTATGCCAAGTTTGTGGTAACCTGTTGAAACAGATAAAGGAAACTGATATAAGTATCTTAATAATAGAGCCTTTTGAGCTCCCACAGAAATTTAAAATTTCAGAAATGAAGTTCTTAAGAAATACAGGTATTTAACTAAAATCATATTTTGCTTATGTTTTGTTAATAAGCAGTAGCTTATTTTACTGTTCATTGTAACCTCTCAATATAAAACACCTAGTATTAAAAGTATACAATTTTAAAAGTTGTACAAAGTTTTACATATACAGACTATAATTTTTAAAATACTACTTAAACACGAAGTTCTGTTTTATGATGGTATTTCCACTACAATATAAATCTCGTTTTCTTTTCTCTCACCATCCTGCCCCACTTTTTGATACCAGGGATTCACCTCGGGGCACTTAACCAGGGAGCCACATGACCAGCCCTTTTCATATTTCAGACAGGGTCTTATTTAGTTGTTTAGGGCCTCACTGACTTTGAACAAGTAGTCCTCCTGCCTCATCCTCCCAACTTGCTGGGATTACAGGTATGCACCACCTTGCCTGGCCCTACAATATAAATCATGAAGTGCATAACAGTGAAGATTCACATTTTGTACATAACTTGGTATTAGATAAGGCTTGATTATTTTGTTTATTCTGTATAAAGAATTTTCATTCAATGCTTCCCTATGCCCCCATGCTGTTTCTAAGTTATCCACTTGTGCCTTTTAAAGTCATTACACTAAAGGAATATAAAAATAACTTCAATGAGCCTAAACCAATAAAGCCTGCATATTCCAAATATAATAAATGATTGGATGTTTTGTTAATTTTGCTCATGAAAACATCAGCAGATGAATTGATTGTAACATGAAAGACAACACATATTTTCTTTACAAAGCATCCCAAAACAAGTGTAAATTATATTTCAAGGCATCTGAGTCTAATTAAATACAACTTCAGTACTTAAATTTAAAAAAAAAATTCAAAAACAATTTCCAAAACAAAAAAATTAAGAGTTTGATCTAAATTGCAACAAATTAGACCTTGCATATAAAGTCAAAGGCCAATACATGTAACTTAATTTTAACATTTTCCTGACTTATTTAGACACAGTTCTGACAACAAACCAAAATTTATTTGACAAGCAGATTATATAAATTTTAGTAAAACAACTATTATCTTAGAAATTATCCTCTGAAAGTTGATACGGTGGGCTGGGGTTGTGGCTCAGTGGTAGAGTGTTTGCCTAGCATGTGTGAGGCACTGGGTTCAATCCTCAGCACCACATAAAATAAATAGAGGTATTGTGTCCATCTACAGCTAAAGTGTGTGTGTGTGTGTGTGTGTGTGTGTGTATATATATATATATATATATATATACACACACACACATAAAAGAAAGTTGATGTGGTCATCATTAATTGACAATAGTCAATTAATTGCAGCTAATTTTTGCAAGGTACTGAATAACCAAATTATTAATACAATTCATTTAATCTATAAAGTAGTGACAATATTGAATTACTGCTACAATACTATCTCCTCTCTATTCCTTTGGGCTTATGATTATGAAATATACAAATGTAATAAAACCATGTCATGTCAACTTGCTTTTTTATTTTTATTTTTTTGGGTGGTAGTAAGGATTGGACAGAGGGCCCTGCATACTAAGCAGGCACCTCTACTAATGAGCTATATCCCCACAGCAGTTTTTTTAAAAAAACTGAGACAAGATCTTGCTAAGTTGTCCAGGCTGGCCTTGAACTTACAATCCTTCTGTCTCAGCCACCCCAGTAGCTGGGATTACAGGAGTACACCACCATATCCAGCAGTACTAATTTCACCTAGGTTCATGCTAGGGAAAAAACTATTTCTTCTTCCTTATAACACACAGAATACATGAAATAATTCTAGCAATAGTCTTATTCCAGCTACCAGTTAATAAAAAACATGGTGCTACAGCAGCCAGGGAATTTTTGTTATCTTTTTTTTTTTTTAATTTTTAAAATATTTTTTAGTTGTATGCAATATCTTTTATTATTTATTTTTATGTGGTGCTGAGGATCGAACCCGGCGACTTACGCATGCGAGGCAAGCGCTCTACCACTGAGCCACCACCCCAGCCCGAATTTTTGTTATCTTAAAGAAATGGGAAGACCTATAGGGAGCTACAAAATAGTCAACTTACGTACTCTACACTACATCACAGTCGTCGTATCTCAATTATCCAGCTGTCAATTTTCTAAAAACCTCAACTCCTTCTATTTCATAAAGTAGGAAGAAAAACAAAATGAAAAGGCCATCTTTTTGAGTAGTGAATATTAAAAAAGCCATTTACTTTTTTTTTAAATAAACTCTCCAAGTCTAAAAACATCATAATTGTAGGTAAACGAAAGTTTAAACATTTATTTACATGAGTATCTATTTGTCCCAGAAAACTTTGCTTAAATCCTTTCCAGTCTACAGCAGATTACAAATGTTTAGAAACTAGGTGGGAAAGAAAACCACTAAGTACACTGTGAATATAAACAAACATGAAGACTCCCACAGAATATATATGAAAAACAAACAAATATAAAAACACCATCTAGTGTAGGCCATTAAAAAACTAAGGATGATTCCTCTATCCATGTCCAGTTCACACCATATTACTGTAACACACAACACTGAATGTTCATAATCTCAGTAAGTAGTAGGAAAGGTTATCATGCCAAAAACTGATGATTTTAAAAGAACGAAATATTTAACACATTCTAGAAAACCTTTCAATAAGAAGGCATTTTAATGTTTCTGGTCTTAAGTTGGTTTAAAGTTGATTGAAGAACAAACTGATTTATAAAGAAGTATCAAAATTGGGTTTTGAACGATGTGATTCTTCACCAGGAAATTTATATCTGGAATTAAAATAACAAAATCTAAAATATAAAGTTCTGCAAAATTACAATTTTTTTTAAAATATTTTTTTAGTTGTAGATGGACACAATGTCTTTTATTGCTTTGTATGTGGTGTTGAGGATCGAACCCAGGGCCTCACGCATGCGAGGCAAGCACTCTACCACTGAGCTACAACCCCAGCCCCAAAATTACAATTAATGTAATTTCACAAAGGACCTGTCACAGAATATCCTTTTGGATTCTGGAAAACTTGGTAAAAATGAAAACAAATCAAATAGAACCTATTTTAAGTCTTACATGAGTCAACAGGCTTTGTCTCCCTTAATTCTTCCACAGGTTCCATCTCCTCAAACTTCCATGTCTCCTCAAAGAAAAGATGTATTTACAAGGCTACTTAAGCAGGATTATCATGTTTTCAAAGATGCTAATTCTCACAAAATTCCCCATCTGCTTCTACTATCTCAAATTCTGTATAGGAAAAATTACCTTACATCCACTAATATTAAAGACAAATGTTAATGTCAATTAGTGATTAAAACAACATTGATTACAATCCACCATCAATCCTAAATGCTATTAAATTTAAATTGCATTCTGAGTAATTTTAATATAACCAATTTACTTATAAAGTTTGATATACCAAACTATATGTGCAAATTAATGATCTACATACAGAATACCAATGTGTTGATATTTAAATCATTTTTTAAAATGCTATTTTTCCATGAAAAGTAAAACTTCTGAAAATGTTCATTTCTTTAAAACAAAAACATTTTAAACTGCGGAATCAAAACTCAGGGGCACTCTTCCATTGAGCTCTATCTCCAGCCCTTTCTATTTTGAAACAATGTTGCTAAATTGTCCAGGCTGTCCTCAAACTCTCAATCTTCCTGCCACAGCCTCCTGTGTAGCTGAGTGTGCAGGTGTGCATCACTGTGCCCCACTAAAAACTTATTTTTAAAGCCAGGTGTGAGCCAGGGGCAGTGGTACACACCTGTAATCCCAGTACTTTGGGAGGCTGAGACAAAATTGTGAGTTCAAAGTCAGCCTCAGCAACAGCGAGATGCTAAGCAAGTCGGTGAGACCCTGTCTCTAAGTAAAACACAAAAATAGGGCTGGGGATGTGGCTCAGTGTACCCCTGAGTTCAATCCCCAGTACCAAAAAAGAAAAAAAAAAGCCAGGTTTGGTGATACACACCAGTAATCCCCATTCCTCAGTTGCCTGGGCAACTTAGTGTCTCAAATTTTTTTTAAAAAGTGTGAGGCTGAGGATAGACAATTCAGTGGTAGATACTTACCTAGTATGCCCTGGTTCTGATACTTAACAGTACCCCCCACACACACCAAAAACAAAAAAAAGGGTGTGTGTGTGTGTAGGGGAGCTTTTGGTGGTTTTTTTTTTTTTAATTGTCACTGAGGGTTAAATCCAGGGGTGCTTTACCATGAGCTACATTCCCAGCCCTTGTTTTTTGAGACAAGGTCTAAGTTGCTTAGGGCCTTGCTAAATTGCTGCAGCTGGCCATGAACTTGTGATCTTCCTGCCTGAGATTCCCAAGTTACTGGGATTACTGGATGTATACCACCAGTCATGGCCAATGGCTTGGGTTTAACTTCTGCTTGCTATTTAAAAAAAAAAAAAAAAAAAAAAAAAGTGCCCTAAATATTTGCAAGGCCCTGGGTTCAATCTCTAGCACACAACTACCTCCATTTTTTAATTTTTTAACTTTTAACAAGCTTCAAAATATTGAGAAATTTTCAACATTTTTTCTTCTTTTTTTGGTACTGGGGATTGAACTCAGGGGCACTCGACCACTGAGCCACATCCCCAGCCCTATTTTGTGTTTTATGTAGAGACAGGGTCTCACTGAGTTGCTTAGCACCTCGCCATTGCTGAGGCTGGCTTTGAACTCACAATTCTCCTGTCTCAGCCTCCCTAAGTGCTGGGATTACAGGCTTGAGCCACCACGCCCGGCTAACATTTTTTCTTCTTTTTAGCATATAATAGTTGAATCCTCTTGGTAAAATAAAACAAAATATAAACTAATTTTATTTAATTATCTAGCCCAGGTCCTACATAGAAGCACTATCAAACAAATATCCAGAAGGGAACCAGTGGCAGCCATCAGGCATATGCAGCCTCTTTCAAGATCAAACAATTGCTCCTCCAAAACATAACTATCCGTTTGCTATAGTTTCGTAACGTGTGCAGGGTGCATAACCTTAATGTCAAAGCTGCTCATGTAATACCTAAGGAAACATAAAAAGAGTAATTAAATAATAAGAAACAAAGATTTTTGACAAGATTGAACTTGGCCTAAAACCATTAAGGTTTGTTACCCACTCCATATAAACCAATTTCTGCATATTTGAGGATATCATGCCCCCCACTGGGAATAAATGTCATAGGGTGGAGAAAAATGCAATTCGACATCTTTTAGTAAATATAAGGAACAAAAAGTAGACTAGTGATTTTGAACATGTATTTTCTGTTTTATCTGAAAGTACATTTTATATCATTTGTGAAGGGTGTTTTTTTTTTTTTTTTTTTCCGGTACTGGGGATTGAACTCAGGGGTACTTGACCACTGAGCCACATCCCCAGCCCTATTTTGTGTTTTATGTAGAGACAGGGTCTCACCGAGTTGCTTAGTGCCTCACCATTGCTGAGGCTGGCTTTGAACTAGCGATTCTCCTGTCTCAGCCTCCCTAAGTGCTCGGATTACAGGCTTGAGCCACCGCACCCGGCAATCATTTGTGAAGGTTTTATTGGTTTAATTTAAATCCAGTGGAAAATCTCTTGAAGGACACATCACATTCCTTGAAGATGCTGGACAAATATGATATTACTAAGTATCCAGTTTCTTGGGCTGGGGTTATGGTGCAGTGGTAGCATGCTCGTCTAGCACGCGTGAGGCACTGGGTTCGATCCTCAGCACCACATAAAAATAAAATAAAGATATTCTGTCCACCTACAACTAAAAAAATAAATATTTTTTAAAAAAAAAGAAATAAGAGGATAGGGGGAAAAAGTGTGCTGGTTAGTTTGTAATCTTATTCCACTTGTAAATATAAACATAGCATATTTTGATCAAGCTATTACTCCAAAACATTTTGATATTATAACTTAAAAATTAGAAATATGGTACATGCCTGTAATACCAATGGCTGGGAGGCTAAGGCGGGAGGATTACCAGTTCAAAGCCAGCCTCAGCAACTCAGTAAGGCCCTACAAAATTTACTGAGACCCTATCTCTAAATACAATATAAAAGGGCTCGGGATGTGGCTCAGTTGTTAGCACCCATGGGTTCAATTCCTAGTACGGGGGGGGCAGGGGGGGGCAAAATATTAGTTGGGTGCAATGGCGCATGTCAGTAATCCCAGCAACTCAAGTGGCTCAGTCAAGAGGATCGCAAGTTCAAAGCCAGGATCAGAAAGTAGGAAAGATCCTACCTCAAAATAAAAAGGGATAGGGATGTGCCTTGTTAAGTGCCCCTGGACTCAAACTCTCGGGACCAAAAAATTACACCTGCTTCCATCTTATTGTTACAGTCAATCAGTTTGCTTATCACAGCACTTCCCATCTCCAGATTCATAGACAGACATCTGGTTTCTTAACTGCTATCAATTAGAAAACCATCTATGATCAGATACAAGTTTTTACTTTAATTGTCAAGTTTTAATTTTCCTGAGGAAAAAACACAACTAATTGCCACAGAAAAACTAAAGAGGACTTTGAAAATGCTATACTCAAATATAATTAAGAAGGAACATTTCCCCACACAACAAGGCTTTTTAAAAACCAGTATTACCTGAGCATCTTCCTTTATCATCATATCATCATTTAAACAACTGTAGAACTACATTTAAAAAGTTTGCTATAACTAAGTCAGATCACCTTGCAACCAAAATTTAACAGTACCTTGTAGAAACCTGATAAATTGGTCCAAAACAGATCTCTATTCCCAACACTGATAAATAGAAATTTTCCAAATATACACAATAGAAACAAAATATACTTACATATTAATTTGCAAAAAAAAAAAAATGGAGATGGGACATCAACTTTCACACATCAGTGAATGCTCACTTCTATTAAATATTTGGTAACAAAATAAATCTAGCAATATCTGGCTTTTATCATCTCCATGTTACAATTTATAGAATAATTCTGATTACTCATTGTGTTCTAGTCTGGTTACTGAAGAGTCTAAGAATCCATGTTTATTACTTACTATTAGAGTACTTACTAAGATGTATTTGTTTTGGATTAAAATGAATAGTGTATTATTTTATATCTTTCTATAGTCTAAGGGCAAAGCTTTTTAGAAAAAAATAGGACATTCTTTTATGTGAACTCTGACACCTTCTATGAAAGGAAAAAAGAAAAGAAATAGTTGGGAAGACTGAACTTTTTTTGAAAAACGGACAAGGTAGAAAGAGAGATATTATCTTTCAAATTTAAGTATGGAAGCTGGCTAAATGTTTCTTATTTTTAAAAAAACGTTTAAGATAAACATGCAATAATTACTAATATTATATGGGGGACAAGAAAACAAAAGCAAAGTTTCATAAAGATTAATTCAAGTAAATGTAACTGCAGTGGAATAAGAAAATCCTTACCTCCCTAGCTAAATAAAAGTAGTCAACTTTGCACTAGTGTGTATTTTCAAGCAAATACAGAAGCAAAACTCATTAGCTCTTTAAAAAATACACACATTTAATGTCGGTCTGTTTTAATTCTAAGTAAAGCAATTCCAAAAATACAAACTGAACATCAGAGCCATGTGAACCACCATGATAAAATAAAACAGACATTCACAATAATTACGTCTAAAGACAGTTCAGCTCAATAAATTGTCTTCCAAGTATGTTAAAGAAAGAGTTACTAAAAATACTGCTGGTGTTCAGTTAGAATTCAAGGACTTTGGGGAAAATGAAGTAATATGATACAGGTGGAGTGAATAAGGTTACACGGGATTTACATTTTCCATTACCCCTAGACATAAACAAACATTCAAAAATCAACACAAACTCTGTGTGTTATTCAAAATATTGCAGCTGCAGGAAAGGCAACTTTAAATTAATAGCTAGGGGGAAATCAAGTTTTGGTGGAGGTAAACAGAAGTGACAGTTTTTAATTTGCACTTTTGTAAAGCTCATTTATACCTGGTCAACCAGGAACCAAATGCAGGACAACGAAGTTCTCTGCTTCTTTTGGCTACAATGTGACGAGAAAAAGTCATCTTTTGAAGATGTTTAAAGAAATAAAGCAACTTTCTTTACAAACAGTCAAATAATCAATTAATGGAATAAATAAGTACTAACCCACATTTTTACCACTCTGTCATCACTACGCTTTATATATTTTTCATTTTGGTGGCAAATTCCCCAATTATTAGTCTAAAATCCACCAACCATTTTTAAAAGTAAAATGAATAGCCACCAAAATAAGAATATTCTTCTGTTTACTCTTTGGCTAAGAAAGAAAACAAAACAAAACAAAAAGAAACAGAAGACAATTCTAACACTGGTGATAAAAGAAACTGTTTTCTCTTTTTACATGTAAAATAAAGTTATCAATTTAAATCTTGGTACATTTTATAAAAACAAGAGGTAATGTTGTAAAAAAACAGCAGTAGCCTTAGCTGGCAACATACTGTTTGTTAACCCTGTGCAATAAAATACTTTGTTCATACTACACTTATGCAAACATAACTAACAGTTACTACAGACATTTCAGGAATCTTCACGGGACTCCTACAGACTTACTGTTAAAACTGAGAGACATTTACAATCATAATGTGCCATGAAAACTTGAAAACGTTACTTATAAAAGGAGATGTTGATATTAGCTGAATTCGTTTTAGGTACTGAACAGCTGAGTTACAAGGACTGAAAGTGAAAAGCATTCTAAAAGCCCATGAACACTGTTGTTCACACCCTTCTTCAGTACACACTAAACTTGTTTGACACATTTCTCTTCATACATAGCAAGCAACAGCACCCAATAAAAGCCTGAGAAGAAATGCTGCTGTGTAAATACTGCAACTATTCCTGAAATAAAGAATTATGGGATATATACTCCAAAGCTGCCCATTCCCATAATTTGTATTGCATAGGTCACATATTCACACACATATATATACACAAGGGTGTATATATATGTACATGCAAAGAATATATTAAGACGACAATGAAGTCTAGTCACAGAGCAATTTACAGGCTCAATATATTTTTTTTTACACTTTGCTTGAAAGAAAATTTCAATATTTTACAGTCTTTCAGTAGGCATTATATACACTGCACTTTATGAAATCTAAAAGGTATTGAAATAAATTTCTTCTAACATTTTGGTAACAAAACAGACAATGCTTTTCCAAAGACTTGTGCTATCTACATGATCTGTTTGCTCTGATAACCACTAATCACAAAAACTGACTCAATGGAATAATTAGAAAAATTATCTAACACCATGCATGGGTTTGAATCAATTTTAATATCCTATCCTAGAAACATTCTACAAATCTTAAGATTTAAAAAATTAAGTCTCTGTTCTGATTTGTAAAAGATATCTTTTTATGACAATATCCATAACATTGACAAGTACATGTTAAGGCTAGTATCATCTTCTTTTGTGATTTTGTTGTTGTTGTTCTTGTTGTTTTAAGAAAGAGTAAAAGCCAGACTTCTTTAGGGCTTTGAACTGTACCTACATAAAATGAGAGTGCAGTGAACATAATGTTCAGTCCTACAGTCAGGATGCAGTCGCTCCTTCCCATTCCACAAGATACTGCACCTTTCCATCAAGTGTCACCCGACGAGCCAGAACTCGGTATTTTTCACCACAAGCTATTCTACCTGCAGCACCAAAATAACTAGTAATGGAGTTTTTCAGATGATTAAGTTGTAACTCCTGATCTGCTAAGTTATTCAGAATCTCTGTGTTGAGTTCCTCAAACTGATAATCTTCTTTGCCTTCATCATCTTTTACAATTTCTGAGTTCTGAGTCTGGAGTGCTCTTCTCGGAAGACGACCTCTTCTTCTCCGCAAATGTGGTATTGCAGCAGGCCAAGATCTTCCTGTGCGAGTTCTTTTTCTGGAGTCAGATAATCTATGGAACAGAAAAGGCCAAAATTGTCTAAGTTTTTTAAAGCATCCTCTGCCCCCAGATGTTTTCTGGTTTTGGGGACCACTCTACTGCAAGTACACACCCTTGCTGACACAAAAATCAGCCAAACTAAAGCAATAAATACTATAAAAATGACTATCACGGGGCTGAGGTGGCTCAGTGGCAGAGTGGTTGCCTCACACGTGTGAGGCACTGGGTTCGATCCTCAGCACCACATAAAAATAAACAAACAAGGGTTGGGGCTGTAGCTCAGTGGTAGAGCGCTTGCCTCGCATGCGTGAGTCACTGGGTTTGATCCTCAGCACCGCATAAAAATCAATAAATAAAGATACCGCATCCATCTACCACTAAAAAAAAAAAAATTTTTAAATAAATTTTAAAAAAATAAACAAAATAAAGACACTGTGTCCATGTATAATGAAAAAAAAACACCTCATGCCAGGCACGGTTGCACACACCTGTAATCCCAGCAGTTCAGGAGGCTGAGGCAGGAAGATGCCAAGTTCAAAGCCAGCCTAAGCAACTTAGCGAGGCGCTAAACAACTCAATGAGACCCTGTCTCTAAATCAAATACAAAAAAGGGATGGGGACGTAGCTCAGTGGTTGCGTACCTCTGAGTTCAATCTCCAGTACCCCAAACAAAACAACAAAAAAACTCACATTATCACATTTTAACTTTTGAACTTAGAATTTTACATTATTTAAAAGAGCAGTTTTTGAATTGTGAACAAAACTTAAACAACATGTAAAACTTGAAAACAAGTGATTGTGACCCCAAGTAGACTTAACTTTTCATACCTGACATGACGTTTTTAGAAAAATGTGTCCTCCTAAAGAGTTGGGTTAAATAAAATTTTAATAAAAAGGACTGATTTTTTTTAAGATTCCAAATTTAATATCCTTTAACTGACAAGACTTAACAGTATCTCATAATTGGACACCTGATCCAGACTTATTTAAAAAAAAAAATCAAGCCGGGTGCAGTGGCGCAAACCTGTAATCCCAGCACTTAGGGAGGCTGACACAGGAGAATCGCAAGTTCAAAGCCAGCCTTAGCAATGGCAAGGCACTAAGCAACTCAGTGAGACCCTGTCTCTACATAAA
Source organism: Geosciurus inauris (assembly GCA_004024805.1). NCBI lineage: Eukaryota > Metazoa > Chordata > Mammalia > Rodentia > Sciuridae > Geosciurus > Geosciurus inauris. Next base: position 81,687 of record PVHX01001945.1, on the reverse strand, counting down.
ACACAAAAAATAGGGCTGGGGATGTGGCTCAGTGGTCGAGTGCCCCTGAGTTCAATCTCCAGTACCTCCCCCCCCCAAAAAATCAGCAAGTTACTTTTATAACAGTAACATTAAAAGGCCTAAGAAAAAGGGCAGTCTCTAAATCCTCTTATCTAAATACCTCTTCTCTGTCCATACAAAAAATTTCCTGACAACTTTGAAAAATTTAATGTTTGTGCTCTGAAAAGCAAGAATATTCAAATGAATATTAACTTGGGGAATCCACATATTAACTGCCTCTGAAAAATCTCAAAGATAGACATTATCAACTACAATTATCTAAAAAATTATTCAATCACTATAAAAAAGAATCCAAAAGAAAATTGGTAAAGAATAAAGACATAAAATGGCTACCCATAATGCCTGGAAATGCTAGACGAGGTAGTTTCTTTTGCACTGGAAGCACCCGTGAAATCCACATCTGAGGTATTAGAAGAATGTGCAGGTCCCTCAGTTCTCCTGGGACAAAAGAATTTAAATGGTATAACGACTATATTACATAACAATAGAAATTCTAATCCCGCCCCCCCTCCCCCCCACTTTTTTCCCCTAAGAAAGAAGAAAATAACTTTCTATTTACCCTATAGAACAAGGTAAATCCAAGGTAGAACTCTCTGAAACTGATTCTTTATCCTGGAAAAGAAAAAATATATACTTAAAGCATAGTTCTACAGTAAGCAAAAACATTAGCTTCTTAAGTAATTTCATTCATTCTTCCTCTCTGAGAACATATATCAAAATAACCCCTTACCAACAGTGGCTCAGCTGTTTTCTGAATCATTTTTCTTGTGTATGGGCCAGGAGGACGACCTACAGATTTTTTCTTTCCTTTTTTTTCTATTCCATTGCTTACTTCTCTGAAACAGAAAACCATTATGTATTTAATCTCTGCATAAAGAAAACAAAAAGAAAATGGTTTTATACATGTATTTAAATCTATACACATTCTACTTTTATATTAATGCTAACAAAAACTACATAAATGTAAGCTAGATCTACAAGTTTAGTCAGGGGCATAGATAATACATTCTAATTTTAAATCATTTCTTAACTTGAGATTATGAAAAATTTACAGTAAGAAAGGTTTAAGGAAAAAAATGTTCTCTTTAATTCTGGAATATACATACCACCTAAAGATTTAAAAAATAACCAACCAAACAACCATATTGGATAAAAGAGATTTTGAAAGTTTTTAAAAGTTTAATTAATTGGCTTAAGTTGTTCCTACTTGAGGCATTTTGGGGAAGTTACTTCTAATAATGTTAGTAGTTAACTTTATGGAAGTAACTACGTTAAAAGTTATAGTAGCTATCAATACAGATTTTTTTTCTTGAATGACACTATCAGAAAGAGAATGAAGCCCAGGGTGGCAGAATGTAAAGGAGAAAGGTGTAAGAAATCCTTCATTGAATGGTATGAATAACAGGGAGTCATTCATAGGGAAAACATAACACTTGGAAAAGTGTTATTGAAAGATAAAGCCAAATATTAAGCAACAGAAAGGGAAAAAGTACAGCAGCCAAGGGCACTTCTAATAGAAGAGAAGAAAAAAGAAGCAAATAGCAATATATAGAACACATACTTCATTTATTTAACAGAGAATAAACTATTATGGAAAGAAGATATTAGATGGTAGGAATACAAAGATGTCCCTGGTACAAAGGAGTTCATAATATAATTAGAAGTTGACAAATATTTATACAAGCAAGCTAATAAAATGGGGTGCTATGAGAAAGTTACCCAGGAAAATTCCATTAAAGAAACAGGGAAAAAGAACAATACCATATAATAGGCTAGGAAGAGTCAAATGAAAAGGGGAGGCAGGGCAGGCGGGAAAGATAACCCTATCCCACAAGATGCCAAACCAAGGTAAGAGAATAAAAAGAAAGTATGAGGAAGGAAAAACTGGGGGTAAAAGAACAACAAAGCAAAACTAGACATAATCAAAAGTCTCAAGGATAAGATGGATGGGATTTTTCTTTTAAAGATAACATCTATAAAGGACCACTGTACTAAAGAAAATACTCTCATACTAAAAGGACCAATCCTTACATAGGGTGCAGAAGGAATTGAGGATACCTTTGAAGAAAGTTGACTCCTTATCTGGTAGCATCAAATGATCTGATAGCTGAGCTGCTACTGATGGAGCCCCTATCAAAATCATCATCGTAATGAAGAAAGTTTGTGGATTTTTTTTCCTAATTCATAATATGGACAACTACCAGAAAAAGATTGCATTTGAAAGTGATAGCAATAAGCCTTTTTTCCCTTCATGAAAGAAACCTTACAGTCTTACCTACTTTATTACAAACTTCAAATGGCTAAAATGGCTATGATTGTCAACATTTTGTAATTACATTTTCTTACTCTCCAAGATGACTGTTTCATACCTTTTATTTACTCTCTAGGTTTTTCTCTCTGTATAACTCTCTGAGTTATATTTTTCCTTCATATTCCACTGAGAAAATAGAAGCTACCAGACTTTAGTCATCTTCCAACTTTCTAATGTGTAATACAAACAGCATCTATCTATACTCATCTTCTTTTTCACCACATTTCAACAGAAAGGTGTTTCTCCTATCAAAAGCCATTCTCACACTGAGGCTCTAGATCCCTTTCTCAAAGGTGCTACAATATCGTCAATTACTTCCATTCTCTCCTATGCCAATATCCTCTTCTCCACTGGATCATTCCTATTAGTGCACAAAAAGAGATTCTAATTATCTCTCATCAATTAAAAACCAAATCATGTACTATTTCCCATCCCTCCCCTCTTCAGCTGCTATACCTCTAGTCAGTTCACAGTAAAAATCTTCTGATCCTTGATGACATTTACCCTTTCCACTTTCTCCCTTGTCATTCAGAATTCTTAAAGGTAGTTTCCTTCCCGCACTGCCTTTATTATCATTAGTCTGAATCTTCTGTTTCTCATGTGTAGAAGCTCAGTTTTGACATGTAAATCTGAAAGTGCTGAAATCAGTAACATTTCAACCCATTCCAATCTGGCTTATATCTTTACTACTCCAAATAAATTGCTTTTGATATGAAATGTTATTCAATAAGCATTTCTCTCTCATCTCAATCCACCTCTCAGCATCATCCAACATAGCTTCATCTTTCTTGGAACGCCATTTCTTTTAGTTTTTATAACACTGAACTTTTCTGGTTTCCTCCAAACTCACTCATCATTGTTTGCTTATTTTACCTTTTCCAAATTTATAAATGATACCACTATTCTGAGTCACATTCTCTTCTCCACTTGTTTCCTAGATAATTTCATGTATTCTCATGGCTTTATAAATCAGCTTCCAACTTCATACCACCTGTCCTGAGCTCTCCTATAAGCTCCTGACTTACATATCCAATTGCCCAAATCTCACACCACCACTTAAATGTCCTTCGTAAGAATTTCACTCAATGAGTATGAAAACAGAAAAGTGCCAAAATAATGTTTTTCTATATCCTGTTAATAGACCCCATGACCCATAGTTGCTCAAGCCAAAAATCTGGGCATCATTTAACTTGCTTTCTCCCTTTCTCTCATGAATTTAATTAATTAGGCAAGTCCATCAATTCTGTCTTGAAAAGAGATCTCAAATCTTTTCTCTCCATTTGATTGTTACCACCTATTCTTGCATAAGCAACCATCATCTATTTTTCATCCAAACAACTCCAAAAGTATTTTCTCGTTTTTACCTCTATACATTCTCAAAAGAGTATCCAAAGAAAATTTGATAATTAAATCTGCTTACATCCCTTAAATGTCTCCTCAGTATTCTTAGAAAATAACCCAAAGTCTTTATGAGACTTACAAGACCCTACATGATGAAGACCCACCCAATCTTCCCAATGTCTAATACAACACCCTTGTAATGCCATACTAGTCTTCTGTGAGTTCCTAGAATGTCTCATGGCCTTTATGCTTGTTATAGAGTACTTTTCCCTTTATTCTTCATATCTTTAGAATAATTTTTTCCCCATTCTTCTAAGTCTAAACCTAAATATTGTCTTAGTCCTTCCTTAAGCCTCTCTTTTAAAGTACAAAGCCCCCATTTCTACTGATCCTACTAAAGTCTTTAGACAGTAGACAGTATGTTATCTCTTTAAATGGCACTAGCATGATCAGTAAATCTTTTACTTATTTATTACTTTTCTTCCCCACTATAATATAAAGCCTACCAGGGCAGAAGGAAAATCTATCTTGTCATGTATTCCCAGCACTTGTATAATAAGGCATTTGGTAAATGCGCTGAATGAATGAATAAAAAATAAATGAACAAACAAATGAACAGGTAATTTAAGCTGTCTGCTAACAAAATCAATAAGGTCTATTCCTTGAGGCCAAAGGTCTAAAATAACAAACATATATACATCTAGCATTGACTCTTTGTACCTTGTCTAAGAAAGAAGTTATAGACAGAAAAAAAAAAAAAAAAAAAATCAAGGTAACTGCCACTTGTACTTTCAAATATACTAATGAAACTAAATAACATACATTTTAGTTACATATAAGCTAAAGAGAAAAACTAAGCCACAGATCAACTTTTACCTTGAATCAGATATAGGTTTGGATGCCTTTCTGCCTTTAATTTTAAATTCATGGGATGTTCCTTCAGGTTCTTTCTCTGCTTTGAAAGCCACATTTGGTGGCACAGGAGGAACACGAATTCGCAACCCAAACAAATGCTTCTTCTTCTTTATTTCTTTCCCAGACATAAACCTAAATTTTTAAAAAAATTAACTAAAATTTTAAAAACTGAACACATATACATGGCAGACCCTAACTCTTTAACTTTCAGATATAAGGTCCTTATACACAAAAGCCCACCGAATGCTACAGAAACTCCTTCTTTCCCCTTGCCTTCCTTGATAACTATCTGCCTCAGAGCCAGTCCACAACAGGATATCATGGCAGAAGGGATAGGACTAGAAAGGAGAAAAGGAGATGTCCACTTTTCTTTTTAAAATAGGGCATTTAGGGCAGGCATGGTGGAGCACGCCCAAGGCCCAGTACTTAGGAGGCTGAGATGGGAGGGAGGATCACTTGAGCCCAGGAGTTTGACACTAGATGGGGCAATACAGTGAGACCTCATCTCAAAGAAAAAAGAAAAAAGGTAGGTGTTGGGGGGGGGAGTTCTTAAAGCAAGGAAGATGAAAACAAAATGTTATCTTTTTTAGCCCTAATATATTTTTCCACATTTCAGTGTCAACTACTAGAAAAAAAATCTCAAAGTGTTTAGGAAAAGAATTCTATTGCAGAATAAATGTGCGAAGAGAGGAAATTTGGTCAGGAATAATGAATAGGTGACCAAATTGGAAAAGGTAATTCTAAAGGTCCCCAAAACGCATGTAAGTGTGCCAACATCTGAAGTTGGAAATAACTTAGAGCAGAGAGAAAAATAATAATAAGTGGAGTGTAGACTTGGGCCTCTGAAAAACATGTTCCCTAGCCCTTTCCTTTAGTCTTTGGGCTCCCTATTGCCAAATACCTCCAACTACTTTGAACCTCCCTGACTATAAGAACCTCTACCAATTGTTGGGCATGTTCTTCCACTTTTATGCAAGAATGAGAAGTCCTCATTTCTACCATAACAAGAACAGCTGTGTTTCTGGCACCCTAAGTTGGAATTCAGAATTCACTGTCCCATAGCATATTTTTACCAGTACAATAATTGCTCGGGTACCTTCTGGCTTTTTCAGCTACTCTAGCCACTAATAATTAAAACATTATTTAATGAGGAAATGCTGTCAAGTTTTGTTTTGGGGGGGCTTTTTTGCTTTAGTATATTGAACATCTTTCTAATATAAACTATGAAAAAGCAATTCCGATGCTGTCAAGTTTAAAACAGCAACTTGTAAGAAACAAAAATTTTATAATGTTATTCAACAGTTTGAGTCAGCACACACAAAATTCCTATGGCATTTTGAAAATATTTCAGGAAATGTAGATAGGCTGGTTTTAAAAAAGGAAGGTGATCTATACAAGAATATATCAAATAATGTCAATTATTATAGACCACTCATACCAGTAATGCTACTTTTCTACAGGTAATCCTAAAATCATAGACAAAAACCTTATATTCTCTATAGTATCTTCCCCTATATTTTGCATATTCTCACCTGCTAACAAGATTGTATTTTACTTTCATTAGACTGCATTGTAGAAGTAAGCTATTACTGAATATGCTTTTTCAACATAACGGACCAAATTCCCCCCTGAAGATACTGACATGCCTCCCACCTACCATTCCCAAAAGAAGGATTATTTCTCCTTCTCCAACCCTCAAGAATCTCTGCTTTACTCTGACCAAAAGAGATTCAGAACATTAAAAAGTTTTAAATAGTATGTCCTTACTCTGTATACCAATCCCACAATTCTTAAACAATGCCATAATTCCTTATACTTACTAAACTGTCTCCCTCATAGGGTTACATAAAATAAATCAACTTACATGGTCTTGTAATCATTTAATGCCTCCAGAACATGCTCATATCTTTCAGATTTTGGTGTGTCTGCCAGCTGTGAAGTATCAAGAAACAATTTAACGCACTACAATTTCATCAGTTAGTAATATACAGGTACTAGAAAGAGGCAATATGATGCAAAAGAAAAGTACGCTGACTGGTTGGTAGTCAGAAGACCTAAATTCTAATTCCAGGTGCTCACTAACTAAGTAGACCTACTCAGGGCCATTTAATCTCTCCAGGCTTACTTTCTCAACTACAAAGAATAGAGTTTAAACCCTACATTAATTATTAGTTCATTTTGTGGATCAAATGATGCCTGTGAAAGAACTGTAAACTATGGACACAAATAAAAATAGGACCTTGATATTAGTTATCACTCAATTTTGAAAAATTCTATAACCTGGGGAAAAAATACATTAGAATTATTTTAATATATACCATGAAAGCTCCTAACATATCAACAGAAAGGGGAAAAAGTAATGAGAAACATTTCACCTCCCAGTGCCTCTATTATGTTCATAAATAATATCTAATACTTGAAAAAAATAATATGAAATTGGGGGGGAGGTTATTTCATAACAATTGTAGACTTTAGGTGGCCCTAAATGGCTTAGCGATTTTTCATCATAAACCATTTTAACTAAATATTCAATTCTACAAAATGTTCTATATTGTTCCAATAAGGATCTCCCCCCAGAAACCTTTCCACCTCTTCTTCAAAGTTTAAAGACTGGGACCTATTAACAAAAAAATGTTAAGTTATAAACAAAGTATCACAGTTGGCATTTAAAACTGTAGCCAGTGTGTTCTTTACCAGCTGAAACTACCAAACCTGAGAATTGTTTTAAATCAAAGAGCAAATAAATCTGCCTGGAAGAATATATACTATACTCTTGTATATACTAGAGTTATAGGAGACTTAAAAATCATCTACTCCAACTCTTACAGATGAGTTAATGAATATAAAGGTTAAAAGAACTGCTCAAATTTCCCTAGCTAGTTAGGGAGAGAGCTATAAAGCCTCAAATCAAGTGACTTGCGAGTCCATTCTTTCAACATTTACTGAAATCCCACCATTTGCCACGCTGATTGATGCTAAAAACAAACAAAAAAACATGAGCAGCTCAGATCATCATACCACCTCCTCCTATTGTAATTTCTGTGGTGTCCAATAATAAGAATTGCTTTCTCTTTTTTCAGTGCTGAGGATTGAACTGAGGCCCACATACATGCTAAACATGTGTTCTACCACTAAGCTATAACCCCAGCCCAAAATTTCTATTTGAGAATGAAAAAAAAAAATCATACTTTAATGCTTGAAACAAACTCTATATCTAATTCAACCTCTCACCAAAAGTGCAATCTCTTTTATAAGAGAGCTAGTCATTCAACCTGAGCTTAATTATTACCACTGATAAAAGCTGATACACAGGGTTAGGTGTGTAGTTCAATTGTAGAGCACTTGCCCAGCATGTCCAAGGCCCAGGTTTAATCCCCAGTAGCACAAAAAAGAGAGGAGAGAGGGAAAGAGAGGAGAGAAAGACACGGCAGGAGCTGGGAGCAGCAGGGGCGAGGAAGGCAGGCAGGTAGGCAGACAGTCTGATACACCTACTGAGGAAGCCTATTCCATATGTAGGCAAAACCTCCCTTGAAGTTTTCTATTCCCTCTTTCACAAGACAGCCCTTCAAATATGTGAAACCAATTATCATGGCCAAGCATAGGATTAGGGTAAAGTTTTTAAACAGCCACATTACAAGATTGTTTCATATTAAGCTTTCGGCTAATTCTATCTTCTTCCTTTCCCCACTTACCACCACAAATCTAAGATCAAATCAGAACTACTATCAAATTAAGTATCCTCTGTAGTTTGTATTTATGCCTAAAAACAGTACTTTATAACTTTAATTTGATTTTGTTTTTTAACTCAAATTATTCCAGAGGATCTTTTCTCTTAATTATGACGCCCTTCTTGAAATGAGGGTACAAAGAGAGAATCCATATGGCCTTCCACTACAGTCTTCCTCAAGAATATCTCCAAGTCACTGATTTTGTCACTGTTTTTCACTGAGTTACACATTGGTTTCCACTACAATTAGTTCACATTTCAAAATCTTACCTAACATCAAGTTATACTATGTCTATGCCATGCCCACAGCATTTGACAAATATTCCTAACCATATCAACAAAGAAACTAGGGTATTTAACACAATTTATTCTAACAGGAGTTTTCTTATTGCTTTTTTAAATCTTCACAAATCATATATCTATTCTTCAATTTTGCTAAGCATGAACAACAAAACTGAGTTTCCAGTTGCTGAAACCCTCTCATTTTTTGAAAATCACAAATAACTCCTTTTTCTTTTGGTATTTATTTCCTATGGTTTCTCAAAACTTATAAATTTTTTCAGAATTCCATGACTATTTTGCATAGGATTATATATTTCACTCACATAAAAGGACCAGATGCTGAGACAGGAGAATAGTGAGTTCAAAGCCAGCCTCAGCAACAGTGAGGCGCTAGGCAACTCAGTGAGACCCTGTCTCTACATAAAACACAAAATAGGGCTGGGGATGTGGCTCAGTGGTCGAGTGCCCCTGAATTCAATCCCCCGTACCAAAAAAAAAAAGGACCAGATGTTCCCTTTGTGTGTTTTGTGAACTAAAAATGTAACTAAAATAGTGTAAACCATATCAAATATAGTTGAAAAGTATATTCATCTGACCAAAGTTTGTAACATATCTCCAAAAGAGAAAATCCTCTTGCTTCACCCTCTCCTACACTTACTTCACACTATACTTTTCAGTTTTATACATTTCTATACAGACTTACACACTATTACTAACTCTTCATTTCAATAAGATACAACCCTCTGTTACCAATGCTGAGTTATACCACCTTGGCTTAAGTACACCAACAATTTATTTTCCAACTTATATACTAATAAATAATATTCAATGTCCCACGTATTACTACTAATCACATTTCTTGTTATTTTCACTTTAAAACATTTTACTACACTTCTATTATACTAAACATTTCTCTAGCAAAATATTTCCACCATGGTATTTCACTGAGTTTCATCTATGCTTTTCTCCTTACCTCCCTCAGTTTAAGGTAGCATATATATTTTCCTGCTATCAATCTTAGAATTTTTAGATTTTAAAACCACAGTTAATGGAAAGTATGTTGTTAAAGAATCAACGATTGCCAGGCTTAGTGGCACATTCCTATAATCCTAGTTTCTCTGGAGGCTACAGCAGAAGTATAGCAAGTTCAAGAACAGCCTTGCACTTAATGACACCCTGTCTCCAAATAAAAAAATTTAAAAAGGGATAAAGGTGGGCTGGGGTTGTGGCTCAGTGGCAGAGCGCTTGCCTAGCATGTGTAAGGCACTGGGTTCAATTCTCAGCACCATATATAAACATAAATGAAACAAAGGTCCATCAACAATTAAAACAATACTTAAAACAAAAAAGCTCTGGAGGTATGGTTCAGTGGTACAGCACTCCTGAGTTAAATTCCCAGTACCACCAAATAATAATAATATAATAACAATAACAACGACAACAACAATAGAAGAAGACAATTGACAAGAGGCAGATCCAAAAATGTATTAACATCTCCTTTTAAACAGGCACAGTGGCACACACCTGTAATCCCAGTGGCTCAGAAGGCTGAGCCAGGAGTATCCCAAGTTCAAAGCTAGCTTCAGCAAAAGTGAGGTTTGCTAAGCAACTCAGTGAGACTCTGTCTCTAAATAAAATACAAAATAGGGCTGGGGACGTGGCTCAGTTGTAAAGTGCCCCTGAGTTCAATTCCTCGTACCCCCCCCACCCCAATAAATCTCCTTTGAAACTCCTCAAAGCAATCTAACACAACAATGACATTTCATTTTAAATCAATAATCGTTATTGTGGTGTCATGGTAGATTGTTACATTAAAAAAAAATTTCAAGGGGCTGGGGTTATGGCGCAGTGGTAGCGTGCTCGCCTAGCACGCGGGAGGCACTGGGTTCGATCCTCAGCACCACATAAAAATAAAATAAAGATATTGTGTCCACCTACAACTAAAAAATAAATATTAAAAAAAAATTTTTCAAAATACAGTAGCTACTCAAATTACTACACTCTGTATCATAATCATTAAGAAATCAAATCACAGAGATGTACAAAAACTACATAAAGCAATGTATTATCACTATCTTCTAACATGGTTTTAAAAGATTTTAGCTTCTCTTAATAGCAATCCTATAAAACTAACAGCAAACAAAAAAGATATGATACATGAAGTCAAATAAATCTTTCAATATAAAAGGGTTACCTCTAAAACAAGTTTAATCTTGGAACTTCTTTTTGTTATTAAAAGAAGCCGCAGCTTTAAATGATAATGGTGCGTCAATGTAGGTTCATCAATTTCAACTAATGTACTTACTCTGGTGAGGAATACTGACATGGGGGCGGGAAGCAATGTGATGTGTGGGAGAAGTGAACAAGTAGGCTATCTCTGTACCCTCTCAATTTTGCTGTGAACCTTAATCTCCTCTAAAATTATAGTCTCTAAAATAAAAGAGGGGTTGAGGATCTACTTCAGTGGTAGAGTGCTTATTTACCATGTGCTAGGCCTTCCATTCAATCCCCAGTATCACAAAAAATAGATAAAATAGAACACGGTATTTCCTTCATGACAATGACAATCCCCTCCATAAAAGGCACAATACACTAAATAGAACACAATCAATTCAATATAAAATTACAGTAAGTAATTACAGAGGTGTGATATATAAATAATGAATACCATTATAGTTTAGCTAGTGTCATTACATATAAAATTAGGTTTGAATTCAAAGCTCAGGAATAGTAAATATGGATTCAGTACCTTTCTAACTAGGTACAAAATATACCTAGGCAAAAAGTCACAAAAATAATCCAACTTCTTTCTTTATTTTTAATATTTTTATTAGTTGTTGATGGGCATTTGTTTGTTTATTTATTTATTTATTTATATGTAGTGCTGAGAATTGAACCCAGTGCCTCACATATGCTAGGCAAGCGCTCTACCACTGAGCCACAACCCCAGCCCCATAATCTTCTTCTTAACATTATCACAAGATGTTTTTCTTTCATCTAAGCAAAGACAGGAAACTCCACATGTAAGAGAAAGTAAAATAACTTCTGTTGTATTTTACTTTATTGTTAAAGAGAAATTTCTAGACCAAGTACTTATAAAATCCATATTATGTATAACAAAAGTTGATGTTCAAAATGACTCTTGAGAACTCCAAGGTGCTAAATTATAAAATATATTACACTTAGCATATACTACTTCCTACGTTTTGAAAATAGTTAATGGCATTTTATAGGAAAAAAAAACATTTGATAACCTAAATTAGATTAATACCAAAATTCAATTTGCAATTGAATCCCAATGAAACAAGGTCTTCTTACTCAAATGTCCATCACTGTTTCATATTTGAAAGTAAACTAAATGAAAAACACTAAATAAACATTATAGATTAGCATAAAACTTATGATTTCATTATTAAAATATCACCCTAAAATCTAATTGTAATTACAATAAAAATGCAAAAGACTAAGAATTATAATTACAATAAAAATGTAAAAGACTAAGAATTAAAAACCTGAATGTCAATCATCAGAATTAGACTGTAGATGAGGTAACTAAACTAAAAAGTATCTTATTTTAGGGCTGAGATTGTAGCTCAGTGGTAGAGCGCTTGCCTCGCATGCATGAGGCACTGGGTTCGATCTTCAGCGCCACATAAAAATAAATAAATAAAGATATTGTGTCCATCTACAACCAAAAAATATTTTTTTTAAAAAGTATCTTATTTTAATTCAGAGAAAGCAGTGAGAAATGATTAGAAGTCATTAAATGGAAACCATCCTTTAAATAGTCAACTTTACTTGTTTCTCCTTTTCTTTTCTTTTTCCTGGCACTGCTGAGGATTGAATCTAGGGCTTCATGCATGCTAAGGAAAGTGTTCTACCACTGGGCTACATTCCCAGCCCCTCTTTTTCTTATTTCTAAGACACTACCCACATAGGCTACAGATAATGAAAACATTTACTTGCTAAAGTACAATTTTTCTAGTATTGGATCAGAAAGTTCAATTAGAGATGGCACACCAGGTATACAGATGTATCTGTATATAAAGCACTGAAAGAATCATGCCTAGAAAGGAAGAATTTTAAAATGAATGCACTGGAGCATTAAATATTAAGATGACTATAAAGAACACTATAATTATTATTAGTGCCTTACTTTTTTCTCTTAGTTTACTGAAATTCAAATTTATAAGTCACACAACTTTCAACCTTCCATTAAAAAAAAAAAAACAAAACTTTAGTGTTATAGTCCAATATCCAATGCTTGAAATACTATCAATAGAATTCCAGTAATATCCTAGATTTTAATACTTAAGTACCTGTAGGTTATTGTCTTATTTAACTAATAAATCAACTAATAAATGTGAATTATGCTCTTTTGGCCCACACAACTTCAAAATCCCCAAATACCCTTGATATTCTTTTTTTTTTTTTTTTTTTTTAATTTTTTTTGTTTGTTGATGGACCTTTATTTTATTCATTTATTTATTTATATGTGGTGCTGAGAATCGAACCCAGGGCCTCACACATGCTAGGCAAGTGCTCTACCACTGAGCCACAACTCCAGCCCCTACCCTTGATATTCTATTTTAGTTTTATAAACTCTCACATACCTAACAACTAATTGAAGAAATTCTTCCTAAATTTCAGATTAGTTTGAGATTTTTATCTCAAAAAGTATGCATAATTAAAACGTGCACATATAATTCTATGTATTATAAAATAATTTTTTTGTTTTCAACCAAGAGTAATAATCTGTATTTTAATAAATCTAAATAAATGCTAAAAGTAAGGTAAACTTATTCTAACTTCTTTTCTCTTTGTGCTAGTCCATACTTTAAAAATATTTTTCAATGAACATTCACTACTTCATTTTTTTTTTTTTTTTTTCAAAGAAAAAGTCTTTGAGCCGGGCACGGTGGCTCACACTTATAATCTCGGCACTTTGGGAGACTGAGACAGCAGAATCGCGAGTTCAAAGCCAGCCTCAGCAATGGCAAGGCGCTAAGCAACTCAGTGAGACCCTGTCTCTACATAAAACACAAAATAGGGCTGGGGATGTGGCTCAGTGGTTGAGTACCCCTGAGTTCAATCCCTGGTACCAAAAAAAAAGAAAAAAGAAGTCTTTGTAAAGCCAGTGTAAATGGTTATGCTTCACAAATGAGAAGCAAAATAAGATTTTCAGAATGAGGAGGGACAATCTCCAACTCAGTTATCTTCACTCTATAACTCATTATTCTAATACTGTTACTTGATCTCATCATTCTTGGAAGTCAGATATATGGAAGTGAGTACCAACAAGAGAGGAAAGAAGAAAGCTAGTTACATCTCTAAGTTTATTTAAAAAAAAAAAAACAAAAAACACATAGAAGAAAAGGAGGTGAAACCATGAATAAGACACCCAATATCAAAGAATTTCTACCATCCTTCTATCCTTACAATGATTATCACTTCAGAATACAGAAGAATCAAATAATTTACTTCCTCCATCTACATTTTCCAGAGTCAACAGGCAATAAATAATAAACATAGGAGGATGAGAAGGCTGGTCCTGATATCCTTACCAAACTTATTTACTCAGGACTAAAAATAAAATTCTATTATAGTTTTATGACTTATACATGTTTCTTAGATTATTGTGTTGTTGTTGTTTTTAAACAATAACAAAAGACATCAAGTAGCTAATGAGGTTAGGTCTAAGGTCACCTACCTCTCCAGGGTGCAATCTATCCCAGTTTTCATTAATGTATGTCATAAGCTCAAGTTCAGAATCAAAGTATTTCTTCTTGTGAATAACACTTAGGTTGTAAAGGCATAGGTGTGCTATATCTACCCTGGAATCAAAAAATAACCAAAATACACAAAAACAAAGTTTTGGTTATTAAAAAATTAGTTTCTTTATAAAACCAGTAATTAAAAATCCAAAGTAAAGTATTCAGAGGGATACAGGGTCAATATCCTAAGTCATATTTGTAATAGAATAAATCATTACATATGAAAAAGCTGGAAAACATTAACAAAACATTTACTTATTATGAATAGTAATTATAAACCAAAAGATACCTGAATTACTTCTTAAAATGCATTCAGAGAGGATCTGAATTTAGGAGAAAATAATTTACAATCAAGATTTTTGTATTTTTAATACTGCATGTAAACTACAGAACAGACTTGACTTTATCTGATTCATGAGTTAAATTCTTTCTGTTCCTAAATTATGTAAAAGATAATAAACTTTATAAATACTTATTTTAAGTATTTTATTACTAAATCTACAAAAGTGATCACACCACACATAAGCATTACTACAGAGAAACACAAAATTGTCATGTTCGTTTAATCTATATATCTATTATATGCTATTCTAAAGGCACAAAAGAACTGGAACTATGAATAAGGTTTAAAATTTGTCTGAAAGCTACATTTATGCCATTCTACAATGAACAGCCTTATTAAAATAGCAATAAAAGTGGACAATACTTATTGAAGATGGCTTAAAGATAAATAAAAGAAATAAAGCCAGGCATAAAGAACAAAGTTTTATTTAACCAAGTACATAGACAAAGAACTTTCCATCTTGTAGGTTTAATAATATGGCTCCTTTTTTCTTAACAGAAATATCCATTCTTACCACTGTAATGGTAGACGTTTGAGGTATTCTGGTCCAGAACTGCAGACAGAGCAAATAAATGTATAAAACCTAAGGGAAAAAAAGAAAAGTTTTATATTGTCATCAAGGATATAAACAAATTATTTAACACAGGCAAATATGCAGCAAATGAGGATCCTACAGTCAATGTAATGACTGACACCCAAAGTATGAGACTGCTTTAAGGAATTTCTTTTCAAATAACAACAAATAATGAAGTAGCTGAGGAGAAGGGACAATTTTTCTAACTAGAATTCTTTGACCTTCATGCAGATTCACATGTACCACAGTTTACTAATGTCTGTGTGTGTTAGAAACTTGATGGCTGCCCCTATACACACTGTACCATCCAATGCTCAAAATCACCTAGTAAGATAAGCCCAAAGAGACAAGCTGACTTTCTTTTAAAGTCAAAAAGATGGTAATAGTTGCATAAGCCAAGACTGAAACCCAGGTTTTCAAATGCCAAATTTAGTGCTCTATCTTTAATTTTACCTCCTAGGACTCACTGTTCTTCCACATAATCCTCAATATAAAAAGTATCTGCTTTTAGAAATTCTTTAAGGTATAAATTGTGTCTAACAAGGTGCTATGGCCTTTCCAATTCTCTGTCATATGATCCCTTCTAATTTTTTTAAAGGAAGGTACCAATGAGAATAGGTTAGGGCACTAGAGGGCAACAGGAGTAAATGCAATCACAGACACTACTTAAAAGTTTTCTGGAATAATATCCAAAAGCACAAAAATCATGGGTATTTAAAGCATATTATTCCATATGTTCCTTTTGAGGTGGCCTCTTTACAAATCACTGTCAAAATTATTTTTAAAAATTGCAAACTGTAAAATAAACACAATTAAAAAGTCACAAAAATAAAATTAATCAGTGAGACTGAGATGTCCTTCTTACCTATCTCCAAATAGCATTGGCTTTTGAAGGCATTGCACACAAGCCTCATGAAACCACTGCTTACATTTGCAGCACTGTAGCATCTTTAAATACCAGCTATTAAAAAAAAAAAAAGTTAAGATTAAAATTACTACTTGTTGATGAGGGAAAAGTTTTATTTATTTATTTATTTTTTAATTTTTTTTTTTTTTAGTTGTTAATGGACCTTTATTTTATTTATTTGTATGTGATGCTGAGAATCGAACCCCAGTACCTCGCACATGCTAGGCAAGTGCTCTGCCACTGAGCCACCACCCCAGCCCAGTTTTATTTATTTTTTAAACAACAAAGTAGCATTATCCAAACTACAGTTATAATTGAAAGCATTAAACTTTTCTAAAATGCAATTTCTTTTCTTTCCCAAAAAGGTTTGTAATGTTAAACACATTTCATACCTCTTCTCTTCAAAGACAGACCTACTTCTAGTTACAATGCCTGGCTTCTACACTAGTGAAGGATTTCTCTCAAAGCACAGACACAGGATGATTCATCCTTCGTTCTTTCATAGTTCTGAAGATAGAACCCACAGCCATGCACATACTAAGCAAGCACTATACCACTGAGCTACATCCCCTGCCCTCTCTTTTTTTATCCCAGGGCTGGCCCAAATGCCTGGTCCGAAGCCTAAAAATTTTTTTTTCACATCAATTCTCTACAACTTAGGAGAGGTCATACTAAGAGGTACCACTGTTTGCCCCAAATATCAAATGGCCATAGGCAGTACGAACATTCCATTTTACATATTTACTGTGTTTCTATTATAATGAAAAGTGTAGCAATTTAAATAATTTAAATAAACAACAAAGACATCTAATCTAAGTATAAAAATATCAAAATATAAAAATTTTGTCCCAGGTTTAGTACTGTTTCAGAATACAGGCCTACAGATCTGTTTCAGATAGCTGAAGATGCTAAACCTGAATCTTCATCTAAGAAAGATACATTTTCTTTTCAATTAGTGTATGGTTTTACACCATAAAACCCTTCTATGAAAATAAGAAGACATTACTTTCAAATAACATCTTTTCTTCCAACAAATGAGCTCCATACTAACTGTAAGCCATACATAGGCAAAGGTAAAAAGCCCGCAAATTAAGCCCATTATCAAGTGAATACTGACTACAATCCATGCATTCTACTAGATGGTGAAACTAATGTGGTTACTAATATCAGACACATTTCCTATCCTTTTAATGTTGAAAGATAATGATCTATCTCATAAAATAATATCTACAATGATTTCCACCTATTTTGAAAAATGCTTTAAACAAAATGCTAGGATTAAATGAGTAAAGGGCTGGGGTTGTAGCTCAGCGGCAGAGTGCTCACCTAGAATGGGCGAGGCACTGGGGTTCGATCCTCAGCACCACACAAAAATGAAGTATTATGTTTGCCTACAACTAAAAAATATTAAAAAAAAAAAAAAAAAAAAGAGTAAAGAAAGACCCTGTCCCTAAATAAAATACAAAATAGAGCTGGGGATGTGGCTCAGTGGTTTTGGTGCTGAGTTCAATCCCCAGCACCAAAAAAAAAGAACTAAAAATTCATTCACTTATAAATTCATTTTCATCACTGAACACCTTATGGTGGTAGCCCACGTCTATAATCCCAGAAATTTGGGACGCTGAGACAGGAGGATCTCAAGTTCAAAGCCAGCCTTAGCAACTTAGCAAGGCTCTCAGCAACTTAGTGAGACCCTGTCTCAAAATAAAAGAAAAAAATTGGCTAGGAATGTGGCTGACTGGTAAAGTGCTCCTGGGTTCAATACCCAATAACAAAACAAAACAAAAAAACTGCTAGAGTTATTAGTTGACCACCTACATGAACCTAAAGAATATTTATCAAATGCCTAAGATAAATTTCTTTTTGCAACGAGAAGCATCATGCCTGAAACTCATTAAGCCCCTTAAATCATTATATTCTATCAGACTACTTCTAGAAACACCACCTTTCCCAATCATGACACAGTATTTCAAGAATAACTTTCAAACTCTGGAGAGAAACAGAGTTTGGAAATTACATCATAAAGACTGATGGCAGTAGAGATTTTAGTTTGGATAAGAGAATTATTATTGCTACACAGGTCATAGAAGTAGGGAATAAAATTTCTGGCATAAAATATTTTTTAAACAGGGGTATTGGAGATTGAACCCAGGGGTACTCTACTGCAGTGCTAAATCCCCAGACTTCATTTGTTGAGACAAAGTCTCACTGAGTTGTTAAGGCTGGCCTGGAACTTTTGATCTTCCTGCTTTAGGGCTCCTGAGTAGAGGAGATTACAGGCATATGCCATTGCACCTGACTTGCAACATTTTTAAGAGCTACCCCTTATAACAGATAAAATGTTTAGTTTGAAAGGCAGAACTGAGGACCATAGACCAGAAATTAAAAGCAAATTTCTAGAAATTAGAATGTTGGTTTGTAGATTTAATTACCCCCCAAACACACACATCCTCAGTACTGGGGATTAAACCCAGGGGCACTTTATCACTGAGCTGCATTCCTAGCCCTTGTAGTTGCCAAAGCTGGCCTTGAACTTGTGATGCTCCTGCCTCAGTCTCCTAAATAGCTAGGATTACAGGTGTGTACCACCATACCAGGCTGAAAGAGCAAACATTTAATAACAAAGATGAATGAAATCGGGCTGGGATTGTGGCTCAGTGGTAGAGCGCTTGCCTAGCATGTGTGAGGCCCTGGGTTCGATTCTCAGCACCATGTACAAATAAAATAAAGGTCCACTGACAACTTAAAAAAAAAGGATGAATGAAATTATAGTCTCTAATTATGGATACATATAATTAACTAGACTTCAAATGATTTCTTTTTATAATCTAGTTAATAATCAATGATAACTGAAGGCCATCAAAGCATCTGGGAGTCAGAAACAAATACACCATCTCTAGTACCTGAATGGTCTACTTTTTCAGTTAAAACTTAGGAAAACTATGTGGTATTTTCCTCTGGCAAATGATCTCCTTGTATTCATAAGAAATGGAATATTTAGGGAAGAACAGTAAGGTATACCCTTTAATCAATCTATGAAAAAGTCTCATCTTGGTTCTGCAGTTTAACCAACATCTGTCTCTTACACTCTCAAATAATATTATTAAATGTAACAATTTCTAAGTGGTCAATCATATTAATTGTGAAATCCAATAAAACTAAAACACTTCAGACCCAACAGTGGACCTGGACCCCTGCAATAAATGTTTTCCCTCTACGGTTTATTTTATAGGATATATGAATATATACAATTCATTTTAAAATGCCAGAATAGCCTTATAGTAAGATTTTTCAAATACATGAATATGAGTGAAATCTAGATGAGAATTTTTGGGTGAAATAATAGTGAATTTTCTTCCCCTAGTTTTCTTTAGTGATAATTTCAAGCATTTGCAATTCACTATCACTCTATACTAGCAATCAGTAAGAAAAATAAGACAATGTAAGCAAATAAAAATTACTGAAAGGGCATTAAGTAACTGTATTTACTTACTCTCCAGGGCCTCCACAATAGCAGTAACACTGCTGGACATTGGTTTTATGACCTGCATCCCATTCAAGGTCTGCTACACTATAGGGTAATGTCTGCTTCATGACTTGCAATGCTTTGGCATTTGGTCCTTTCTTAAGTGCACCACCCCTCTATATATTAGAGGGAAAAAAAAAATCATATGAAAGAGTAAAGGTTAAAATTTTAAACACAGTTCTATAATTTAAAAATGTCTGAGACTACTAACAATATTTTCATTCTAAATTTCTAGCATATCACAAATGGATTAATAATCTCTATTTTCTGTCTTCTTTCAAATTATTGTCCCAATTCCCATGCCACTGTCATGAAATGAAGAATAACTGCAAGTCACTTAAGCATTAATCAAACAATAAACATCAATTCTTCTAGCAAACAATTGCTTATTCCATTCAAATAAACTTTTGATGTAAATAATTATTACATTGATAGTGCTTTAAAAAATACCAGTTAGGGCTTTAGCCCAAGACACTTAAAAGATACCTTTGTTGTTGTTGCAAAAACACACTGTCGACAGAGCCATTTTTCATCTGAATCAATCACACTGGAATCAATATGAGGTGTATGACACAACTGATGATACCCTTAATATCAAAAAGAGCATAAAGCAAATTCTATTTTATTAATAAATAATGCAAAACACAATTTCAAGAAGGCATTTTAGTACTGTTTCCTACATTAAAATATTTACAATTGATGAATAAACTTAGGATAATAGCTTCATATTACAAATGTGTTTTTAAGTCATTCATCTTCAACACAGGTGTTCAGTATATAACAAAATCTTTCCACAAGATTAAAAGAAATCAACGTTTACCTTGGCCACACTTATCACAGATAACCATTTCATTAGGAGCCTCTGAATACTCTTCTTGACATATTGTACAGACCATTTCCCCACTTCCAGTGGCTCCTGAAATATTTAAAACAGACATTAAAAACAATCACAAAGAATTCCACATAAAACTACTTTTATGACTCAGTGGGTAGCCCACATGGGCAGTGTTTGATAACTAGATCATAACATTTCACAAAGCAAAACACTATCTCTCAGAATGCTATTTCTGTTTCCTCTGTGTTCTTTCCACCTTTAACTTAAGATGCCTGTGTACATTCATACTTTAATCTGCTTTTTGGCAGAGAGCACATTACATTGTTCTCAGACAGCATCCCAATTACTCATTTCTCCTGGGGATAGGGTCAGGGGGTTGAGGGAGGTTTAAGGTACTACCTAAGGGCATGCATTCATTCATCCTACATTACTAACATCATGAGACTAAGGGAAAGGAGCAAGGAAAATATGTGAATAAGCCTCTTTCTCTTTGGATTCAGAATATTTCTTTTGATTTACTAATTATGAAAAAGACTTCATATTATTTCATCTCTGAAATCTGAAACTATGCTGTACAATAATGTACCCTAACAGAATCCCAATGTAAAAAAAAGTTGGGAGTTCCAGTTATCATTCTCATGCATGCGCGCATGTGCACATTTATTTATTTCCTGGTATGGGGGATTAAACCTAGGGACAATTTAGCACTGGGCTACATCCCCAGACTTTTTAATTTTGAGACAGGATCTTGCTATAAACTACTTAGGGCCTTGCTAAATTGCCAAGGCTAAACTTGCTATCCTCCTGCCTCAGCCTACTGTGTCTCTGGGATTACAGATGTGCACAGCTCACTCAGCTATCAACTACACTTCTCATCAAAGAAATCATTTTTTACTTAAGCATTTTTATTCTTTAAAAAAAAAAAATCAAAAAATTTGGAATATAATTTTATCGCACCAACACAATTATCATTTCCAATATTTCTTTGTGCCTATTTCAATATAGTCAAAATAATAATGCAGTTTATTTACATACAAACAATAATATTTATAATTTTTGTGCTATGGGTCAAATATTGCTAGACTCTTCACATGTTTTATTTAATTCTACAACTAACTTATTAGATAAATATCCTACTCCTAGAGAAAAAGTGGGGCTCATACAGATACAATAACCAAAAGGCCCTCAATTACAAAGTATCAAAGCCAGGAACCGAACTCAAATGTGACAGAACCCCTCTTCACCACCAGGTACTTCTTTTCACCAATACTATGTAATATTTCTTCTATCAAAAGCATTTTCACACAGCCAGTTTTGAAAATTATAACTTTTAATAACTGCATTATATTGCATCTAGTAGAAAGAACCAAATTTACTTCAATACACTTCTGTTGGCCATATAGGTTAGCAATTATTGTTTTGTCTTTTTTTGTTTGTTTGTTTTTGTATTTTTGCTTACTTGTTTGTCTGTTTTGGTCTCCTGTCGTCTCTCCTCAACTCTGTTTACTTGGTATACTTGGTAGGACCTGGCCTCCCATAGCTCCTGGGTTTATGGCTCCAGTCAGGAAAGTAATCAGACAGCCTGGGACCTCTCAGCCCAAATCTGCAACTCCCTGGAAAGGGAATGATAGCCCCTGCCTGGAGTAGGTGCCTGAGTTGATTCCCACTATAAGAGTGAGAGGGAAGGCAGGTCTTCAGTAAAAGGGATGCTGATCCAATAAATAATATACATTTACCTCAGAAAACATTCCTGAGGAACCTTGGAATACGTTTATTTGTGAAGTTCAAGTACGTGTTTTTTTACCATCAAATGTACAAGAATCTTCCTGTATAGCTTAGTGGCACTCTACTACTATAAAATCCAACTGACTATTATAGTCTTGGCCTTTTCATTTTAGAAATACAAAATTGTTTAAAATATGCTACGGTAAACATTTTTCATCTAGCTTCTTACTTTTAAATTATTTATGAATAAACTGCTTAAAAGTGGGCCTTATTGGACAGATCAGAGTATAAGATTTTTATGCATTTACTGCAACTGTTAATAACTGAAATAGAAATTTATACTGCCACCAGAATTGCAGGAGTATATCATTTCACAGAAACAAAAATAGCATAAGATGTGTTAAAAAATCCTTTTTTAATTTATGGTCTTAACATCACATAGATCTCCCTCTTATGGTACACATTTCTTTACTGACAGGATCACATTTTTCCTCATTTATGTAAACTTTTAAAAAGTATATTGCGAGGACTGGAATTGTAGCTCAGTGGTAGAGTGCTTGCCTTGAACATGTGAGGCATGGGTTCAATCCTCAGCACCATATAAAAATAAATAAAGATACTGTGTCCATCTACAAATAAAAAAGTATATTGCTAGATAAAATTAATGTACTGTTGTATGTGTAAAATAAATACACATTATTATATACATATATTATTTATATAGACACACACATATATAAATAAATAACTTATAAGTTTCTTACAAGGAGAAAACTACTAAAACTATTTCCCACTGATCTGTGACATGGTTTTCAGATTCACTTTTACTTGCATTCTACAGTAATGAGGTTAGCGTGCTACTTTCTAGATGCAAAAAGAGTTACATGGTCAAGGAACAATCCTTTGTAATTCTAGGGGTAATATAAGGAACCAGTGAAGAAAGATCAACCACAGATCACAAATCTGATATATTAGGTGGGGCTCTTATTAAACAGGATGTCTTATTTTCACAACTTTCTGCCTCTGTGTACCTGGGTTTTCTTCTTCTTTTGTGCCACTTTTTAAAGAAAAGAAGAAAAGGAGGGAACAAAAAGACAGACCTATCATAAACCTGCAAAAACCTTCAAAAGACCAAAAAGCTGAAAGGGACACATAGCAAATAAAAGAGGAATAGGAAGCAATATAACATTTTTCAGTCCCACTATGGAAAAACCCATCTTTATTTCCAAAGTAAGGAAAAAGGAATAATTCTGTATGTGGGGTACTTTTTAAACTCTCCTCAAACATGATAATGAATTATCATAAAACAATATATTCAAAAGAAAATGTCAGGTTGAAGAAAATCAAATTTCAGTATAAATCATGTTCAAGAGAAATAGTAGCACCTGCCTGTTTGAATGTCCTTCCAGAGAACCCAGGATTTAGAACTGTCTTCAAATATGATGAAGCAGCTCTGTTTCAAAATGTTTATCTGCAATACAGAAGAATATTTATGGTGATCTCTTAAAATTATCAACACGAAATTTAAGAGTATTAAAAATTCACTGCAAAAACAGCAAAAATGCCTTATATCAAGATAACTTGCCTTTTTGATAGTTCCAAGATAAAACAAGCCATCTGACCATCTAGCTAGGACATCCTGACCCTCTTCAAATTTACATGCTGGCTTTTTGGCTTTATGTCCATCCTGTAAAGACAGCTTGGTCAAGGATGTTGGGGTCTTTTGGTTTCGACGTAAAGGAGACCGCTTGTGGACCAGTGAATTACCTGCCCCTGTAGAGTCTCTGTTTAGAGAATAAAAGACCAAAGATAAAACTTACTTATGTGCAGCTTATACCAATGATATAAGTAAATCAAAAAATTGATTTGTTAAAAAACTTAAATTGAAGGAAATACAAAGACTCGAATCACAAATACTCTCCAAGTAAGTTTAAAACAAAGTACAACAATTCTCAATATTCATTCATTGTATACCTTAAAGTGAGGCCAAAATTCAGCAACCATTCCAATATAACATATTTGGGCAGGTATCATTAAAATAACAGTTTTAAGAAGAGGCAGGCAGGCCACACTCACAAAGAAAGAAAGCCTTGAATCTCATGACTAGGTTTAGATAAAGAATAAAAGTAACTTAAACCGTAACTCTTAATTATGCCACAGGCAATAAAGACACATTAACTTTGGGCAGGTAGATGAGTATATTCACACTCACTAGAAGGGCAGTCATGATTTCTCTTCACTACTGAATTTAGCTCTTTTTTCTATTTTGAGGGGTTTATCACAATCCTTTAAAAATGCAGAGTGGGAGTTTAAAACAAAATGAGAACCATTAGTTTCACAAAATCATATTCAAATGCAAATTGTATTATTAAGAACATCTGCTTCTTTTTAAGCAAATGACTTCAAAATGATACACTGCAAAATGATAACTTATGTAACAGCCATTCCATAAACACCATAGCATAGCTATTTTTTGTATCAGGGACTGAACTCAGGGGCACTCAACCACTGAGCCACATCCACATCCTCAGCCCTATTTTGTATTTTATTTAGATACAGGGTCTCACTGAGTTGCTTAGCACCTCGCCATTGCTGAGGCCGGCTTTGAACTTGTGATCCTCCTATCTCAGCCTCCCGAGCTGCTGGGATAACAGGTGAATGCAAACAGGCCCAGCTACCATCAATTTTCTTAAAGGTAACAAAGCAGTGTTTGGTTTCAGATGTTTCACCAATTAAACATACAATGACATGTAAAATTACATAGACAATAATCCTAAAATTGACAGCACAAAAGTTTAGTAAAAATAAAACAAGTGGGGAAGGAAAAAAGTGTCATTACCTAAGAATTAAGATTAACTCATTTTAGGACCAAAAATTTCACAAATTCTTGGGAATCCTGACACTGCTACAACATAGAACCTTGAAGACATTATGATATGAGAAATAAGCAAGAAAAAAAGGACAACTATTATATATTTCCACTTACATAAGGTACATAAAATAGTCAAATTCATTGAAAGTAGAATGGTAGTAGCTAGAGGTTGGGAGAAGGGGGGAGTTAATGTTCAAATGGGACAGTATTAGTTTGACAAAATACATTTTAAAGATATCAAAAGAAATAATAATACCTTCTATAAATTGCTGAAAAACATTAATCTAGACATCCAAGAAGCTCAACAAACTCCAAGTACAATAAGTGCAAAGAAATCTACACTCAATCACACCACAGTAAAAATGCTGAAAGACAAAAAGAAAATCTTGAAAGCAGCATGTACAAAGAAATCCCAAAAAGATAAATAAGACTGCTCATCAGAAACAATAAAAGAAGGAAGGCAGTAGAATGACATAAAGTGCTTAAAGAAAAACCGTGAGCCAAGAATCTTATAGCTAGCAACACTGTCCTTCAAAACTGGATTAGAAGCCAGGCGCGGTGGCTCAAGCCTATACTCCCAGCACTTAGGGAGGCTGAGACAGGAGAATCACGAGTTCAAAGCCAGCCTAGGCAACGGCGAGGTGCTAAGCAACTCAGTGAGACTCTGTCTCTACATAAAACACAAAATAGGGCTGGGGATGTGGCTCAGTGGTTGAGTACCCGAGTTCAATCCCCAGTACCAAAAAAAACCAAAAAACAAAAAACCTGGATTAGACACTTCCAAATAAACTAAATCTGTACCTATTATTACCAGAGCCACCTTACAGAAACACTAAGGAAGTTCTTAAGGTTTAAAGCAAATAAATCAAAAGAAATTCAAATACATCCACATATCAAACAACAACATTGGTGAAAGTAATTAAATGATTAAAAAAGAATGAATGCGGGGCTGGGATTGTAGCTCAGCGGTAGAGCGCTTGCCTCGCATGGGTGAGGCCCTGGGTTCGATCCTCAGCACCACATACAAAGCAATAAAATAAAGACATTGTGTCCATCAACAACTAAAAAATATTTAAAAAAAAAAAAGAATGAATGCATATTTCCTCCAAAGCAAATATACAAAATATTAAGAACATAATTCAATTTTTAGGCCTAAAACATATAGAAATGTGTTATATTTGACAAGAACAGCACAAAGCATACATGTGGGAGCAAAACTGTATTAAGGAAATAACATGATAGTAACGAACACATAGGAATGAAGAAAATCAAAAAAAGGTAAATACAAAGATAAATATAAAATGAAGTTTGTCACATCAAGAAAAGTATCTACTGAGCCAGATGCAGTGGCACACGCATGTAATCTTAGCACTTTGGGAAGCTGAGACAGGCGAATCTCGAGTTCAAAGCCAGCCTCAGCAATGGTGAGGCGCTAAGCAACTCAGTGAAATCCTGTCTCTAAATAAAACACAAAATAGGGCTGGGGATGTGGCTCTGTGGTCAAGTACCCCTTAGTTCAATCCTGGGTACCAAAAAAAAAAAAAGAAAGAATGAATGAATCTACTGTATCCATAAGTAACTCATGGTTTCAAGTAAAAATAATGTTCTATGAAATAGCTACCATTTAAGCTGGCAACTCAAAAGCAGAAATACCTTATGCATACTTTGTATTTCACCACACATGATACTAAAAACCCAAATTCAAAGTCCAGATTTAATGATAATTTTTACTGTTTCATCAAAAACGTTCCTAAGTGAAATTGTGTATATATATATATGTGTGTGTATGTTTATTTTGTATTTTTTACTGTCAGCATGTAACAACAAAGAACACTAGCAAAGTTTGTGTCACTGCCTTGATTCATACTTAGGTACAAAGCAGTTTTATCTAACATTGTTTGTGCACCATCTGTACACATGTCAACACAGTAGGAAAGGCAAAAAACAATCAGCAGGCATGCTATAGTTCCAGCTATTGGGAGGTTGAGGTGGGAGGATGGCTACAGCCCAATATTTCAAGTCTACCCTGAGCAATACACAGTGAGACCCCATGGCAAAGAAAAAGAAAAATCTTAGTATTATTTGATCTTGCAGATCCTCTGAAAGGGTCCATAGATCACATTTTAAGAACCACAGTTCTAAATAAAGACATTATATATGCCACATGTTATTGTTATAGCCATCTGTGACAAAGGGACACTTTAATAATATGAGGGGTTTAAATGTCTGACAGATGAGTACTAGAAAGCAGAAGTAAAATGGAAAATGAGGGGCTGAGGTCGTAGCTCAGTGGTGGAGCGTTTGCCTAGCATGTGTGAGGCACTGGGTTCAATTCTCAGCACCACATACAAATAAATAAAAGTTTCATCAACAACTTAAAAAAAAAAAGAATCTCTTATTAAAAAAAAAAGGAAAACGAATCACAATGAATTCTATCAACTGGGATGTTCAAAGCCAGGCTGAGAACCTTTAGACACTGACAATTTTATACCTTCAAATCAAAGTATGAAAATAACTATACTAACAAAACAATTTTTAAAAAGCTATTCATCTGGTGATTATCTGAGGGATTTTGTACCCCCCTTAAGTAACTAACCAAAGCCTGAAAAACATAAATATGGGTAAGAAATGATCTCAATACAATGCCAAAGAGTCGAACTATGTTATGACCTAGAATCTTCTAATTCTAGAGTAGAAAATGTATAAAATAATCAAAATTGCAAACATTCCCAGTTTTATATGCTCCAATATTGTTACAACAAATTCCCTCCCTTTTTCTCAATGGTGAGGTCTGCTTCTGCCTTATTCTACACTGTATTATTCCCACTGCATAGTAATTGTCCTTAAATCATAAGATGTCAAACCTTTTTATTTTTTCCATTTTGTCTATGGTTTCTGTCCTGCTTTTCTTAATATTCCAGTATGCTGTGTCTTGGAATGAGATCTAACCTAATAACAGTTACCCTTGATCCCTGATACCTCTTCCTACAACCTTATTTTTCCTCCCACTCATAGCCAAGCCTCTGAGAAAGTTATTAAGATTACGGTGTCCCACCCTACATTAAGCATTTTGCATTATTCATTCACAAAACATTTCTTAAGCTCCAATCATGAGCCACTTACTATGCCAGAGATTATACATATGAGGTTATTTAAAACTCAGCAATGCTATGAACACATTTTTGGATAAAAAGATTTTACACATTCCTTTTCACATGAGAAAACTCCAACTATAAGATAGACTAAATGATTTGACAAAGGTTACAGAATAACAAATCAGAGAAAGCAATCAATAAATTTCCCTACTGGAACTTTCAACTATGGCACTCAACTATGCTTCACAACACAGAAGAATCTGGGGGAAATGGGAGAAAAACTAAAATTCTCCTGATTCTTTGGGCTTTCTTCCCACAATTTTTCGTATTTGTTTTCTTCCATTCACAGACAAACCTCTGGGGAAAAGTTATACATACTGTCTCCAATTTTATAGTCTACCCATTTTAGTCTTCAACCCAATGTAGCTACCTCCCCAATCTCCACCAAAAACAAGGGATATCTTTATTCCTCTTATTCACAGTCGTAGCCTCAATGCTCTACAGTTATGTGGAATTCATAAAGTTCAAGGCAAGAAAAACCTATATTTAAGGAGTTTTTCTCACAATGGCTGTATGCACAAATATGTTTTACTCTAGGAACAGACTATTTTAATTCATATTTTAAGGGAAATACACACTAGCCTTTTACTCAAATAACCATGAAGAACAAAAATTATATAAAATTGCATTAATAAATAAATCATTTGGCAAGGCGCAGTGGCATTCGCCTCTAATCCTGGCAACTCAGGAGGCTGAAGCAGGAGAGCGAGTTCAAAGCCAGCCTCAACAACTTAGTGAGGCCCTGAGCAACTTAGACTGTCTCAAAATAAAACATAAAAAGGGCTGAGAATGTGGCTCAGTAGTTAAGTTACCCTGGGTTCAATCCCTGGTACCAAAAATAAATAAATGGTGTGCAAAAGCATTATCTTCTTTTAAAATTTCTTCGCCCAAAGAAAACTCACAGAAAACAAAGTAAGAAAAGGGTAAATGATCCGTTAATATCACACTTCAAACATAAAGAGGATAAACACCTTTGTACAGGTTTCATGGGTAAAACTCCTCTCATATCAATGATTACTTCCCTCCTTTCTGGCATATGACCTTTATAAGGAGACAATTAATTTTCTGATTTAAAAAATTTATTACTTATTCTCCGATTTCAAACATAAACATGCTGGGGGCTGGGGTTGTGGCTCATTGGTAGAGCGCTTGTCTAGCATGTGTGAGGCACGGGATTCGATTCTCAGCACCACATATAAATAAATAAAATAAAGGTCCATTGACAACTAAAAAAAGATATTAAAAAAAAAAGGCAAACATGCTAGTTAAATAAAGGAATAAATAAAGTGAAATTTCCCTATGGTACCTCATCCCACGAAATTCTGATTTTTCTTATGTGTGTACCACACAGATATTATTCACAAATATTTTTAACAAAAAGAACTAAATATATACATACATAAATATATACGTGTACACACACACAGAGTTCTGTAACTTTTCTCACAAAAGAATGTATCTTGAATAATGTAACTTCCACCTGATAAGTACAAAATAAAGGCATAACAACCTTTCACTGGTTGCTAAAACTACTTCCTAACATTATCCAAATGAGGAACAATTATGATGCTTCCAATGTTTTACTATCAAAAGCAATAACATAAAGCTTATTATTTTACATTTCCAAATACTATATAAATTCATGAAGAATAATCACTATCAAATACTATATACAATTTTCCTTTTTATTATAAACTATTACAAACTTTAAAAAGTAGACAAAACAAGTGTAATGAACCATCAAGTACTTATCATCGACCTTGAATTATCATCTCATGGTCAAAATCATTCAGTAATACACCCATTTTTCTCATCCTTATATGTACATTATCTAATGTCATAGATATTGTCAAATTATTCTCCTAAAAGGTACCACTCAACATTCTCACTGACACTGTGAGAGTAGTACTTAATGATACACACTTTCATAACAGAGTATTCTTTTGCTACTGGGCAACAAACCCACAATTCCTATTATTAGCAAAGCACCTTTTTGATGTTTTTTTTTAACAACTTGTATGTCTTCTGGAATCTGACATTGATTTTCTTTCCCCAATGTTTGTTTTTCTTTTGTTCTTTGTTTTTGGTGGTACTAGAGATTGAACCCAGGGCTTTGTGCATGCAAGGCAAGCACTCTACCAACTGAGCTACATCCCCAGCCTCTCTCTGCCTAATATTTAGCTGAAAATTTTTCAAAATAATTGTCAAGAGCAATTTTGCATGTTATAAATAACCCTTTGTTATACATGTTGCAGGTACTTTTCCCAGTTCACACATAGTAAAATGCCATGATAAATATATTTTTGACTGGGAGACCAATTCTCCTTTTGGGTACTAAATTGACTGTTGTCAATAGTCACAAAAGCTATTCAGGCTCTCTCTCTATGATTTTTAAGAAGAGCTTAGAGCACAGAAAATTCAAATTTAAAAAGAAAACTGAAACAAATGAAGGAGTTAACCCACATGCCTTTTCCTTATGTCCTGTTTCTCCTTACCACTGCAGTTGAGTTATAAGGTGCTTCCTGCTCTTCCCAATAGCTATCTAAAGCTTCAAGCTCATACCTTGCTTTTATAGGATGTTATTAAGAATGTATAGAACTCTTCCTCAAATGGCAGCTTCTCCCAAATGGAACTTATGCATGCTAAATTTTACTGTACATGGTAGATATTCTTTGGTATACAGGCTCGATACAATTTTTTTCTTTTTTTTTCTTTTGGTACTAGGGATTGAACTCATGCCTATAATGCCATCAACTCGGGAGACTGAGGCAGAAGGACCACAGCTACAACAACTTTGTGAGACCCTGTTTCAAAATAAAAAATTAAAAGGACTATACAGATGTTGCTCAATGGTACAGCGCCCCTGGGTTCAATCCTCAGCACAGTACAGCAAGAAAGAAAGGGGGGGGGGGGAGAAAGGAAGGAAGGGAGGGAGGAAGGAAGGAAGAAAAAACCCACTACTTCTCCACCCTATACCCTCCCATATCCCAGTCCTGCTCTCAGAGGTAGGCGGTTTTTTTGTTTTTGTTTAATTCTTCAGGCAGTTCTTCTGGTACCAAACAATGTGCTTTTACTTCTCTTTTTAAAATGATCAATTTCAGACCTGACTTCTTGTTATAGAAGATGATTCACATAGTCCTATTTCCTACCTCTTTTATAAATTTTATTGGGCCAATCTCATTAAATCACCACTTCAATAAATCTGTTAAGTATTAGTCACTGCAAAAGTTAAGTAGTACAGGGTTTACCTAGCATGTATGAGGCCCTAGGTTGAAGCCCCAGCCCACAAAATAATAAAAATTTTAAAAGTAAGGAGTTGGGGCTGGGGTTGTAGCTACATGGTAGAGTACGTGCCTAACATGTGTGAGGCACTGGGTTCAATTCTAAGCACTGTATGTATATAAATAAATAAATAAATAAAGGTCCATCCACCAAGATTTTAAAAGTAAGTATTCTACTCTTACCAAATTTCTATTCACATATAATTTTCTCCCGGAGTTGCTTAGTATATTCTTTTATCGTCTCATTTCAAATTATCAAGGATAATTTCAAAACATTTTCTTTCCCACAGGTAACCCCTGCTTCTAGAGATTTTCATGTTCCTGTACCCATCAGAATGATTATCCTCTAGGCCTTGTCCTTATCATCTTAGAAGTTCTCCTAATCACTCTGCTTCCTAGATCACATATTCTTTTGCTTCAACAGTGCCATTCAATAAAAGGATGTGTGCATGTGAATTTTCCAAGCCTTCGTGTATCTAAAAATATCCCATTCTTTCATAAATGACTTATAAAGGCATGGGGACTGTAGGAGAGGCAGAAGGATGGCTTGTGTCCAGGAATTTAAGGACAGAGTAGGCAACATAGTGAGACCTGTCTCAAAACAACAAACAAAAATATAACAACTGTCACAAAGCCAGAGGAGTCAACCAACCATGACCTGAACCTCTGAAACGGTGAACCAAAATAAATGTTTCCTCCTTTGTGTTGTTCTTGTTAGGTCTTTTTGTCAGTGTCAAAAAAGCTGATTAAAACAGGTGGAAGACAATACTTAAGCTGAAAACCTCCAAATGCCAAAATATGGAAAAATGCAAAAATGAAGCCATGTTATAAACAACCAATACACACACACACACATATCTCCTAAGCTGCTGACAGCTTTTATGTGAAAACTAATTTCCAAAATATACTTTAACCACAACATTTTTATCATCAAAACAATAGGTTCCCAAAACTATTTTACAACTTAAGAGAACAATTAAAGTTAAGAAAAACATAATTTCTAGCTGGGCAGAGTGGCCCACACCTATAAACCCAGCAGCTCGGGAGGCTGAGGCAGGAGAATTTGAGTTCAAAGCCATCCTCAGCAAAAGCAAGGCACCAAGAAACTCAGGGAGACCCTGTGTCCAAATAAATACAAAATAGTGCGGGGCATGTGGCTCAGTGGTGAGTGCCCCTGAGTTCAATCTCGAGTACACACCCCTTAAAAAAAAGAAAAGAAAAGAAAAACATGATTTTGGTAATTCAACAAATATTTGTTGAGTGCCTCTTACAAATCAGGTATACTCTGCTGGTTGTTAAGAGGAAAAAAATATGGAAAAGATACAGTACATACACCAAGGAAATATAGACCAAGGAAAGAAACACATACACACTAAAAATAAACAAAACAAAACTATATGCAACGTAATTCCTAAAATGAACAGACACAGCCAGGCGTGGTAGCACACGCCTATAATCCCAGCACTTTGGGAGGCTGAGACAGAAGAATTTCGAGTTCAAAGCCAGCCTCAGCAATGGCGAGGTGCTAAATAACTCAGTGATACCCTGTCTCTAAATAAAATAAAAAATAGGGCTGGGGATGTGGCTCAGTGGTCAAGTACCCCTGAGTTCAATCCCTGGTACCAAGAAAAAGTGAACTGAGGATGGTATGGGGAAAATCAGGAGGAAGGCAGTAATAAAATTAAACCATCAAGGCTTCCCCAAAAAAGGATGTCCATTAGAAAAAATACAGAAAAAAAAAAATACCTGACCATATAGTAATAAAGTGTGAACAATTTCAAGTTATAAAATCATAGAGTATATGTTCTTTGGCTACAATGCTATAAGATTAAACATCAATAAAAAAGTAACTTTTAAAAGTCTGAACATCAAGACAAAGGCTGGGCACAGTGGCACAAGCCTGTAATCCCAGCAGTTCAGGAGGCTAAGACAGGAGGATCTTAAGTTCAAAACCAGCCTCAGCAACAGTGAGGCACTGAGGCAATGAGATCCTATCTCTAAATAAATACAAAATAGGGCTGGAGATGTGGCTCAGTGGTTGAGTGCCTGAGCTCAATCCCTGGTACCAAAAAAGAAAGAAGAAAATTGAGACATATACTTTTAAAATAATCCTGGTTTCTCCCACAAATAAACTGCAGAGAGAAAAAGAGCAACATGTAGGGTGGAACCTATAATTGAAAAAACTTAAAAATATTTTTAAATTCACAAATTAAAATAAAACCTTTAAGCAGCACACTTGCATATAATTAGACTTAAAAAACAGTAATGACGTAAAACAGGATGATGATTACCTTTGGGTGATGGAAGGGCCAGAATATGGGCTTCTGGTTTGGCTGGAAATGTTCTATTTCTTGACTCCAGCATGGTTACAAAAGTGTTCCCTTTATAACTGTATATTAACCTATAAATTTATCCTATGCAGTCTACTTGTGCTGTAATTAAAAAGGTGTTTTTTAATTAACATTCTCAGAGATCTGAGAAAACAATGTATCCGTGAAATAAGAGAAATAAGGAGTTCTAAGATACAAAATTATAACCAAAATAAAATTTCAATAGCTCAAAAACCAAAAGATAATAAAAGGAAAAAGAATAAGAAAATCAAAGGATCAATCTAAAGAATGTAACATGTGAAAACAGAAAAAATGGCGGTGGGGAGAAAATTATCAAAGAAAAAATTAAAGAATATTCCAGAACTGTAGGAGTCACCAGATTGAGAAGGCCATCAATTTGAATTAAAAAGACCCATGCTGAGAAAATCATGAATAAAGATACTATGTTTAGCCAGGCAAGGTGGCACACACCTGTAATCCCTGTGACTTGGGAGGCCGAAGCCTTAAGCAACTCAGAGAGACCCTGTCTCTAAATAAATATAAAAAAAGGCTGGGGGTGTGGTTCAGTGGTCAAGCCACTGGTTTCAATCCCTGGTACCAAAACAAGAAAAAACTATGTTTAGAAAAAATGGTGTCAAGTCACAAAGGACTGAGAATGATACTATCATCACAGTAACATTAGACGCTAGAACTATTCACTTAAAAATCTGAGTGAAAAATTGATTCTAAGCAAGGTATGGTGGGGCACACCTGTAATCCTGCAACTCTGGAGGCTGAGGAAGAAGGATTTCAAGTTCAAGGCCAGCCTCAACAACCTAGTAAGACCATCTCAAAATAAAATAAAAGGCTTGAGGGTGTAGTTCAATGCTAAGCACCCATGGGTTCCATCCCCAGCGCCATAAATACATACATACAAGTGAGAATCAACTTTATAACCGACTGAATTATCAATCAAGAGTGAGGGTAAAATCAAAACATTTTCAGACTCATTACCTTTCTCTGAGCTTGAGAGTAGAAAGAGAGTAAAGAAAATAAAAGGCAGGCATTGGATGCAAGAGATTCAACATAGTAAAGAGGCAAAAAGAATGTGGCTGGGTGTGGTGGCGCATGCCTGTAATCCCAGCATTTTGAGAGGCTGAGACAGGAGAACTGCGAGCTCAAAGCCAGCCTCAGCAATGGTGAGGCGCTAAGCAACTCAGTGAGACCCTGTCTCTACATAAAACACAATATAGGACTGGGGATGTGGCTCAGTGGTCGAGTGCCCCTGAGTTCAATCCCTGGTACCACAAAAAATAAAAAGAAAGAAATGACCATGAAGGCAAACCCCAAGACAAATTTTGTAGTCTACATAGCCACAAATCCAAATGAGAGCAGAACTTCATGAGGGTATTTCTGAGAAAAAATAAATGAAGTGAAAAAGTGTATGTATGGCATATGACATGGTGGAAAAGAACACTGTGAGACACTTCACAAAACAACTGAAGATGTGTGAAGATTTCTATGTTTAAAGTAAACTAGGCAAATTTTGTTTTTAATAAATTTTAAACCCAGTATATTAGGAAATATAATTCTAGAAATAGCTAAAACCTAACAAATGTTTGGCACTTTTCTAAATTCTTTGCATTGACTCATCTAATTCTCACAACTATTTCTATTCTACGTGGTTCATATGTAAACAATTTTTATATAATCACAAATGAAAATAGTTTGAAATTTTTTTAGTTTAAAACTAAATTTTAAAACTAAAAGTTTTAGTTTTTTATAAAACTATCATGAAGTAATAGGAGGAAGGGCTGAAATAAATTCCTCATCTAACAGTATAAGAACATGTCCAAAACTGATTAATCAAGTTGCAGTGATACAACTTAGAAGGACTACAAGTTTGAGATCAGCCCAGGTAACTAGAAAGATACTGTCTCAAAATAAAAAAAATGAAAAGGGCTGGGATGTAACTCAGTGGTAGAGTGCCCCTGGGTTCAATCCCAGTACTGGGGGCTGGGAGGTAGAAGAAGATGCAGTGCTATTTTACTTAGAAATATAAAGAAATAGCTAAGGCTTAAAAGTAGTTGTCTTGCTGGGCAGTAGTACACCTATATAATACCAGTAACCTGGAAGGCCAAGGCAGGAGAATCAAAAGTTTGAGGCCAGCCTCAGCAACTTTGTAAGACCTCAGCAACTTAGGGAGACCGTGTCTCAAAAAAATATTACAAAGGGTTGGAATGTATCTCATTGGCAAAGTGCCCCATGCTCAATTCCCTGTACCTAAATAAATAAGTAAATAAATGTAGTTGCCTCTAAGGAGATAGGGTAGAAGAACAGACAAGAAACTACACCTTTTCACTAAAAGCATTTTTATTTTACAACTCCCTGACATTTTAAACTCTTACCAAGTAATACTTTGATATTAAAAACTTAAAAAATAGAAGATAAAACCAGTGAGACAAACCCTTAGTTATATCAACATTCACAGCAGTGTTTCACAAAGGGCAGCCTGGAATACCAGTTCTACAGAATGGTAATAGTTGGTATGTGCAAAGAGGGTTCCAATAATCAAGTAAACAGAAAGGCTTTTTCACAGGACTTCCTTGAAGCCAATGTGACAATATACTTCATAATTTTTCCTTAATGTAATAAACCACAGGAACTCCCAATTCCCTTTTCCTGAAACAGCTCAAGAAACTATTGTTTTAGACATTGGTTCTCAATTCAAATCCATAAACTAGAACCAATCTACAGCAATGAAAAATGATGACAACACTGAGTATTTACTTAAGTTAAAGTCAATTACCTTTAAAGACCATTCTGTATTGAGAGCATATTCCTCTTCTTTATGTTTATTCATTTTGATACCAGGGATTGAATCCAAGGGCAATTAACCACTGAGCCACATCCCCAGCCCTTTTAATTTATATTTTGAGACAGGACCTTGCTAAATTGCTAAAGTTGGCCTTGAACTTGCAATCCTCCTGTCTCAGCCTCTAAAGTCTCTGGGATTATAGGCAGAAGCCACCACATGCAGCTTGAGAGCATATTTTCTTACATTGTTAAATGTAAGCTAAACTGTGTTTTATGAAAAGATGGTGATCAGTGGCAACTTTTAAAAACATTCTTACTTTCCAAAATAAAAAGCTAACAACCCTGTCAGTGCTCTATTCCAACCCTGTCAAAGAGAGAAAATGGTTCATGAACGTACAGGAATCTTTGGAAAACTATCATTTGCTGAGTTTAACTTATTCTAAAATCTTAGCTATTCAAGATCATAAGAGGTTGAGAGTGTGGGAAAAACTGAAGTATTCATATTGGTTATAAAAACAGAATTTGTTGAAACAAGAAAAATAACCTAACCAAGAATTTTCAAATATTCTCACAAGCCTTCTTACTTTCATACACTGATAATTAAGTGAATTTTCTGTGTAAAATATATACTAAAAGCAGAATTAAACATTTTCCCAGAAATTGACAACCTAACAGCTTCATGTAAACAAATGGAATTTGTACTTTAAATTACAACTGAGAGGGGCTGGGGTTGTGGTTCAGTGGTAGAGCACTTGCCTAGCATATGTGAGGCACTGGGTTGGATTCTCAGCACCGCATATAAAGATACATCAACAGCGAAAAAATATATATTAAAAAAATTTTTTAAAAATTACAACTGAGAGGAACACCTTGCTTATTACTTATCTCTAAAACTTCATGATGTCATAAGGTAGGTATTTAAAATATCTCTTAAGTAAACTAATCAAAGCCTGCATTTACTCATATAATTATTGTCAATTAAATTTTTTTAAAGTAAAAAACCCTAACATTGTACTTAATTTCACCTCACTTGATTGAAAATTCTTCACCCTTACCTCAGGTTGAGCCAGAGCCCTCTAGAATTAAAAATAGCTTAACCACCTAACAGGAGAGGCAACGACAGAGTTGTTTACACTTTCAATGAGCATAGCTTTTGTACTCTTCATGAAATCACAGAATATATTTTTAGCTATCTTAGAATTAAGGATAAAATACCAGTTTTATAGACATGTTTATATACTGAGGTCTTTGCAACCTAATAAACTTGTGATCACAAAAGATTTTGAAAACTATAAAAATATAAATCTTAACTTTCAAAAAACTGTAACAGTTAATATAATATCAGGTGTAGCACAGAGATTTCAAAAATAGATCAGATTTTTAAAAAGTAAGACAACTGGTTAAACCTTTCATCACAAATCTACAACCATCTAAAACTATTTGTGCAAATGGAAAACAGTGGCTCCACAATGACATTTGAACTCTTGCTAATAATGTTAGTTTGCAGATCACTGATGATATATTAGTTTTGAGATGACTACCTACAGTACAATGGCTAACAAAGAATGGTTAACTACAGACTTAAAACACCAAAACCCAAGAAGTCAACTTATATAAAAACCACAGATAAATGAAATTGTTCACATACATTTATATTCAAGTCCAGAATTGTCAAGCTCTTTACACTCACACAAATATGAGTGTAATTTAATAATTAATAATTCAGGCAAGACTGAAATGAATGCAAAGTACAGAATTTTCACTATAATCCTGCAGATGATAGCCCTAGAACTAAGGAAGGAAAAAATAACAGAACTGAGATGCATTTGCTTCAAGCCACTATCTTAGAGTTAAAATATATATTCCAATGAAAAGTACGAACTGGATTTCAGTTATAGAACTAAGGTCACAATACAGAGGGGGAAGGCAAGAATGTATTCAGAA
This sequence comes from Geosciurus inauris, assembly GCA_004024805.1. Lineage (NCBI taxonomy): Eukaryota > Metazoa > Chordata > Mammalia > Rodentia > Sciuridae > Geosciurus > Geosciurus inauris. The sequence continues at coordinate 42,989 of PVHX01001945.1, read as the reverse complement.
TTAAGAAGGGGAAACCAGGTCCTTTGTTATCACTATCAAGTCTCCTGCCCACAGTATATTTAGTCACAAGGCTTTTTTATAAGTCTAACTGAAGTCATCCACTAGTGATAAAATCATGCATTTCTAGGGATGGTTCAACATGGCTGTTAGATTTCCTGGAATAATAGCTGATTGCCCTTGATTTTGACATAATAAAACGCTGAAAGACAACTGTCTCTAGCATTTGGGTCAGGAGTGGAGGTGGAGGGTGGAGGTAGGGGTAATGAGGATTGAACCCAGGGGTGTTTTACCAATGAGTTATATATTCCCAGACCCTTTTTGGTTTTTTGTTTTGTTTTCCTTTTGAGACAGAATATTGCTCAGTAGCTGAGGGTCTCACTAAATTGCTGAGGCTGGCCTCGAACATACTATCCTTCTGTCTCAGCCTTCTGAGTTGCTGGGATTACAGGCTTGTACCACAGTACCTGGCCTCTAATATTCTTTTTCAAAGCTCTGCATTTAAGGGTCTCATACATACAAATACACAAGGATATTATAAATATTTCTGTAAATATCAACATAACTGGAACATTAAGATATTAGGCTGAAATGCTACAAATCGAATATTGCACATTTACTTTTCCCCAAAAAATGTCTTTTCATCTCTAAATCCAGCCATACTACACCTAACAAGTCTTCAAAAACCAAAACCTAGCCAGGCATACTAATATGTACCTACAGTCTCAGCTACTCAAGATTAACAGAAGAGGATTACTTGAGCCCGAGTTCAAAGCCTGCCTGTGCAACATATTGAGACTCTGTCATATAATAAAAAAGAAAAAAAAAAAAAGATCTTTCCCACACAAGGCATTTATATATATTATACCTCCTACCAAAATTACTTTCCCCTCTCTTCTTTTTGCACAACTGATTCTCCTAAATAATTGCTATAAAATAGGTACACTTACCAACATTGTCAGAGAAAAACTTTTAAAAAAATGTTTATAACCTATATATCTTTTTCCCCAATTCATTTTAAAAACAGACAAATACAAATAAAGAATATAGGGCTAGCTGGGTGCAGTGGCGCACACCTGTAATCCCTGCACTTTGAGAGGCCGAGACAGGAGAATCAGGACTTCAAAGCCAGCCTCAGCAACAGTGAGGCGCTAAGCAAGTCAGTGAGACCCTGTCTCTATATAAAAACACAAAATAGGGCTGGGGATGTGGCTCAGTGGTCGGGCACCCCTGAGTTCAATCCCCAGGACCAAAAAATAATAATAATATAGGGCTGAGCCAGGCACGGTGGCGCACACCTGGAATCCCAGCACTTTGGGAGGCTGAGACAGGAGAATAGTGAGTTCAAGGCCAGCCTCAGCACAGGTGAGGCACTAAGCAACTCACTGAGACCCTGTCTCTAAATAAAATACAAAACGGGGCTGGGGATGTGGCTCAGTGGTTGAGTGCCCATGAGTTTAATCCCCGGTACAAAAAAAACAATAATAATATAGGGCTAGGGGTAGCTCAGTGGTAGGAGCACTTGCCTAGCATGTGTGAGGCACTGGGTTCGATCCTCAGCACCACATAAAAATAAATAAAATTGTATTGTGTCCATCTACAACTAAAAATATATATTATTTTTAAAAAGAATTATAATTATCACCAGTGTACCTTTCACTTATATTTACCAATTAATATCTCCCCCGCCTTTTTCTTTGGCTAGGCATGACGGGGCAGGCCTGTAATCCCAGCTACTGAGGAGGCTGAGGCAAAAGGACTGTGAGTTTGAGGCCAGTCCTGGGCAACATAGTGGGACCTTGTTTCAAAATATAATTTCATAAAGGGCTGTGGATACAGCTCAGTGGTAGAGTGCTTATCTAGCATGTATAAGGCTCCAGTTTAATAACTGGTATTGCAAAAAAAAAAAAAATCACATTTCTTTCCTTCTCCCTCTCAACACATTTTTATTAATCCATCTGAAAGTTGCACTTCCCCTATAACACCAGCATTTAAGTTCTTAAAACAATGAACTTTCTCCCATACAGCTAAAACCACGATCATATCCAGCAAATAATGTTGACTCAATATCATTGTCCAATATATAGTTCATATCCAAATTCTTCACTTTAGCACAAAAAAATCCTTTATAGCTTTTCAAAATCTAGGATCCAATCAAGTTTCTATATATTGTATTTGAATGTCATGGCTTGTCTTTTTTAATCTCAGCTGTGTCCTTGTTTTAATTTTTGTTGTCCCCTCCCTCCCAACACTTGACATTTTTGTAGTCAACCATCTTGGTAGTATACTCCACATTCTGGATCTGTCTTGTTTTGTTATGATTAAAGTCAAAGTTAAATGGTTTCAGCAAAAATACTACACAGAAGATGCTGTGTGTTTACTTGTTTTATGTGTATGTGCACATATTCTCCTCCCACTCCTCTCAACCATACTGCATACTTTTTTTTTAAATATTTTTTTAGTTGTAGATGGACACAATGTCTTTATTTTATTGCTTTGTACATGGTGCTGAGGATCGAACCCAGGGCCTCACGCATGCGAGGCAAGCGCTCTACCACTGAGCTACAATCCCAGCCCCATACTGCATACTTAACAAAGGCAGTGAAAATGTCTGTTGTTCAACATCTCTCTTACATCTAAAACTATATTCCACATAGAAGGTCCTCAACATATATTTGTTGAATAAAGAAATTCTTCATAATATACACCAAAGTACAGTACTTTAAGATGGATAGCCAATAGTTGTTATTTACTCAAGATTTGAAGTAATGTCATTAGGATCCAAAATTACATTATGTGAATGATTTGAAATTATATATTTTGTCCTGGGTAAGCGCTTTTAACTAGTGCAGCAAAAACTATCCTAATATCTATGTAATGATGGAGAATTCATAAACTACTATCAAAAAATCTTCAGAACCAGGCACGGTGGCGCACACCTATAATACCAACACTTTGGGAGGCTGAGACAGGAGAATCGCAAATTCAAAGCCACCTCAGCAACGGTGAAGCACTAAGCAACTCAGTGAGACCCTGTCTCTAAATAAAACACAAAATAGGGCTGGGGATGTGATTTAGTGGTCGAGTACCCCTGAGTTCAATGCCTGATACCAAAAAAAAATCTTAAGACTGAAAAATATGGGTGGCAGGGGAAAACCATTCAGACTGAGAGTCAACAGAGGGGTTCAAGTGCCCATAGGAACCTTAAACTAATCTGAGGACAGAAGTGATAATCTCTTCTCAATGAAAATTGGTTATTGTTTCAATATGTTTAAAATATCTTCCTATTGTAAAACTATAATTCTAAATAAACAAACAACTCCAACTCTAAAATGAATGGGAAAGTGGTACATGTGCTAGATGCTTCTCAATGAGCTTAAAGCTCACAATGATTAAGATCTAGTCTCCTGGCCTCAGAGAACTTGAAATTAGGAGAAAACCATTACCTATTTTTCAGAAAGTTTTAGGTATTAGGGCATAGATCAGTGGTAGAGCATATGTTAAGCATATGCAAGGCTTGGGGTTTAATCTCCAGAACCAAAACAAATAAAGTTCAGGTGCTATAACTAGTGTTATGGTTTAGACATGAAGTATCCTCCAAAAGCTTGTGTGAGACAATGCAAAAAGGTTCATAGGTGAAATGATTATGACAACTTTAGCCTCATCAGTAGACTAATCCACTAATATGGATTAACTAGGTGGTAACTGTAGGCAGGCAGGGTATGGCTGGAGGACATGGGTCACTGAGGGCATGCCTTTGGGGTTTTGTACCTGGTAAGTAAAGCCCTTTCTCTGATTCCTGGTACCATGTCCTGAGCTGGTTTCTTCTGCCATGCCCTTCGGCCATGATGTTCTACCTCATCTCAAGCCCAGAACAAAGGAGTTGACCACCTGTGGACCGATACCTCTGAAACTGTGAGCCCCAAATAAACTTTTTCTCTTTACATTGTTCTTATCCAATCTTTTGGTCCCAACAACAACTGACTACAACAAACATATCTTCCAAGTAATTAACATAGAAAAAAAGAGAAACTTTCTCAAATATGATGATCACTTCTGTTATGTAAACACATTCTGAAAGAGGACGAAAGATCTGTTGGGATACTTCATCTCTTCACTCACAAGGTAGAATGATAGCTCAAAGAAAAGAGAAACTACAAAAAAAAGAAATTCCTCAACTTTCTTAAACCCATCAAATTCCTTAAACCCATCATTGCTCTAAAAACATGCCTCTTTTCTCCAGTACTAGAAGAGATCTTATAGTAAGAATCTTACTTCATCAACAATTTCCTTTTATTTTTAAATCTCCTCCAATTCTCCTTGTTGTAAAACTGCCATAATAAAAATAAAATTAAAACAAAAACAACAAAAATTCTTACAAATTACTTTTCCACTTTTTTCATTCTTCTCATCAATAAACTTAGAAAAGCACTTTCCACTTACTCAATCCATAACAAGCTGACTTCTGTCCTAATCACTGTTAACAACTGCATCAAAGACTTCCAAATACCAGACAAGTTTTTCAGTTCTCACTGTACCCAACCTTTGATGATAACTGATGATTATGACCTATTTCCTAAAATTGTTTTCTCTTGGTTCCTGAGATACCTCCCACCTGCAGGATGTGCCTTTTCTCCCATTTATCTGGCCATTTCTGTTTCCTGTAGATTCTTCCTTTTCTGCCTAATCCTTAAATATTCCAGTTGTCTGGAATTCCCTCCTCTTGTTCTACTTATTTTGCTTGTCCTGAGTAGACATCTAATCCTAATGCCTCACCTAATTTTTCTGTTGACAATTTCTAAATCTCTTATCTCCAGTCCCATTCTATCCTAAAAAGCTTCAGATCCTTTTTCTAATTGTTTACTCTCTATCTAGATTCTTCTAGCACCTTTAACTTAACAAACTAAAATCAAATTCTTCAAAGTTCTTCCTTTCCTTCAGTAGTCCCTGAGTTACTGCCATTCCTAGCTGTTTCTCAAGCTAGAAATGTGTTGTCCTTGATTCTCCATCTTCACTAACCCAGCAAATATTCACCAAATCCTGCTGTTTCTTTCTTAAAACCTTCCCAATATTGAAGTTTTTGGGAAACCCACTTCCTTACTTCAAGCTATTAGTTCCTCCAAAATTACTAATGACTCCCAATTGATATTCCTGCCACTAACTTCATAGCTTATTTAATGCTTTTTTTCCCCCTCCCAACGCTGAAAATGAAACCCTTAGGCAAGAACTGTAACACTGAGTTGTAGTCCCAGCCTTTAATGAACTTTCCAGTTTGCAATTAGGAAAACCTGCTTTAGTCACTAATTTCTGTCTGAAGAACTGCAATAGATCCTAACACCTAGAAGTCTAAGGAGACCTCATCTTCACATCTCAAAAAAAAAAAAAAAGTAAAACTTAATCTTATAACTGATGCAACCTTTCTTTGAGGGGGGAGGCAGAACACTAGGGACTGGAACCCAGAGGTACTTTACCATTGAGCTACATCTCCAGCCTCCCACCCCCCCTTTTTTTTAAAAAATATTTATTTTTATTATCTTTATTTTATTTTTATGTGGTGCTGAGGATGGAACCCGCGTGCTAGGCACCGTGCCATAACCCCAGCCCATCCCACCCCTTTTTTATACAGGCTCTCATTAACTTGTTGAGGCTGGCCTCAAACTTGCAATCTCCTGCTTCTACCTCTGGAATAGAGATTACAGGCATGCACCACCATACCTGGCATGACTGATGTATTTTATAATCACTAACTGTTTAAGTGCAAAATATTCCTCATTGCCAACATATATGATACATCCAAGAATACTGGCAAACACACAGAAAATGACTATCAGCAGGCACTGAGAAAAATGTTAGAGGAAACTGAGGCATTTTTTATTCCCCTAGGCTGCCACTAAATAAATGGTTTTGGGAGAAGATGGAGTACATAGTAAATGAGACATGTTCAGCTTATTTCCCAAAGTAAAAATCAAACACAAGTTGTTCTAAGTGTAAGCCCATATTATAGCCCAGCAGTGTTACATATTTTAATTCTTATACAGTTTTTTTAAAATACTGTGTCACCGATACATTTAGTACAAAAATTGATACTGTGAAGAAAAACTCTGCTGTAAAATAAAACTGAGCGATTTGGAATCTCCAACACCCACCCCAAATGATCAGAATAAATTAATTCAGCAAGGTTGCAAAATTTAAGACCAATAAACATTAACAAAAAAGATTCTAAAAATGAAATTAAGAAAAAAATTCCATTTACAATAGCACCAAAAAGAACAAAATACTTAGAATTAAAAAAGACTTGTACAACAAAAATGACAAAATCAGAAAAAATTAGACTAGAAAGACATCCCATGTTCATGGATGTTAACAATTCTAAAAGGGCAATTCTCCCTAAATTAATCTACAGATTCAATACGATGCCCATCGAAATGCCAGCTTGAAAAAAGCATGAAACTCCAAATAGGCAAACAATCCTAAAAGCAAAACTTGAGAACTCACATTCTAATATCAAAACCTATTACAAAGCAACAGTAATCAAGATGTTATGGTAGTGTCGTAGTATAGACATATAAGCCAATGAAATAAAATTGAGAATTCAGAAACAAACCCTTCCGTGAATGGTCAACTGATTTTTGACAATACTATTAAAACAATACAATGGAGAAGGAATACTGGTCCTAGGAAACTGGAACTGTAAGCCAAAGACTGAAGTTGGACCCCTACCTCATATCATTTGCAAAAAGTTAACTCAAAATGGATCATGGGAAACTAAGTCAATGAGTTAGGTAATCTCAATAATAAAACTGCTTTAAAAAAATGGATCGTGGACCTAAATGTAAGCACTAAAACTATAAAACTTCAAAGGAAGCATAGGGAGTAAATCTGTGTGACCTTGATAGACAATGGTTTCTTAAAGGCAACATTAAAAGGACAAACCAAAAAAGGGGATAAACTGACTTCATCAAAATTAAGAACTTTTCTGCTTCAAAGGACACCATCAACAATGTGAAAAGATAATATACAAAATGGGGGGGAAATGTTTGTAAATCACATTTTAGAGAAGGAACTTGTCTCCAAAATATACAAAGAATTTTTGTAACTCAACAATAAAAAGACAGACCAGTTTTTTTTGTTTGTTTTGTTTTGTTTTTTTGGGTACTGGGGATTGAACTCAGGGGCACTCAACCACTGAGCCACACTCCCAGCCCTATTTTGTGTTTTATGTAGAGACAGGGTCTCACTGAGTTGCTTAGCGCCTCGCCATTGCTGAGGCTGGCTTTGAACTCACGATTCTCCTGTCTCAGCCTCCCTAAGTGCTGGGGAAAACTCAGTTTTTAATGGGCACAAGACCTGAACAGACAGTTCTCCAACAAAGGTATAAAAATGACCAATAAGTTATGTGGAAACATGCTCAACCTCATCAGCCATCAGAGAACTGCAAATCAAAACAACAATGAAATACCACTTCCCACCCACTAGGATGATTATAATCAAAAAGACTTAATTTAATTGTCTTGGTGAAGACATAGAGAAATTAGAAACCTCATAATGATGACACTACGTAGGATGATTATAATCAAAAAGACTTAATTGTCTTGGTGAAGACATGGAGAAATTAGAAACCTCATACTGCTGAGACTATGGAATGGAACAGTAAAGTCCGACAGTTCTCAGAATGTTTAACGCAGTTATCCTCTGACCCAGTAATTCCACTTTTAGATATGTACCCAAAAGAAATGAAAATACATATCCACACAAATCCTTATGAAAATACATATCCACACAAATCCACAGTATTACTTACAAGTCAAAAAACTGAAAAGAATCCAAATGTCTATCAACCAATGAATAGACAAAATGTGTATTTTCTTTCTTTCTTTTCTCTTTTTTTGGGTACCAGGGATTAAACTCAGGGGCACTCAACCACTGAACCACATTCCCAGCTCTACTTTGTGTCTTATTTAGAGACAGGGTCTCACTGAGTTGCTTAGCGCCTCACTATCATCACTGAGGCTGGCTTTGAACTTGTGATTCTCCTGTCTCAGCCTCCCGAAGTGCTGGGATTACAGGCGTGTGCCACCGCGCCTGGCCAAAATGTGTATTTTCATACAAAGAAATGAAGTATTGATACATGTTACAACATGGATGTACCTTGAAAACATTATGTCATATAAAAGGAGTTAAACACAAGACCATATATTGTATGATTCCATTTACATGAAATGTGCAGAATAGGCAAATCTATAGGGACAGAAAGTAGATTAGTGATTGCCAAGGGATGCGGCGAGAGGGGTAGGAATGAATCTAATAAAATCTATTAGATACCGATTTTCTTTTCTGGCATAATGTCAGTATTTTAAAATTAGACAAGGATAATAACTGTACAACTCTGTGACTATACTAAAAAAAAAAATCATTGAATTGTATGCTTTAAAAAGGCAGATATGAGGGGTTGTGGTTCAGTGGTAGAGCACTTGCCTAGCATGTGTGAGGCACTGGGTTCGATTCTCAACACCACATATAAAAACTAAAGGTCCACTGACAACTTAAAAAAAGGCAGGTGTTGGGGCGGGGGTTGTGGCTCAGTGGTAGAGCGCTTGCCTCGCATGTGTGAGTCACTGGGTTCCATCCTCAGCACCACATAAAAATAAATAAATAAAGATATTTTTTAAAAAGGCAGGTGTGAATTATGTATATATAAACATGATAGTGAATTATCTCAAAAGAACTGTTATTTAAAAAACTATACGGTTGCTGGGCATGGTGGTGCATAACTATAATCCCAGTGATCCAGGAGGCTGAGGCAGAAAGATTATAAATTTGAGGCCAGCCAGGCACGGAGGCACACACCTGTAATCCCAACAGCTCAGGAGGCTGAGGTAGGAGGATCACAAGTTCAAAGAGAGCCTCAGCAAAAGTGAGGCCCTAAGCAACACAGTGAGACCCTGTCTCTAAATAAAATACAAAGTAAGGCTGGGGATGTGGCTCAGTGGTCCAGTGCCCCTGAGTTCAATCACCAGTACCCACCCCCCAAAATAAGTTTGAGGCCAGCCTCAGCAACTTAGGAGATCCTCAGCAATTTAGCAACACCCTGTCCAAAAAAAAAAAAAAGACTGGGAATATAGCTCAGTAGTAAAGCACACTTGGAAGCATACTTGGGTTCAATCCCCAGTACCCTCCAAAAAAGTTAAGATTTGTACATTTCAGTATGTGTAAATTTTACCTTAAGATGTTTTAAAAATAATAAAAACAATGGAGTGGAGTGGGTAGAGGTATAGATGAAACACCAATCAATAATGCTTAAGTTCATTATACTCCCCTGGTCACTATGCGTGTCTGAAATTTTCCTTAAGTTTTTTTTTTTTAACTTTAGTATGAAAATAACAGTAAACTAACATTCCTGAAGTCCATTTTCTGTTGTTTTTTTGACTTAGGAAGCAGAATCTTATACCTTAAAAAAACTAAAAACCAGAGAAGCATTTATTATTGTTACATGAAAATAGGTAAGACAAAGACATAGTGTATGACAAAAATGAAGAATTCTTCATGTTAAAGTGGTCTAAAAAATTTGAATTTTCTCAGTTTTTTTTTGCGGGGGGAGAATTGTTGGGGATTTAACCCAGAAGTCCTTTACTACTGAGCTATATCCTCCAGTCCTTTTTATTTTATTTTTTTAGTGTTGAGACAGGGTCTCACAAAGCTGCTTAAGACCTTGCTGAGTTGCTGAGGCTGGCCTTGAACTTGAGATTCTCCTGTCTCAGCCTCCCAAGTCACTGGGATTGCAGGCATGTGCCACAGCACATGGCAAACTTCCTCAATTCTAAGACAGTTCCTCATCCTTGGGTTCCTGTGGTCTTCATAGTTAATGGATGTGATAATTCCTAGTATATGGACGTAACAACCCCTAATATTGTGCTGTCCAATGTAGTAGCTCCTACTTACAGCTATTTAAATTTTAGTTTTAATGAATTAAGTTATAAATTCAGTTCTGAGTCTCACTAGTTACATTTTAATGTTCAATATCCACATGTGGCTAGTGGCTTACTGGAACAGCAGTAACAGAACACTGACATCACTGCAGAAAGTTCTATTACACAGTACTACTCTAATAAATAAGAAACGTCTACAAAGAAACTTCCATTCTCCAATTTATGGTTATCGTACTTATTTCCCTACAACAAACAAATTTTCTTTAAGAACAGGTGAACAAGCATGAAAACATCAACCAAGAATGCAGTTCCTGAAAATGTAGACTGATTAAAATAGCAGTTCAATTCTACTTTACAAACCACCAACCTACAGATTTTGACAATGACAATTCCTAAGAAGCCAATTTCCTCAACTGCTAAAACAGATTATCACAATACTGTTTCCTCAAGTCAGATGTAAAGATTATCTAAAATATATGAACAAATCAAATTGTTTTTTCAAAAACCTAATGAAAAGGTCTAAAATCTATGACAAAGATTAATGACCCCTAGCAGAATACACAAAATAAAATTCTTTTCAGAACAGAATTGAGGCAACATGCATAACTTAAAACAATTAATTTGTTTCATTTAGAAAAAAGGTTTAACCAGACTATTTCTATGCATCTAAGTCCTAAAATTGTGTGTGCATTTAATCTTGATAGGTTTAACTTTCCATTAATACCGGTTATCAGCATAGGTATGCAGTATCAGGAAACAAGTGCATTCTTTTTTTAAAAATATTTTTAGTTGTAGATGAACACAATATCTTTATTTATTTTTATGTGGTGTTGAGGATCCAACCCATTGCCTCGTGTGTGTTCCACCACTGACCTACAACCCCAGCCCCAACAGGTGCATTCTTAATTCAAATATTTAGAATATTTTTAGTACTTTAGAAAAAACTGAAGATGATCATATTTTAAAACTGAATTCAAATACATTTCTATATTAGGAACCCCAAAACAACAAAAAATTTGACCTTGCATTTCCTCTCAAGCCATCACTGCAATTATTTGGGAATGTAAATACCATTCCCAATAAAAACAGAATGCTTTACACCTTAAGTAATTTAAAAATCAACTCTTTTCTTACCTAAACTACTGGACACCTAGAGCCTTAGTCAAAATGGCTCCACTTAAATCACTGTCCAACCTCTGAAAAGGTCACATAAGAATTTAAGTACATCTTTCAAAATCCACAATAAATACTTTTAAATTCAACTGTCTTTGCAATTCACTGCTCCCCAAAAAAGGAGTTCTCAAGAGAAAATAAAAACATGGAAATCCAAACCAGCCTTTAGGCAAGGTAGTATACAAGAGGGTCACATGGAATAGATCTGAAGGAGAAAGTTACTACCACTGGAGCATCTGGAGTCAAATTAAATCAGCCACGATTTACACATTTCTAGCTCTGTACTGACCTCACATGGTTTCCTATATGTTATACACGGGTCTACCTAGGTTTTCCTATTTGGATTAATACTAGATGGTTTCTATCTTTAACCAAAGTTAAATGTTTTAAATACAGTAATAGTCTATAACCCTTTCCTCATTATTCACGAACCCTCACTGTTCGTCAAAACACCCCGATAAATCCATCTGTTCCTGCTAATTGCTTCCAAAGAAAAACTCAAGCAACCAAGGACACCAGATTGTAAAACATGCAGTTAAGAGTTCTGGCACTACTCAAATACGTTGTTTAGAAATCTTGGCAAATTAGTTAAAATCTCTTAAACCGTAATTACCTAAGTTGTAAAACTGAATACAATACAAATCCCGAGAAGGGCTATGAGTTAAACTTAACAGAAGAAATGTCTCTTTTTTGTGCGCTCCAATATGAGGTACCTCTCCCCATCTCATTTTCCCTTTCAGCTTTCAGGGTTTGCTTCCGAACTCCACTTCAGTGTTCCCCTTATTCTCATACTATATCCAACCCATCCACTCGACCCCGCTTCACTCCAATTCTACACAATTCTACCACCCTCGGGTTTCAAGCTGCTACTTCCCTTAGCGCCCTCTAAGGTCCCAGCCAGTCCCTCCACTTGATTCCCCCATCTCCTTCAGCCCCAATTTGCTAAAGGCTCCTCTCACAGTTCCCCACCCGCTCGTCACCAGGTTCATCCTGCCCTTCCAACAGACTCCCGCCCCCAGGTTCCTTCCTGCCCTCCAAACACAGCTTTCCCGTCTCAACGTTTTATCTGGTTCCTCCAACAGGCTCCTCCAACGCCCTGCTCTTTCCTTTCGTCCCTATTTTTGTCCAACATTCAAATGACTATTCCTTCCCATCCATTCTTTTCAACATATACATAAATGCAGAGGCACCCACAAACAGGAGCCCCCAACCCCCACCTCGATCCTCCATCTTTCCCTTTTATACTTGCTTCCTTTCTTCCTTCTCTTTCCCCCACCCCCACCTCCTCCGGAAGAGTCGGTTCCCAGGCCAAGGTCTCTCACCTCATTCGGTCACTTCAGTGGTGCCAACCGCTTCATACAGGAAAATACAACCAATCACGTCCCCGTGGGCGCTTCCCCTGCGACTCCGAACACTTACTGGGCACCCGCCCCACAGGGAACCCCGCACATACGCACGCACAAAACGAGGTCCTCGGGGACGAGGGTTGTGGGAAGAGTGAGCCTTCCTATACCGGCCTCAAACACAGCCCACTTCGCTACAGCCCTTCGCCATTTTGGTTTCCCGCGGACTGCCGGTGCATTCTGGGAACGCGGAGCGACTCCGGGGCCGAATGGCAGCTCTCCAGGGCCGCGGAGGGGCGGGGACTGCGCGGCGAGCGCGGAAGAACACCGCGCCCTGCGTCCCCGGCCGGAGCTGAACAAAGAAGGACTCTTTAACGTTGCGATGGACTAAGTGCTTCCGCCGCCGGTGCTAACACAATAGTGAACGCTGCTCCAGATCGTTGGTTGTGCTTCGCTGTTTGCTTTAAAGGAAAGGCTTGTGCCCGACCTTTAGCATGCCTATTCTGTCGGGTAGAAATAGCGCAGTACGCTGTACATGTTGCTGAGCGAATTTCCTTTCCGTGGAGAAAACCTTGGCTAAGACTCGTTTTTTTTTTTTACGTTCTTCTTCAGGCCTAGTGTTAAAATTCTCTTCAGCGAGGAGGAGATCCGGGAAGTCTAAATTAAATTTTGTGCAACGATTGCTCTTCAGCCCCAAATTCTAATCAGAGTTTTCCCCTAACAATGAAAGAGCTTTTCTCCGTTTACCTGCTTTGCAATCTTTTCCTAGTTGTAATAAAACCTGAAAATAACCTCGTGCACAGTGATTTATTTTAAGAACACGGAACTTTCATGCTAGGACAGACGCTTAGCCTACTGCCGATAGGGGTCTCAACTGACAAGCTGTGCGAGTATGTGCTTTTCTCTTTGACTTAGGTTAAGATAAAACCCAGCTCTTAATAGCCATGTGTAGGACCTTTATTTATAGTTTTGTTAAAATATTTTTAAATAATGTTTCTTTGTCTTATGTCAGAATAATGAATACATGCTTTTTGGTTTCTTTTTAATTTTTTTAGCTGTAAATGGACACAATACTTTTATTTATTTTTATGCGGTGCTGAGAATTGAACCCAGTGCCTCACACGATAGGCAAGCGCTGTACCATTAAGCCACATCCCCAGCCCATTTTTTGTTTTGTTTTGTTTTTGTTTTTGTTTTGGTACTGGAGATTGAACTCAGGGGTACTCGACCACTGAGCCTCATCCCCAGCCCTATTTTGTGTTTTATGTAGAGACAGGGTCTCACTGAGTTGCTTAGCACCTCGCCGTCGTTGAGGCTGGCTTTGAACTCGCGATTCTCCTGTCTCAGCCTCCCAAAGTGCTGGGATTACAGGCTTGTTTTTGTTTTTTCACTGAGAAAGTACCTCTTGTGGCTTATGCTCCCTTTGCTCATATTTTGAAAGGGATTTCCTCAACCTGTAAAAATTTAATAAATAAGCATGTTCATTTTATCCACTATCATTCAATATTTTATCCACCATCATTTACTGTTTCACTATGTTTTAAATTGCATGCTATTCTAAGTAGTGCTATGAAATCTCACACTTTTCAACTGTCCTTCCCTGTATGTGAATCATCCCTTTATACGCGTATCTATTTGGTCTACATTACCTGCCCATTAGTCATTTGGTGTCTCAGTCATCAGATCTGTTGTTATGGTTTTGAAGAACTTATTTAATAATGATTCCAAAGAACAAGAGTTATGATGCTGGCGATTTTATATGCCAAAGAGAAGCTATAAAATATTTCCTTCAACTAAAAAAGTGGGTGGTCTCAATTTAAGAAAGAAAGGAAAAAAGCTGAGGTTGCAAAAGTCTACAGTACACTAAGATATTTTGAGAGGGTGTAGGGTAGGAAGGAGAGAGAGGAAGAGAAAGACCACATCCACATGATTTTTATTATATTTTATCATAATAATTTATTCAATTATTAGTTATTGTTGTTAACCTGTTACTGTGCCTAATATATAAATTAAACTTTATCATTGGTATGTATGTATGGGAAGAAACATGGTATATATAGGGTTTAGTACTTTGGAAGATTTCAGGAAATCACTGAGGAAGGGAGACAGTGTGTCTTGGAATATATTCCCTGCAGTTAAGAAGGGACCACTGGGGGCTGGGATTGTAGCTCAGTGGTAGAGTGCTTGCCTTGCATGCATGAGGCCCTGGGTTCAATCCTCAGCACCACATACAAAGCAATAAAATAAAGACATTGTGTCCATCTACAACTAAAAAATATATATATATATAAAATAAATAAAATTTAAAAGAAAAGAAGGGACCACTGTATCTGAGTTTCTGATATTGGAATGACTATCTGTGAGGTATTGAATCACTGAAAATGTAGAAATTAGGACCATTTGACATAATGTTAAGGACAAGTTAGGCCAAATGTTCTCTAAAATTGATTATCTATAATTAAGCATAGGTGCATAGCAAACATTTTATTTGTGAAATATCTTTTTTTGTTGTTGTTCTGGGAATTCAACCCAGGGGGGCTTTACCACTGAACTATATCGCCCGTCTTTTTTATTTTTTATTTTGAGACAGAATCTCACTAAATTGCTGATATTGGCCTTGAACTTGTGATCCTCCTACCTCAGCCTACTGACTCACTGGGATTACAGGAGTACACCATCATGCTAGGTTTGTATCTGCTTAAGTCAAAAATTTCTCTAACCAATGCAGAAGCAGCATTGAAGACAATTTTATGAGAAACTGTGTCAAAATAAAATTGAGATAAAGTGAAATTTGAAAGGTAGCAGATACAGTGAGGCTAAAGAGAGATGTAAAACATTAGGACTATTACTCAGAGAAGCAGAGTGAAAATGTATGACAAAAGTAAAGTATTAAATGGTACTGGATAAAATACTGAATTATAATGAAATATTGTTAAGATAGAATGTCTATCATTTTAGATCCCTTAATGACTACAATAATCTGTGACTGGTGTTTTGCGACCATTACCACAATTCAGTTTTATAACCTTTACATCACACACACCCAGATTCATTATGCCCACTTACAGTCAATCCTCCTTCCCACCCTAATCTGCTATTTCCATAAATTTGCCTTTTCTGGCAATTTCATATAAATGAACTCATACATTATGTAGTCTTTTGCATCTGGCTTCTTCACTCATGTTTTTGGGGTTCATTCATATTTTACCAGCTAGTATTTCTTTCCTTTTTATTGTTGACTAGAACTCCATAGTATGGCTATACCACATTTTTATTTATTCATTCAGTTAAAGGACATTTGAATGATTGAACTGTTTCTCATTTGGTAATATTATGAATAAATCTACTATAAACATTTATGTATAAGTCTTTATGTAGACATTTGTTTTTATTTTTCTTGAGTAGATTCCTATAAATGGAGTTGCTGAGTTGCATGGTAAATTTTTGTTTAACTTTTTACTTTTTTTGTTACTAGGCATTGAACCCAGAGGCACTTTACCACTGAGCTACATCCTCAGCCCTTTTTATTTTTTGAGACAGGGTCTCACTAAGTTGCTTAGGGCCTCGCTAAATCGCTGAGGCTGGCTTTGAACTTGTGATCCTCCCACCCTCAGTCTCCTGAGCCACTGGGATTACAGACATGCACTATCATACCTAGCCTTTGGCCCATTTTTTTAAGGGTGATATTTGGTTTCTTATATCAAGTTTAAAAATTTTTTTATATATGTTGGATAGAAGTCCTTCATCAGATATAGGATGTGTGAATATTTTATCACAGTCTCTTTAATTTTGTTTTATAGCATTGGGGATTGAACCCTGGAGCACTCTACCACAGAGCTACATCCCCAGCCCTTCTTTTAAATTTTGAGACAAGATTTCACTAAATTGCCCAGGCTGACTTCCAACTCGTAATCCTTCTGCCTTAGCCTCCCAAATCGCTGGGATTACAGCTGTGCACCATCATGCCAGGCTTTATTAATCTTTTAGCATGTGAATATTCAATTGTAGAAATAAACTTTTGTTGTGTTTGTCTATTTTAGTGTACTCTGATAAAATCTAGATGTTAATAAGTAACAGGAGTCAGTGTTGAACTCTCTATCATAGATAAAACCAAAAATGAAAATTTGAACAAAATGTTTAAAAAGTTAGGAATTCTCAGATTTTGTCATTGAAATGTCATGAGGAATGTTACAAAATACTATATAAGGGGCTGGGAATGTAGCTCAGCGGTAGAGTGCTTGCCTCGCATGCATGAGGCCCTGGGTTCGATCCTCAGCACTACATACAAAGCAGTAAAATAAAGACATTGTGTCCATCTACAACTAAACAAACAAACAAAAATACTATATAAACTTACAAGCTCCCAATTATTAGCTATTATTTTCATATAGAAAAGGGCTAGAAGATTTTTGACATTGTTTACTGTGCAGAGATAGAAATGCAAGTCATAGAGGTCAAAGAAAGACATTCTGTGTTCTTATTGAATTTTATTTCATTGATCTATGTCACATTTACCACCCAGTTGTGCTTGGGCAGTGGGATAGGTTGTTAAGAGACCAAGGACAACACTGGAGATGGCATATGAGATAGAAGGTTTATTAAAAAATACTTGCAGGGAGGTCTAGTGCCACTGGCTGGATAGATGCTTTTTTAGAAGTCCAGTGGCTGGGCTGAGGTTGTGGCTCAGTGGTAGAATACTCACCTCTCATGTATGAAGCCCTGGGTTTGATTCTCAGCACCATGTAAAAATAAATAAATAAAATAAAGGTATTGTGCCCATCTATAACTATAAAAAAAAATTTTAAAAAAAGAAAAGAAGTCCAGTGGCTGGACAGGTAGTACTTCTGCTTCATGTATACTTCCAGTACCTCTCCAGAAAACAGAGCCTCTTATGCCTCTCTGAGATTTGTCTAAGGGCAGCCACCTGGATAAGTACTTCCCTCTTCTGACCCAAGTCGGTTACTGCAGGGAGGAGTTTTTAGTTCTTGTTTTTTGGTATGGGAGATTGAATTCAGGGGCACTTGACCACTAAGCCACATCTCCAGCCCTATTTTGTATTTTATAGTGACAGGGTCTCACTGAGTTGATTAGCACCTCACTGTTGCTGAGGCTGGCTTTGAACTCAAGATTCTCCCATTTCTCCCAAACTGCTAGGATTACAGGCATATACCACCACACCCAGCACTATTCTGTATAGTTAACAGGCACTGATAAGAATATTATCAGGCTATAAAGCAATTTGCCATTCTTGCAGGCCCTTTGAGGCAGCTGTATCTTTGACCTGATGCATGTCTTCTTTTCTCAGATCAGATTCTGAAAAGAAGGTACTGATGTGTACATTATCTTGCCTCTCTGAGTTCTTTTTTTTTGGTACTGGGGACTGAATTCAGGGGTACTTGACCACTGAGCCACATCCTCAGCCCTATTTTGTGTTTTAGGTAGAGACAAGGTCTCACTGAGTTGCTTAGCGCCTCGCCGTTGCTGAGGCTGGCTTTGAACTCGCGATTCTCCTGTCTCAGCCTCCGTAAGTGCTGGGATTACAGGCTTGAGCCACCGCGCCCGGCTTCTCTGAGTTCTTAATGATCCAACATCTTTTTTCTTTTTTTTAATGTTTAGTTTTAGTTGTAGGTGGACAGACTATCTTTATTTTATTTTTATGTGGTGCTGAAGATAGAACCCAGTGCCTCACGTGTGCTACTACTGCGCCATAACCCCAGCCCTGATTCACACATCTTAATGGTCCATTTGTCATTCCCTTCACCTTAGAAATTTTGAATGTATTTATCTTTTTCCTAATTACAGCCTTGACTCTTGTATCTCAATAGTACATCTGAGTGTCAATTTCTTTTTTTTTTCCTTGCCATTTTTTAAATTGGTGTCTAGTTGTACATAATGGTGGGATTTGTTGTTACATATTCATACATGCACACAATATAACAATATAATTTGGCCAATATCATTCCCCAGTATTTTCTCTTCCTTTCCCCCCAAGTACCAATTTCTTTTTTTTTTTAATGTTTATTTTTTAGTTGTAGGTGACAGAATATCTTTATTTTATTTTTATGTGGTGCTGAGGATCGAACCCAGTGCCTTATGCGTGCTAGGCGAGCACGCTACCACTGCGCCATAATCCCAGCCCCCCAATTTCTTTTTGTTGTGGTTGTTGTTGTTGTACTGGGGATTGAACCCAGGGGTGCTCTACCACTGAGCTGCACTCCCAGTGCTTTTTTATTTTTATTTTTGGACAGGATCTTGCTAAGTTGCTGAAAGCTGGTCTTGAACATGCAATCCTCCTGCCTCAGCCTCACAAATTGCTGGGATTACAGCCATGTGCCACTGAACCTGGCTAAATACTAACTTCTTTTTTTAAAAATATTTTTTGTCATATATGGACATGATAGCTGTATTTTATTTATTTTTATGTGGTACGGAGGATCGAATCCAGTGCTTCACACATGCTAGGCAAGTGATCTACCATTGAGCTACAGCCCCAGCCTAAATATTTCTTTTTTCTTTTTTCTTTTTTTTGGTATGAGAGATTGAACTCAGCAGCACTTGACCACTGAGCCACATCCCCAGCCCTATTTTGTGTTTTATTTAGAGACAAGGTCTCACTGAGTTGCTTAGTGCCTCACCATTGCTGAGGCTGGCTTTGAACTCGCGATTCTCCTGTCTCAGCCTCCCTAAATGCTGGGATTACAGGCTTGTGCAACAGCACCCGGCTCCACAAATACTAACTTCTTAATGCCCTCCAAGTTTTACTTTATCAACTGAACCTTCCTATAGACTGGGATTCCTATTTAATTGCCTTGAACTTGAGTGAAACCTAAGAGATTAAAAAGAAATGTTAAGGACTCCTCAACTATATATATACTAAAAACTGCTTTCTAGAAATGTTGAACTGATTTACAATGTTCCAGTATATACGTATTGATTTCATATACCTTTACCACTAGTGACTAAGATATGAAATGCATGGATCTCACCTTTAGTTTAGATTTGCAATCTAATCTGTTCATCTGTTGAAAGCATGGTCCCCCAATGTGACCAGGTTGAGAGATGGGGCTTTTAGGCAATTTGAACAGATCTCATGATTGGATCATGAGATCTCTGACTTAATCAGTGCGCTACTGGGAGGCAGGACATAGTCAAAGGAAGTAGGTCACTGGGGGCAGGTCCTGGAAGGGTTTATCTTCTGCTTGGCCCCTTCTTCTGCACCCCTTGCCCTTCTTCTATTCCCCTCACCTCTGTCTCTCTCTGCTTCCTAGATGCCATGAGGTGAGAAGATTTTCTCTGCCATTTGTTCCACCAGAATACTTCTGAGTTGGAGCTGACCTTGGACTGAAAACCCTGAAACTGTAAGCCAAAATAAATCTTTCCTCCTCTAAGTTGTTTTGGTCAGGTATTTTGTTCACAGTGATGAAAAGCTAAGTAAAACAACCCTGATTATGAGGTTTACAAAAATAGTCAATGAAGAAATAGTATCATATTAAACCCTATTGCCCAAGGATCATTCACAACTCGTCTACCCAAACAGAGCCTTCATTTACTTAGTCTAAAAGTTAAATACTAAAGCTAAAATACTAAACTTTCCTGCAGTGAAAACTGGCCAGATTAAACAATTCTAGCTTAATTAATTTATTTATATAATGTACGTGTGTGTGAACAGTATTTGTACAGAGTGAGAAGGAAAGCTTCTATAGAGTTTTAGAAAAATACTTTTGACTGGCATACCCATTTAGGCTCTTTCTCTTTGTTCATAATCCTTTCCCCTTTTCCATGCCTGAAACATGAATATAATGCCTAGAGTAATAGCAGCTTTCTTGTGATCATGAGGACAAAAGCCACATACTGATGATGGTAAAGCAGAAAATAGGAGATTCTAGCATTATTAACATACTTGAAAAATGTATTAATCCTAAATTCCTGAATTTTTTGTTTCATAAGGCTTGACAAATTACTTAAATTTCTCTGTTTTATTTCTTCATTGTTTTAATGGGGGTTAATAACAATATTATTATATCCACATCATAGGCTTGTAAAGATAAAATTAGTAATTCTCAAGAAGAAGGGGCCAGGCAGAAGATAAGCCCTTCCAGGACCTGCCCCCCAGTGACCTACTTCCTTTGACTATGTCCTACCTCCCACTAGCGCACTAATGCCTGGCACATAATATATGTATAATAAATGTAGGTTATTTTATAATTAACAAATAAATGATAAAACCAATAAATTCCTATCTTTTTAATTCATCATAACCATTTTTCTGTTATTTTCAACCAAACTATTCTTTTGTGAAAGGTGGAGGGGCATCTGGGGGTTGAAACCAGGGCCACTTAACCACTGAGCTACATTCCTAGGCCTTTTTAGTTTTTATTTTTAAAGAGTCTTGCTAAGTTGCTGAGGGCCTCACTAAGTTGCTCAGGCTGGCCTCAGACTTGAATTCTTCCTGAATCAGCCTCCTGAATCACTGGGATTATAGCCACTTTGAAAGTCTGTTTGTCAGTTTCTTACAAAGGTGAACATCCTTTTCCCATACAGTCAGTATTCTCCTTGGCATTTACCCAAATAAGGGAAAAAGGGGAGGGGCTCTGTTAAAAACATTTGTATTTGAACAGAAGAGTGAACTTTAGACATTTGTTTTAGAAAACAAGTGACATACTGCAGTCATTATTTGAAAATTAGTTGAGAGCACTATTCACTATGAACTAAAAGGAGTAAAGATGAGTCACAGAGGCAAATAGGACTGTTAGTCTAACACAGGTGGTGAGGAAGGCTAGTGGCACTGTGAAAGAACAAAAAGGTATGGATCCAACAGACCTTTGGGAAGAAAGTATAATAAAAACTGATCAAGGGCTGGGATTGTAGCTCAGTGGTAGAGCGCTTGCCTTGCATGTGTGAGGCCCTGGGTTCGATCCTCAGCACCACATACAAAGCAATAAAATAAAGACATTGTGTCCATCTACAACTAAAAAAAAAAAAAATTAAAAAAAAAACTGATCAAGAATGTTTATATTTAAAAGAAGAGGGAACATCAAGGATGACACCAAAGTTCTAAGCCTGAAAAACTAAAAATGATGATGTAGAAAAAGATAGAGAGCTTAGGAGAAGCTACTTTTCAGAAGATGATGACTTTGTTCTGGATATACTACTCTTATTTTCAATACTCAGAATCTGAGATATAGTAAGGCATCCAATTAGAACTATTCCAAATGAAACTGGGAGAAAGGGCCTGGAGTTCAGATGAGTGAGAAGATAAAGAAATGTATCTGGGGCTGGGATTGTGGCTCAGCGGTAGAGAGCTTGCCTTGCATGCGTGAGGCCCTGGGTTCGATCCTCAGCACCACATATAAAGCAACAAAATAAAGACATTGTGTCCATCTACAACGAAGAAAAAAATTTTTTTAAAAACTTAAAAAAAAAAGAAAAAAAGAAATGTATCTGAAAATAATTAACATAAGTGTTTTAATTTATATTAATATTTTATTAACATAAATGTTTAAATTGAGAATGAAACCAAGTACCTGGAGAATAGCAAGTGAGGAAATGACCCTTAGGTTAGCCCACAGATAAGCAGGACAAGGAAAAGCAGAAGCCATAAAAATAACAGAAGGGCTGGGGATGTAGCGTAGTGTTATAATGCTTGCCTAGTATACACAAGGCCCTGGGTTCAATTCCCAGTACTGCCAAAAATAGATAGATAGATAGATAGATAGATAGATAGATAGATAGATAAATGTCAAGGTTAAGAACTAAATAAATAAATAAGAATAACAGAGAAGAATATGTCATAACTTAATAGTGTTACAAAGAGGTTGGAGGTAGGTACAGCTCAACAGTAGAGCACTTCCTAGCATGCATGAGGTACCAAATTTGATCTCCAGTACCACAATAATAATAATGGTAGAATCTAGAAAAATTTCCATTTTCACTCTCCTTCAGGGCTTCAGGATAACTCAGACTTTGATTGTAGTTGATGAAAAATTCAGAGTTTTGTGAAAATCAGTACTAAAATGCATCTCTGATTCAATTTAACACTTAGTGAATATTTCTCTCTTTTTCCTATTTTCCCAAATTGATCTTATCTCAGCCAAAACCTTAAGAAACTGGCAACTTCTACTTTGGGTCTTTTGGAACACCATCTATAGGATTCCTGAAGTATAGTTACTCTGAGACCATTACAAGGCCAAAGTAACATATAGCTACTCCAATTGAGTCTCAGCTAAGCATACCTTTGCAGCCATCTGGGCCAAGGTGTAAGATAGGAGTGAACTGATTCTGAATCCTGCAATCATCTGCTTGCTAAACACAAGCAAGTGGCCTCATCAGCACCACATAGAAAAGAGTCATCCAGCTGATCTATGCCCCAATTACTAACTCATAAAATTTTTAGGTATAATAAAATTGTTTTAAGCACACTTTTTAAATATAATTTATTATGCAACAATAGATAAGTGGAATGCCTAGTAAACATGTGCATATCTTTTCTCTCTTGAATCTCAATTTCTTCATCTATAAAGCAAAGAACTTTGATGACTAGTTGATAGCAATTTCTTCTTGTTTAAACTTACTATGACTCTATTCCTTGTCTAGTGACTAGCCTGAGAGTAAAACACTTTCATATGTTAAAAGAAAAAGAAAAAAATTTTTAATCATCTGAGCATATTAGAGATCCTGACACAGTGAGGACTTTGAGATTTAAATACAAATAGAAGGGCTGGTATTGTCGTTCAGCGGTAGAACGCTGCCCAGCACATGCAAGGCACTGGGTTCCATCTTCAGCACCACATTAAAAAAAGAAAAAAAAAAGAATAAATAAATAAAGTTATAAAATTTTTAAAAAAATAAGTAAATACAAAGAGAAAGCGGTTTCTGGGGTTCCGATCCGCTGCAGGACAGGGCAGCCCCTGGAGTGACGGGGTGCGCCTTTCTGAAAGACGTTGTGGATTATGTTGTGGTGTGGTCTTCCAATAGGACAGAAAATTACTAAAAAACATTTACAACAAGTTCTGGATATGGGGGCAAAGGCTTCAAAAACTTTTAACAAAAAAGTAACTCACAGGCTGGGATTGTGGCTTAGTGGTAGAGTGCTTGCCTTGCATGCATGAGGCCCCAGGTTCGATCCTCAGCACCACATAAAAAGTAAATAAAATAAAAATATTGTATCCATCTACAACTAAAAAAATATATTAAAAAAAAAAAAAGTAACTCACGTTGTTTTCAAAGATGAGTACCAGAGCATTGGGACAAAGTCCAGAGGACAGAAGCAAAGTTCGCATCCGTGCTCTGGGTGCAAAAAGGTTTTTATGTGTTGGGTGTGTATATTCCGGTAAGATCCAGGATGGAGTCAGTCTATTAACAGCAGTATCAAAGGCCCTGCTGTAAGCCCAGGAGGGCGGCTGGCGGAGGAGCCGCTCAGAAGATGGTATGGCCTGTGCGGAACCGAGCGCAAGAGGTGCGGAACGACAGTCTGAGAGCGAGTTGAGGAATCGCTTTTCCCTGCCGCCAACTAATGAGCTCTTGCCACGCCTGATGAGAAGGGAGCATAAGTGTATGCAGCTCAAAGATTTTATTCCTAAAACACCAGAAAATGACAAAAGGCTTCAAAAGAAATTTGAGAAAATGATTGAAGAGCTACAAAAGCAAAGACAACTCTAGATGATGATATACCTCTCCTCTTATTTGAATCTCATGGTTCATTGATATATATAGTCCCACAACTAAAATAAGTGGTTACCACAACACAGTGGAGAAGAGATTACAAGAGATGAAGGAGAAGAGGGAAAAATCTTTCCTCTACCTCTTCCCAGACGACTGAGCAGTCTCATGAAAATCCAGGTAACTGTGTGCGAGGAATCTTTGAACATTTCACATGATTCTTTTTGATCAGATGAATCCTTTGCTGGTGGAGAATCAGGATGTGGAAATCAGGAAAGCAAATTGAAAGGACTATGAATGGAATTAGAAGTGACAGGTGCACATTCTTGTGTGTTAAAAACAGCACTTATTCATCAGCACGGTCCAGTCACCTCCATGGATCATCTTTCGAAGAAAGAAGAGGTAAATTGGTGGCAAGACGCTGGAGTAGTCACCCCAGACAAGAGGTGAGCAAAGGGCGTATCTGAGATGTTTGAGAAATACAGCTGGTCTTCTACAACGTCTACAGTAAAAGGTTGCCTTTTGGAGCATTCAAGGCCCTGGAATTCCTCAGTGAAGAGAAAAAGAACATTATCTCCAGAAGGCCAGGTGAAGAGAAAGGCTCAGCCAGAAGCCTGTGGTGCTCAGGCTGCAACTCAGGTTGGAGCAGAGCCTGCAGCTCCTGACCAGACCTACCACCTCCATTCCTGATCGTGGGGAGTCCTACCAGGACTATTTCTCACCTGACAACCTGAAGGAAAAGGATTCAGAGCAGCTTCCTCCTGGAGATCTCCACCATCATCAAGCCCTGCTCAGCTCAGCTACAGAAATTTTTATAAGAGGGAAAGAATAAACATATTAGAAATGTTTGATTTTTCCTGCATTGGTGAAACCCCAGATCAGTCCATATGACTCAGTTAAAACTTGTTCAAGTCAAAAACTTGCTCCTGACTTCAGAAACCTGCAAAATGTGAACAGAACACAAATTCCAGTTGTGTGGCTGCAGAGACACCT
The DNA here is from genome assembly GCA_004024805.1 of Geosciurus inauris. Classification (NCBI taxonomy): domain Eukaryota; kingdom Metazoa; phylum Chordata; class Mammalia; order Rodentia; family Sciuridae; genus Geosciurus; species Geosciurus inauris. Next base: position 17,899 of record PVHX01001945.1, on the reverse strand, counting down.
GCTGCTGAAGACAGCCAGGGGTGTACTAGGCAAGCTGAAGACACTCGCCCAGATGGAAGCCTTGCTCCACCAGAAGAAGGGGAGGGTGCCTTACATCCTCCAAGACAAGGGAGGTATGAGAGGATCCCTTTGTGTAAAAAGCAGGCAGAAAGAAGGCTCCACTTTGTCAGTGCTGGACTCCTCTGGAGGTGAAGCACTGCACAATTGCAAACTGAATTTTGGGGCTGATTATAATGTGGAGAAATCTACAGAAGAAAAGGAAAACTTATGCACAGGATATGGTGAAAGTATGTGAATCTTTTTAATATTATGAAAATCTGTAATAGTGCATCCACATCTAAAACCTACCATATTCTTCATAATTTTAATTATATTTTTCTGATTTTTTATTTTAAAGAATGTGTTTGATATTTCTCAATGATAAATCTTTAGGAATACTTGCTGCCCTGTAGAATTTCCAGGCTTATCAGTCAAATCTTGTGAATGCACTTCTCTAAGCTTTTTTCCTGGTACAGATCAAAGGACAAAATACCTGACGTGAGCAGTTGGTCAGGGCAGCACTTGTCCTGTCTTTTGCAAGCTCTCACTGTGGCAGGACTGTGTGAGAGGCATACCCAGACTTAAATATCCAGGCTGACACCTAGGGGGCTGTTCATGTAGCAAGAAATTAAGATAGCATGAACTGTTGATTCTGTCAAGGAAGAGGAGGTGTAAAAGGGTCAACTTTTTTTTTTTTTGTACTGGGGATTGAACTCAGGGGCACTCGACCACTGAGCCACATCCCCAGCCCTATTTTGTGTTTTATGTAGAGACAGGGACTCACTGAGTTGCTTAGCGCCTCGCCATTGCTGAGGCTAGCTTTGAACTCGCGATTCTCCTGTCTCAGCCTCCCTAAGTGCTGGGATTACAGGCTTGAGCCACCGCACCCGGCTTAAAAGGGTCAACTTTGAAACATGCCATCAAGATTTTTTTCTGAGGACTGGGGAGATAGCTCAGTGGTAAAGCACCTGCCTAGCATGCATGAGGCCCTGAGTTCAATCCCCATCACCACATAAAAAAGTAAAATTAAAAAAACAACAATAAAGCGATGTTTTTAAAAAAAAGATTTATTTTTGAGCTGGGCGTGGTGATGCACATCTGCAATCCCAGCTGTTCGGGAGGCTGAGACAGGAGAATTGCAAGTTCAAAGCCAGCCTCAGCAACAGAGGCACTAAGCAACTCATTGAGATCCCATCTCTAAATAAAATACAAGATAGGGCTGGGGATGTGGCTCAGTGATCAAGTGTCCCTGAGTTCAATCCCTGGTACCAAAAAAAAAAAAAGATTTATTTTTGAAGAAGCTTTGGGTAATGTCTGTACTTTAATTGTAACCATTATGATGACTTATTTATTGAGCAGCATAACAGACCATGTAACTTTAACAATTGCAGCAAAAGTAACAATAATAAACATTTTGCACTTTAATCAAAATTGAAGAAACTTGAACTTTGACCATCTTTACCCAAAGATTGGGTTAAAATCTAACCCAGTTGACTCTTTATCATTTCTCTAGTTTTTGAGTGGTTTTAACCACCATTTTCAAGAGAGAGGTCACAGGGAGTGAAATAATCAGAAGTATTACATATCTTTCCTTTGAGTATAAATTACCCAGAATTATCTCACTAAAAACATTAACATGCACCAAAAAAAAAACCCACAAAACACACACACAAAAAAATTAACATAATTTTCCATATTTTAAGCCTACTATTTATATCTTAACTTTCTCAATATATGTCAACAAGAAATTGTATATTTAGCTTAGCATGTTTTCAAAATTTGTAGAATCATGTTGACTCCAAAGTCAATATGAAATAGTTTGCACGTGAACTGTTTTGGTAATTCAGAACACCATGCTCCTAAAGCCTATACTCTTATTCTCAGTTTTTATCTAGTGTATTTTTAAGTGTTTGAATAACTTTTAATGACATGTACACATAAATTAAGTGGAAGAAAACTAGTTGCAAACACTGTGTCACAGCTTAAATCCCCGTGTTGATAGGAGTGGAGTGGTCCTTGGAGCAGACATGGCTCTTGTCCCAGGGCCGAGCCCTGGGAGTCCCCAGCCCTGAGTGCCTGGCTTTATTGGGAGAGGATGAGGGGCCAGCACTGGTTGGCTCCCTGGGACTTGGAGACATTAGAATATGGTAAGGGTGGGTGTGGGCTGTCACACAGGTATGCAGGCAGCCCTGTGTGACTCCATCTGATTCAGATGGGAATGGTCTATGTGCCCTGATATAGGGCACCTTCTAGAGACTTGTGCTTCTTTTTTGCATCATCCCCAAGTGACAAAATCAATTGATCCAGGCTGTGATTATAGCTCAGTGGTAGAGCACTTGCCTAGCATGTATGAGGCACTGGATTCAATCCTCAGCACCACATAAAAATAAATAAGTAAAATAAAGGTATTGTGTTCATCTATAACTAACAGGTTGTTTTTGTTTTTTTTTAAATCATTTGATCTAGGGCAAGAAGAGACTTCCATGTTGTGTAGCCCAATAATAACCTCTTACTTGCATAATAATTGAGACTCATTGATGTCTTAAGTGTCTCATGTCAGCCACTGAGACTCAGGTAAACTAGCTCTTGGGGAATCTACCACAGCAAAACCTTGAAGCCCTCAATTAAATGGACACTGCATTCCTGCCAGAGCTGTGAGCAGGATAGACTGCTCCACATCAAACTAGGCTTCTCCAGATTTTCCATGCTGAAATAAAGTCTTTTCAGTTCCTGTTTTTAGTTAAGAAAGAAGAAAGGAAGGAAGGGAAAAAGGAAGGAAGGAAGGCAGGAAGGAAAGAAAGAAAAGAAAAAATAATACCTCTCTCTGGTGCCAGAGTAGGGGATAAGGAGAAGGGTGGGATGGGAAGGTGGTAAATGAGAAGGTGGGGCAGCAGCAGCAAAGAGGTGAAAGCTGAGGCTTAAGAGATGATGGCAGAGGGGGCTCCTGTGCCAGCTGAAAAGTAGTAAAGCTAGAGAATAAAGACATTGAAAGTAGAAGCAAAACTGGCGTGGAGATGAAGGTGGTTCTCAACCTACTGGGGGAGGAAGGGAGAATTTGTCATAAGCCCATCACTGAGTGGCCAGTAGCTTTGTCCTCAAAGTATAAATCCTGTCTTTCTTGCATTTCTGAATTGTATACATAGGTACTGTGGGTTTTTATGGTGTCTCATACCCCAAAGTCAACACCGAAACTCCTGGGTAGGAGGCAAGAGTGCACATCATGGGTATAAAGCTAGAGGATGCCAAACTATACCTCCATGAAGTTGGTCAAAAAGGATTATTGTCATTATTATTCAGAATAGTCTTGAGTGTCCCTGCCTTAAGTCTCAATATCTATAAATAATAATTCTTAACTATAAAAACTATTGAAACTATACAGATGAATCTAAATGAATCTAAAATTAAACTTTATATCATCTATTTTCATAATGCATGGCATGAACTTTTAAGAACACAAAAATTAAATTGTGCCTGTTGTTACCTAGTAATTTTGGGCTAGTCAAATCATCTTTCTCCACCTCAACCCCAGAAAAATTTGCATGTGCTGCCTTCAAGTGATATTAGTACTATCTCAGTAGTTGAAAATTCAGGGTGAGTGAAAAATATATGTGCAGTCAAAACCAATCACTTGGGGTTGGGGGTGCAGCTCCATTGGTACAGCAATTACCTAGTGTGCATCAGGCTCTGGGTTTGATCCCTAGGTCACAAAGAAAAAAGTCACAAGAGCTAGGTTCCAGTTCATATTTCCACATAAGGAAATATGACATAAGGTTTTGAAGATTAAAACATCAATATGGGAGTCGGTAGAATAGTAAAAAAAGATAAACCTATCTCCTGCATCACACTGCTTGATTGTCCATTGACCATTCAAAGACGTGGGCAAGATGAGAGACATAGCATGAGGTAAGAGGCAGAGAAACAAAAGTGGGACCTGTAGGAGAGAAGCCCCAGTTGCTGGCCAGCCTCTGTCACTTTAATGACAGAATGTTCTTAGGCAAGTTTCCTAAATTCTCATGGCCTGAGCTGCTTTGTGGACACAGTAGGGAGGATAAGAATATCATCATTAGAGCAGAGCACAGTAGCACACACATACAATCCCAAGTACTCATTGCTGAAGCAGGAGGATCAAAGTTCCAATCAAACCTCAGCAATTTAGAGAGACCCTGTCTCAAGATTTAAAAAGGGCTGAGGATATACTTCAATGGCAGAGCATTTGCCTAGCATATATGAACCCCCTGGTTTCATTCTCAGCACTGCAACAAGAAAAAAATATCATTAAAGCTTCATTGTGCAAATGATATATGTATGATATATATAAGTGCTTGCTTTGTTTTTTTTCTCTTATAGCACTTATTACATGTCTGATTTTCTGGAGTCAACTGCAAGCTACTGCAGAGTAAGAGGGAATTATGTTTCTCTACACACCCATCCTTGGAAACTCATCTGGCACACAGCATGGAGTGCAGTGTAGCCCTTATGCAAACAAATTTTATGTGGATATTCATTTGTTCAACAATGTTAAATGCGTTCTATATAGGAAGAACTGAGCTACACACTGTCAAGAATGAATTCAAGCATTAAAAATATATATCTACAAGGTGGGCTGAAGGGCAGAGTCTGAAGACAATGACATTAATAAATAATTAAGATTCAATACAAATGCATAAAGGTGGGAAGTAGCCTAGGAATGCGAACAAATTCAGTAAACCTGGTGTGAAGGGTGAAAACAAGGATAAAAAGATGATTGGGTATTATTGTAAGAGGCTCACATGACAAACGATATTGGCTTACTTTCCGATTACAAGGGCTGTGACTGCAGTCTGAAACAAGCCTCAGAAGGGCAACAACTCTGCCTTGGAAATAGAAATGGGAAACATGTCAAGATTCTCTCTCTCTCCCTCCCCCTGCACATTTAATCAGTGTCACACTTAGACTGTTACATTAGTGATCAACAGCATGGGTGCAAGAAAAATCCCTTTGTTTGAGTGTTTTATTATACTTTCTGCAGAACAGACACTAAAATAACCTATTACACAATTAGTCACAAATACAGTTTTGAGGTTTTTTGCTCATACACATAAATATTGTCTAAAATATGTCATCTTTGTTGCAGCTAGGTCTGGCCACTGCTGTGACTGAGCTTATAAATCTGTTGTAATCTTCCACTTCTCTGTCCTTCTCTGGCTCTCTTCTGCTAAGTTTGTTCCCTGACAGTAACTAAATCTTTGCCCCTGCTATAGCTTAGCCATTGCTTATGCTGGAATCACCACAACCACCTTGATTTCATGATTTGGCAAAGTACTGGCCTCCACCATCATGGCGGCCAGAGCTTCTGCCTCCAAAGTTTCTTTCACACATGGGCCCAAAATTTGAAGATTGATTGTTGTAATTGCCAAAATGGTTGTAGATTTCACCACCTCCAAAATTGTTTCCATCATTACCAAATTAAGTTTAGCCATCCCAGCTACCACCACATCTACCACTACCACAGCTGCCATAACAGCTCCATGACCAAGTTGTCATTGCAGCCAAAGCATCTCTACTTCAACCTCTGTGACTAGAAGAAGCACTAGCCATCTCTTGCTTCAATAGGGTTTTTTTTTTTTTCACTTCATAGTTGCCGCCTTCGCTAGATGGTATTTCTTTTTTTCTTTTTATCTTTTTATTTTCTTTTGTGGTACCAGGGGTTCTTAACCATTGAGCCACATCCTCAGCCCTTTTTCACTAGTTCTCACTAAGTTGCTCAGGGCCTCGCTAAGTCGCTAAATTGCTGAGACTGGCTTTGAGCTCGTGATCCTCCTGCCTCAGCTTCCCAAGCCACTGGGATTACAGGCATGCACCACTGTGCTCCGCACTAGATGGTATTTCTGAATGATAATCTCATCCATGGAGTCCTGGGTCATCTTAAAAAACCAAAGCCTCTCTTCTTGCCACTCCCTCAGTCATGGTTTCAATCATTTCAATTTTCCATACTGTTCAAAATAATCTCTTAGGGGACTGGAATTGTAGCTCAGGCTAGAGCACTTGCCTAGCATGTATCAGGCACTGGGTTTGATCCTCAGCACCACATGAAAATAAATAAATAAAATAAAGTATTATGTCTGTCTTCAACTAAAAAAAATATTTAAAAAATAATCTCTTAGGTGAAGTTCTCCAGCATCTTCTTTAACACCACCAACAAAAATCTTTTTAACAGTTAAGCAGGCACCTTATTTCTGAGAATATTCTCTTGAGACAGCTCTCTTTGGTTCCACAACTCTTCCATCCACCCTGGTAGCCTTGCATTCATGGGTACATCTATCTCCTCCACAGTGGAAAACCCAAAGCCCCTGAAGCACTTGGTGTTTGGATTTCTCATTACCACACTGCTGATGAGTGTTCCCCTTTTCTCACAATGGCTCTTCAGACTTTCATGGATTGTTTGGAAGCTCAAGCCTCCTATGAAGAGCTTCCATACCTGTTCTGGCTCCATTTTTTTTTTTTGGTACCAGGGATTGAACTCTGGGATGCTTGACCACTGAGCCACATTCACAGCCCTATTTTGTGTTTTTATTTAGACAGGGTCTCACTGACTTGCTTAGCACCTTGCCATCTGAGGCTGACTTTGAACTCGTGATTCTCCTGTTCTGGCTCTTTAGGAGACTCTGACATAGACACAATGGCAGTGAAAAGAAATATTTTAACAACGCTTCCTCAGTATCATCCACAGGAATTTTCATTTCCTCCCCTCTCTGTTATTTTTGTTCTTATGAATGCTATTTTTATTCTCTCCTGCAGATAGCCCTCTCTAGTGAGAAGGTTAGCTTTCAGCAAGGCTACAATTTTACTATAAGAATAAGTTAAGAAAAGGACAAAGTCCCCCACCACCTCCTTCTCCCACCCTCACCCTCCTGAGAGTTCTAGCCCCAAACTCCCAGGTAAGTTTTAGGTGCTAGGCTTGGTTCACCTGCCCAACCTAGATCAGATCCTATAGCCAATAAAATGAGATAGTATGTTCAACAGAAGTTGTGTTAATACTATCCCTACAGCTGGAGAAGTAAATTTGTTTATTAACTCTCATCACATGAATCATATATTTAGAATTGCAGAAAAGATATTTATCCAAAGAAGGGATTGCCATTCTGAATTGCTAAAATACTTTTAGTCTACTAATAGGCAATAATGTTTGAACTTCCCTAATGATAATAATAGCAACAACAATAACAACAACGATAGCCCTTATTGAATTTTATTTTATTTTATTTATTTTTTAAAAATATTTTTTAGTTGTTGATAGATCTTTATTTTATTCATTTATTAATCATATTTGGTGCTGAGGATTGAACCCAGTGCCTCACGCATGCTAGGCAAGCGCTCTACCACTGAGCTACAGCCCCAGCCCCCTTATTGAATTTTAACCCTACGCCTCTGTGTGGAGAGCAGTTTATGTGTGTCATTTAATTTGATTCTCCCAACAACACTATGAAGAAGATATTTTCTAAAAAATTATGGAGTTGTAGATGGACAGCATGCCTTTATTTATTTATTTTTATGTGATGCTAAGGATTGAACCCAGTCCCTCACACATGCTAGGTAAGCACTCTATCACTGAGCTACAGCCACAACCCCAAGAAGATATTATTAATTCCTATTTTAGAGATAAAGCAATGGAAGCACAGAGAATATAAACAAATTGTCCAGGGTCACACAATATTAGGTACAGATTTGATTCTAGTTTTGTTTGACTTTGGAGACTACTTTTTAACCACTAACCTATATAAAAATAGGAGAACCATAAGAATCTTTAAAATAGATACACCATTTAGAAATATCTCTCTGGCACTGTGCAAAAATTGGATTCAAGAAAGGAAATACTACAAAGAGGCCACAGTGACTGCACTGCATTTGGAGATCAAGAGGGCCAGTATTAGATGGGCAACTACACACCTACTCAAGTCTTGGTACTCCAATCCAATTTAGTTGACTACTTCTCTTCCCTGTCTTTCTCATGCCATGGACAAAGGTTTGGCACAAATAGTACTTATAACTGAAGAATGTATTTAATTACATAAAATTAGGCATGGAAATTTAATTATAATATATGCATCAAATTGGAGCATTTAAAGTAGTGCTGATAAAGGAAGGCAGGAAACATTTTTAAAAAGTCCCTCATGGATCACTTTTCACCATTTTATCAGTTAATAACGAACACTGTTAACGGTTTTCTTTATGTGATGGGATTTTCTTTTATTGTGTTCCTATTCCATCTGGTTTATACTGTTGTGATATTTTAAAAGAGTTATTTAAAACTCATACAGTACAATTATGAAGTTTTCTGGTCTTGTGAGATCAGGAAAGGACTTGGATGCTGTCAGCTGGGGCATTTGAAAGCTTTCAGGTTGTCAAAACAAGAATTCTCTGGGGAGCTCTCCAGGGTACTGGGCTGACTCTGATCAATGAACTAGATCTTTGTGTCTCTCTTCTCACCCATTTTTATACTCTGACTCATGCCCTTCTGATCAACTGTCTTTCTCAACTATTTCTTTAGGCAACTTGGTTCACAGGCTGAGTTCCCAATAGGTTTTAACTTTAACTTTATTCTAATGCCTTCAAAATCTGTAGAACCAGTAATTTTCTTCTCAATCAAGCTTTTCAGTTTCATTTCCAGAGCTATTAGTCTTCATTAATTTATTCAACAAATACTATTGAATATAGACAGACATATAACATAAAAACTACAAGAATCTTGTAGATTTAGATATCTTACAGAATAAGATATCTTACAGAATAAGATAAATAAGGAAAGGCTGGGACTGTAGGTCAGCAGTAGAGTGCTTGCCTCTCATGCCTGAGGCACTGGGTTCGATCCTCAGCACCACATAAAAATAAATAAATAAAATAAAGATATTGTGTCCATCTACAATTTAAAAAATAGATAAATTAAGGAGAAAATCTAGGTGAGTTGGGGTTAGCAACAAGCTTTTAAATGTGATACCCAAACCATAATACATAAATAAAAATATTAATAAGTTGGAGTTCATTAAGATTTAAAACTTTTGTTTTGCTAGAGATACTGTTATGAAACTAAAAAGACAAGATGTGATCTGGGAAAAGTATTTTCAAACCAGGTATCTGGTGAAGAACTTGTATCCAAAATATATAAAGGGGCTGGTATTATGGCTCAGTGGTAGAGCAATTGCCTCGCATGCGCGTGGCATTGGGTTCGATCCTCAACACCACATAAAAATAAATAAAATAAAGATATTGTGTCCATCTACAACTAAAAAATATATATTTAAAAAATATATATATAAAGAACTCCCAAAGCTCAACAATAAGAAAACAACCCCAAAAATAAAAAAAGAAAAAGAAAACAACTCACTTCAGAAATGTTCAGGGCTAGGGGTATAGCTCAGTGGTAGAAGGCTTGCCTAGCATAGATAAGACCCTTAGCTCAATCCCCAGGACCTCATTTAAAAAAAATTGCAAAAGGGCTGAATAGATACCTTACTGAAGAAGATATACATGTGATAAATAGCATATGCTTATATGTTCAACTTCACATGTCATTAGGAAATTGAAAATTAAAACAATGAGATACTGCTACACACATACTATTATAGCTAACATCCAAAAAACTAGCAAGACCAAATGTCAGAGAGGATGCGGAACAATAGGAACTTTCATCACTGCTGGAGAATGGTACAGGCTCTTCGGCAGACAGTTTGGCAGTTTCTTACCAAGCTACACATAGTCTTACTATGTGATCAAACAATCATACCCTTAGATATGTATCTAAATGAGTATATTTACACAAAACTTGCAGCAAACATTTATAACAACTTTTATTCATAATTGTTAAAAACTGAAAGCAACCAAGCTGTCCCTCAATAGATAAATAGATAACAAACTGGTGTATCTGTGCAGCAAAATACTATTTAGTGATAAAAAGAAATCAACAATGAAACCACATAAAGACATGGCAAAAACTTAAATGCATATTGCTAAATTAAGGAAGCTAATCTGGTCAGGCATGGTGGCATACACCTGTAATCCCAGAGACTTGGGAAGCAAAGCAGGAGGACCACAAGTTCAAGGCCAACCTTGGCAATTTAGAGACCCTGTCTCAAAATTTAAAAATAAAAATGGCTGGGGATGCAACTCAGTGGTAGAGCCCCTGGATTCAATTCCCTGTACTGCAACAACAAGGGGAGGGGGGAGGAAGGAAGGAGCCAGGCGCAGTGATGCATGCCTGTAATCCCAGCGCTTTGGGAGGCTAAGACAGAAGAATCGTGAGTTCAAAGCCAGCCTCAGCAATGGTGAGGCGCTAAGCAACTCAGTGAGACCATGACTCTAAATAAAACATAAAATAGGGCTAAGGATGTGATTCAGTGGTTGAGTACCCCTGAGTTCAATCCCTGGTAACAAAAAAAAAAAGAAAAAGAAAAGAGAAAGAAAGAGAGAGAAGAGAAGAGAAAAACCAACAGTCCTGGCTGAGCTTCCAGTTAACAACCAGTTCCAATCCAAGTGAGGCCATCTTGAAAGTAAATTCTCCTGTGCCAGTTAAGACATGCCAGCTGATGCCATGTGAGCCAGTGAGCTTTCCCCAAAAAGTGTTGACCAAGTTGCAGAATTATGACCAAATAATTAATTGCTGTTGTTTTATGTCAATAAGTTTTGAGATGTTTAGTTACATATCAATAGAAAGCTGAAACAACCCCTTTAAGGCTTAGTTTCATCTATTGTAAATGTTAGCAATGAGCTAACATATACAATATACAATATATATATCAATAATACATACCTCAGATTTGTTGTAAGAATAAGTGAAATATTTACTGGTACTAGAGATACTCAAATATTGCTATTGCTATTTGGCGATGCTGTATTCTGGCAGGCACCAAAGAAATGCTTGATGACTGACAGTTTTACTGAACAATATTGATTAATTGCACCAGAGCCATTTTTCACCTTCTCTGACTGCCCTCTATTTTAACAGAACCTCTCTGGTACCTTTTTTTTTTTTTTTTTTTTTTTTGCTTCATAGCACTTATCACCAATTTTAAGTGACTTTTATTATCTGCTCCCTCACTAGAAGATAAGCTCCATGAGAGACAAGACTTCATTTTGTGATGTCTCACAGATAATCAATAAATATTTGTTGAATGAGTAAATGAATGTTCTTGCTCATAAATTACCATTTTTCACTAAAGAAATAATGGAAAATTTCCTGTATTCTAATTCAGGGTTAAACTCTTTCAGTTATCAGTCCTCAGAACAGCATGTTTCGTTAGTTGATTAGGCAGTAAAAGTATTTTGCTCTGCTGAAGAGAAACCTTAAGTTAGAAACATTATAAAAGTAGGTGAGCGGGGCACGGTGGTGCATGCCTATAATCCCAGCGGCTTGGGAGGCTGAGGCAGGAGGATCATGATCAAAACCAGCCTCAGCAATGGTGAGGCCCTAAGCAACTCAGCGAGACCCTGTCTCTAAATACAAAATAGGGCTGGGGATGTGGCTCAGTGGTCGAGTGCCCTTGAGTTCAATCCCCGGTACCAAAAAAAAAAAAAGTAGGTAAAGTACAGTTGCAGAACAACTTAACCTCAGCTATCTTGAACTAATGACTTTAATAAGCTTTACAAACTCATGTTTAGCTTTTATTCTTTCTGCTGACTTACACCTCAGACCTGGATCTTTAAAAATATTCAATTTGCCTTAAACTTCACCTTGATTTCAGTCTAAACCCCACTTATACAACAACCACTCAACCACAGAATCTGTAGTTTCTTCTGCTGAGGTCTGGGCAGGATACTTTCTTGAACAAACATCAGTTTAGCTTTTTAAATGTGTCTCTTCTCCTATTCTTCTGCTTCTAAAACTTACTGAAGCTTAACTCTAATAGATTTGATCAGGTTAACCCTAAATCTGATCTCATTCTCTAAAAATTTTCTCCATTTCTTCTTCACATTTTACTTGAAGTGAGTTGCATATCTAAAGCCCTCGGGATATAACTCCACATCATGTACAACCACAAGAGTGGGATCCTAAATAGAATAAGTTATGCTCTATGTAGGTATAATCTGCCAAAATACATTCTACTGTCATGTGTAACTAAAAAGAACAAATTAAAAAAATAAAGCTCTAGGGACAGGCTGGTCGGTCACCTGCCTGTGAAAATATTGGGGAATAGGCACTGTTAGTCCTTAAGCCTAGAAGACCTGTTCTTAGCAAGATGTGGTGGTATATACCTGTAACCCCAGCCACATTAGGAGGCTGAGGCAAAAGGTTTACAAGTTCAAGGCTAGTCTCAGCAATTTATTGAGACTCTGTCTCAAAACAAAAAAATAAAAAATCCTTAGTACCCTCCCCCGCAAAAAAACACTGTTTTTTCCCCAGGCAGGTGGTATAGTTCTCATGTGCAAGAGGGTATTGGGATATAGGCAGGACTACTAATCACTGCATACTACATAGGCAGGTTGCCAAATGGACTCTGGTAAACTGTCAAGAGCTGCTGTGCTTGTGTGCTGATCTTTCTAGCCAGAATCCACAAGGATTCTGACAGAGAACCTTCCTCTTAAAGCTTTCAGAGGACCTCACTAATTGCTCAGGGATTTTGTCAAGTGTTATATCAAATAGGTTGTTGTCTTAGTTGAATTGTTATTTGTTCCTCATATACAGAAGGCAGCTCAATATTGTCTTAAATATAAAAACTAAAACCTTTAAGCCGTTAGAAAATATAGCTGTGATTTTGAGTTATACATTGGTTTCTTAGATATGACAACCCAAAACACAAACCAAAGAAAATATAAATCAGACTTCATCAAAATTAAAATATTTGTACTTCAAACAATGCTATAAAGAAAGTGAAAGGAAGCTGGGCGCAATGGCGCACGCCTGTAATCCCAGCACTTTGGGAGGCTGAGACAGGAGAATTGCAAATTCAAAGCCAGCCTCAGCAACAGTGAAGTGCTAAGCAATTCAGTGAGACCCTGTCTCTAAATAAAACACAAAATAGGGCTGGAGATGTGGCTCAGTGGTTGAGTACCCCTGAGTTCAATCCCTGGTACCAAAAAAAGAAAAAGAAAAAGAAAAACAAAAATGAAAAGACAGGGCTGGGATTGTAGCTCAGTGGTAGAGCACTTGCCTAGCATGCATGAGGCACTGGGTTCGATTCTCAGCACCACATATAAACGAAAAAACAAATAATAAAGGTCCATTGACCACCAAAAAAATATTTAAAAAAAAAAGAAAGTGAAAGGACAATCCAGAGATGGGAGAAAATATTTGCAAATCATGTATTTGACAAAAGAGACATTTACCTGGAATCTGTAAAGAACTCTTACAAATCAACAATAAGAAAGACTACTAGCCCAACTTTAAAGTGGTCAAAAGAACACTGGAGATGTAGTTCGGTGGTAAAGCACTTGCTTAGCATGAACCAGACACTGTCAATTCCCCAGTACTTACGGGGAATAAAAAAAGGACAAAGGATCTAAATAGAAATTTCTCCAAAGAAGATAAATAAATGGTCAAAAGCCCATCAAAAGATGCTCAACACCATTAAGCCATCATGCCCTGTTACTTCAACTGGAGACAACTCAACTTGAGAGCTCTTGGGTCAACTGAGGCCTCTTACATGCTTCCCTTTTCCCACAGGTGCTGATCCTACAAGACTCTATAATAAAGTTCCTGCATGCAAAGTTCCATCTCAGATTTTCTTCCCGGAAAACTCCCTGCCCCTTGTAGGGGCAGTTGTACCCAGTTCCAAGTATGAGAGATACTCCAGAACAGAAAATAGATGATGGCAGCTATAGGTTTAAAAAGATGACCAAATGAAGTTTTCAGGCTCAGTGAGTTCATCTTAGCCAGAATCAGGTGTTGCGCTAGCACTCTTCTCCAGTGCCCAGTGCAGGGCTGGCCTAGGAAAGGAGGGGCCCAGTCGTCTGGGGTTCTCTGACCGCCACTTCCATTGTAGTTACCAGATTAATGTCTTACTTCAAAGATCTATATATTTTCCATTAGGAGCTTGTTAATATTGAGTTAATATTTATTAAATTGACCATATTTTATCAAATAAATATTTTAGAAATTGTATTATCGATTTGTCTTCAGATGATGTCTTACCTGCACTAAAACATAATTAAAATATTTTATTCTCCATTAAAACAGTGAGGACTAAGAATGGTGATGGGTTTTACTACTTTAATTTCTGCAAGGTTTTGAAGCTAATATGAAGACTTTGATCCCAAGGTTCAACACAGACCAAACCAGTTGGCCCAAAAGGCACAAGCCAGTTAAGGGGAGGAATTGTATTCTATATCTATACTCCTAGGAAAGTTTTGCTTTTACATTGTTTAATTTTGTTTGTGAATCTTCAGCCCTTGGAAAAAGTTTAGAAATGAAAAGAAAAGCTCAGGGAACTCTAGGTCTTTGTAACTTTCCTAAATTGAATTCTGTATTCTCAATTGATTTCACTGGAGATTTTTTTTCAAGTATGTAATAATTTATACATATGTCTCATTCTTATTTTCCCAAGCTGTCATTTGAACTCTGTGGTGAACTCAGTGTGTGTGATTACTATATTAGTTTCACAATAATATGAAAATAATTGGTCTGAATTTTGTTTTAGAGCACCAACTGCTGTGGTATTTACTTCTATTTGAATCAACCATGGTGTATAATGTCAAAACAATACATTGGAACCAACAGCCCTTAGGGTAAAAATTATCCAAGTACAGATGGTGGTGAGAGTGGTCCCTTAAACTCTTGATGTATGAATACCCTATGTATGTATTCAGAGTTGTGAGTGAAGGAAAGATTCCCACAGTATTTACCTTCAACAGGCTGTGCAAATAAGGAGAGTGAAACACAATCTATTCTACGCATTCCTCACAATCTCAATTGCTGTAACAGGAGAAACTTTTTTTTAAATTTCTTTTTAGATGTTGATGGACCTTTATTTTATTTCTTTTTTTTTTTTTTTGCTGTCATTTTAATTTTAATAAAATAGATAATTTCATATTACATAGAGGGCAAGTCCATCCACTCATTGTTGATAAAATTTTAGAAATATTTTCTATAAAAAGTTTAGTATTTGATTGGGAATTAGTCCATTATGAGATGATTTCTACAGGTACAGAGTTCAATCCTTGCCTTCCATTCTTATTAACTTTGAGAAATTTTAAAAATACAGAAAAGTACAAAAAATAAGACAAGATATCCATATATCACAATCCAGAATTAGCCAGTATCTTCATAAATTTACTTGCAGTCTTCAAGAGAAATGGATGTTTATATATGAAAAGCTGAAGCCCCCTCCCCACCCTACCTCCCATATTTATTCCCTTCCCCTCACTCTTCACAGGCCACCACTATCAAGAGTTTGGTCTGTACTTCTCTATTTCAAAAACATTTACGTACACATGTATTCATTACCAATATAAAGTACTGAATTTCATGAAGTTTTAATTCCCATTTACAAAAAGTCACATACTATATGCATCTGCAACTTTTTCCCCCTCAATTTTTTTTAGATCCATTAAAAACATGTGGATCTCATTTGTTGCATTTTACAGATGTATAGCATCCCATCATAAGAACTTTTCCTTTTGTTCCTGATGGACATTTAAGTTGTTTCCAATATTTGTGGCTACAAATCAAGCCACAGTAAATTTCCTGGTAGCTCCTGAGCATATACACTCACAAGTAAAACTGCTAAATATTTTTAAATTTATTAAGATGAAGGAATGTTTTCCTACTCCCAAGGTCACAGCCATTTTAGTGCATGGCTTTTTTATATTTGTCTTCAATCCCCATGAATTTTGCTTGTGTGTTCATGGTCTATTTCCTTTCCCCTTCAGAGAACAAATTACTTCCAAATAATTTTTTAAGTAGTCTCATATTTCCTCATCTGATGGATTTCTTTAAGATTGCAAGTTCTACTAAATGTACGTCTCTTTCTAGAATCTTTTTCCCTCTGCTGAATCAACATCAGTTTTATTACTCAGATGATCATACCATCTATTTTTATCTCTTCCTTTCTAACACAACTTATTTTTTTATTACACTGGTGAACTTCACATGTATGTTGATGGATTAACAGGCCTATTTTCTGTTCCAATTTTAGTGGAAATATGTCTATAGTTTCAGCATTACCTTTACCATTGACTGTAGGGTTTTTGTTGTTGGCAATCTTTATATCATACAAATGTCTTCCTCTTCAGTATGAATTTTCAGTGTCCTCAAAGTTGTTACATTTGTGTTAAGTTCACCTCATTTGTGATTCAGAATGCCTTTCTGATGCAGTGAGATATAAAATTTATGATGTATGTGTTCCCATTTTGAAGATATTCATAGGCTTTTTAATGAGTATGAATTTTCTGGTGTCTAATGTGGTGTGACTTCTGGCTGAAAGCTTTCCCACATTCACTGCACTGATAAGGCTTCTTACCTGTATGTATTCTCAAATGCAGAGCTAGGGTTGAGAATTGAGAGAAAGCTTTTCCACATTCATTACATCCATAGGATTTCTCTCCTGTGTGGCTTCTCACATGTACAGTGAGAGATGAACTCTGAGAGAAGGCTTTTCCACACACGTTGCATTCATAAGGTTTATCACCTGAATGAATTCTCACATGCACAATAAGTGATGTTCATTGAGAGAAGGCTTTTCCACATTCATTACATTCATAGGGTTTCTCTCCAGTGTGAATGTTTTGATGCTTTATGAGGTACTTCTTCTGGCCAAAAGCTGTTCCACACTCATTACATTTAAAGGGTTTCTCTCCAATATGAATTTTCTCATGCTCATTAAGATTTTATTTCCCACTAAAGATTTTCCCACACTCCTTACATATAAAGGGCTTCTCTCCTGTGTGAGTTCTCTGATGTCTGATAAGGTTGGACTTCTGAATGAAAGCTTTCCCGCAATCTTTGCACTCAAAAGGTTTCTCTCCAGTGTAGATTTTCTGATGGGTAAGGAGGTTTTCCTTCTGGCTAAAGGATTTTCCACAATCATTACATTCAAAAAGCTTCTCTCCAGTATGAGTGTTCTGATGTTTAATGACATACTGCTTCTGGCTAAAGGCCTTGCCACATTCGTTACATTCAAAAGGTTTCTCTCTATTATGAAAATGTTCGTGCTCAATAAGATTGGATTTGTGGCTGAAGACTTTCCCACATACCTTACAGGCAAAGGGGCTTTCCCCACTATAAATTCTCTGCTGACTGAGGTGTGACATCTGAATGGAAGCTTTCCCACATTCACAAGGTTTCTCTCCAGTATGAATTTTTTGATAAACGAGGATATACTTTTGGCTGAAGATATTTCCACATTTCTTACATTTACAAGGCTTTGCTGTATGACCTCTCAAATGCAGAAGAAGGGATAAGATTTGTGAGAAAAATATTCAGCTCATTCAGTTTTCTCTCCAATATAAATTTACTAATATTCAAAGATATTTTGCTATATTCACTGGTTCTCTCAAGCACAAATTTTCTGCTGTTTAACGAGATCTGTCATCTAGCTAAAGGCTTTTCAATATTCCTTAGGAGCACAAGGTTTCCTTTCAGCATGACTTCTATGTTCAATGAAATGTGACATGTGGGTAAAAGGCTTCCCACATTCAGTAAATTCATAGGGTTTTCCTCTAGTAGGAATGCTCTGCTATCAGGTGGGACACACTTTTTATACTGAAGGCATTTCCACACTGATTTACACTTACAGGGGGATATTACCATAAGAAATAAGCAATGATAGAGAACTTACAGCTAGTAAAACTGGTGACTCTACTATACACCTTTCCTCATGGTTAAGTCTAAATGGTTTCAAACTAAAACTTCAAAAATGTGTTCCCTTAAAAGAAATAAGGTTGGGCAAACGAA
>PVHX01001944.1:0-185354 GCA_004024805.1 Geosciurus inauris | reverse complement strand
ACCAACTACTTCCCCCTATTCCAAAGGCAATAGTTTGATTAAAACCAGAACTGTCACTGCAACTAACATTCCCATTCTTCAATTTATAGTATGTTATGGTTTAGATTAGATGTCACCCAAAATTTATCTGTGAGACATCGCAAGAAAGCTTAGAAGTGAAATGAGACCCTTAAACTAATCAGTACATTAATCCCCTAATAGGAATTAACTGGTAACTGTAGGCAGGTAGAGTGTGGCTGGAGGAGGTGGGTTCCTGAGGGCATGCCTTTTGTCCTTGTTGAGTGGAGCTCTCTCCTTGCTTCCTGGTGCCCTGTTCCCAGCTGCTTCCCTTTACCACACTCTTTTGCCATGAAGTCTTGCCTCACCTCAGGTCCAGAGAAACAGAGCCAGCTGTCTATAGACAAAGACTTCTGACACTGTGAGCCCCCAAATTAACTTTCCTCCTCTAATTGTTCTTGTCAGGTCTTTTAGTCACAGCAGGAAAAAAGGTGACTAGAAGGTGGTGTTATATTATTTTTACTTTTAAAATTATATCTAATACCTAAAAAGTCTCTACATCTTATTCTTCTATGACAATTGTATTTACTCAAGGGAATCATGATGCAATTAAACCAAATAAATCCTGCCACACCCTAGGTCTATATAGAACATTCTTTCATCACTGTCAGTTTCTTCTTCTGAAAAACCAGCAGACTAAAGGCTACTTGATAATGTTGAGAGGCAAATAGGAATGTTCTTGTCTTAATAGTGACTGGTAGAGGAAGGGATTACTAATTCCTTCTATCTGTTGTTATCCTTCTCTCATGTTTCTGATGACCTGCTGGGGCAGATATTTAGATAGGACATTACCTAAGGGTCTCTTAGATGGGAAGATTAAGTGCCTTAGAGGAACATGTGTTGAATCAACTCCTCCAACGATGCAATGAAGGCAGAGGTAATCCTTCACTGATGAAACAAACTGACAACTTTTCCTCTTCCAAACATTTGTGATTTTGAACTTCCTCTTTTTTCACATATTTATGTTTTCTCAATGACATTATGAGCTGGAACTGGGGTTTACGCCAGGGGCCAAGCCAGGCTTATGTTCCATGCTTTGCAGTGTATCACACTGTCAGTTTTGTTTGATCTAACCTGACATCAAGGGTGTCAGAATAAGGTGCATTTTGGAATAACCACAACATATTTAAGTTCCAGAATAATTCTTCATGCCCTTATTTCTGTTTGTCTCTTTATTGATTCAATTTTATTTTTTGGTACACTCTTTAAATAAGATTTTTATATAAATAGATAACTTGTTACTCAGAGCTTTTGCTACCAGAATTGAAATCTGTCCAATGTTACAAAAATAGCTATTTCTGAAATGCTGCTTAGTCACAAAAAATCTGATTTACTGGTGCTGAAATGTCACTTTTAGAATTATCACCTTGTCATAGGTGACTAAAGGCCACACTGAATGGGATCACCTTATCATGATTATACTTCAGGTTGTCCCACAATGATTTTTAAGTGGATGACACATTTCAAATGTCCTAATAAAGACTGTTTCAAAAATAAATGAAACGAGAATCTATAAATGTACACTACTTTCAACAGAGAAAATTTTATTCTTAAAATAGATAAGAACCAATGATAACTCTTTAAGTGAATATTGATTCCCATGATTCTTAGTGCATTATAAGACAGTGCATAAATATTATTATTTACTGCTAGACCTAACAACTACTAAAGTGTCATGTATTACCTGCATTGATCTAAAGAGACAAATGTATAGTCAACTCTGTAATTCTTGCCTTAATCACTGGCATTAGCCAGTTTGGGGCTGAAATGACAATTTACACTTGTGGCTTAAATGGTTAAACCATATCAAAAAGGCAAATGTCCTGCAAAGACTCCTTGTTTTCTGACACATATTGCAAATACTTATGTAATGCAAACCCTGTTCAAAAGACTCAATTCTGTAAGAGAAGAAAGCCAAAAATTTGAGTTCCCAAACTGAATGAAAATGTGTTCATTCCTCCCACTTCGGGGAGGTGTCGAAAAAGACTGTCAGTTTCATAATTATGCCTTTTGAGCAGATGGGTGGTAAGACATTCTGTGACATTTGAGAAGAAAATAATTTTAAAACCCTAAAAATAATAATAAAGGAACTTATAAATAAAACGCATGCTCCAGCACACAAGTAAAATATCTTAAAGTAGGAATGAGTTTTTAAAAATGACTGGAGAACCATTTGTTAGCTAGACCTTTCTATGTTTACAGTACACACACCATCAGGTTTTACAGCAGGTCATAACAAAAGACAACCCTGCAGAATGTTCCAGAATAGCTGCATGAGTTTAGAGACTATGAATTTATGTAGTATGAATCCACAGTTTGGTCCCGCCTTGAATCAACCAAAGGAAATAGCTGGTGCAGTGAACAAGGTTAAAATTACAATATGAGGCGGAGAGGTGTGGCGGGGCTAATTGTCAACTGTTGTTCCATTCATCCTCAAAGAGCAAGTAAAACAGAACACAGGGATGTAATTCTCAGCTCATATTCCTGTCACAACCTGAAGGTTATTTGGTTCTCTGAACTGCCAGTGTATTGATAGATGCTAAAGATTTCTTTCCCCTGAATCATTGTATCCTTTCACAGCACTGTATTTTCCTGACAGTGTTTCTCTAGGTCCACTGGATAGATAAGCACCACAGCTTTAGGTGTGAATAGTCTATCTGGAAAAGTATGAAAAAGAATATTGACAAGTCTTTTGTGTCAGATTCAGAAAACTAAGGAAGAGGGGAAAAAATTAAAAGGAGAGTACAAAGCCACATCAAAGTTTGGTTGATTTATGTCAGAGGTACCTGAGTCATGAAACTACCAGGATTGTTCTAATAATTTGATGATCCCTGACTTTAAAACTATACAATTTTTTTAAAAAATCATGTGAGTAATGTAGAATTATCATAGTAAAAATAGGAAATAAAGATAAGCAAAAAAGAATGAAATAGAAATTGCCCACAATTCTCCTTCTTAGAGGTTTCTTCTGATACTGGTACTTTTCTTTGCATTTTTTTTTTGTACCAAGAATTGAATTTAAGGGCACTTAACCATGGAGCCATACCCTCAGCCCTTTTTAGTTTTTTAGGTTTCTTTTCTTTAATTTTGAGACAGAGTCTCAAAGTTGCTTAGGGTCTGGCTAAGTTGCTGAGGCTGGCTTTGAACTTGTGATTCTCCTGCCTCAGCCTCCCAAGTTGCTTGGATTACAGTTGTGCACCACCTCACCCAGCTTCCTGGTACTCTTATATTCACATGTCTATGGTGGCAAGACTGAGGTTGGTATTTTTTTCTCACTATTTCAAAAGCTACTTTTTTCATGTACATTTTTGACAATATTGTCATTATACTTTTAATGATTTTGATAAAAATATATATTGCTTATTTGCATACATAATGTAACATACATACTACAGTTTATATATATGCATAATGATTATTTCTACTACATTCTCCTTTTCTTCTAGTAGTACCTACTACAGGTACTAGTAGTGCCTATTACATTCCAGATTTTATTACTTAATGTGGGTTATTTCCAATATTTTGCTATTATAAATATTTTGTGTGATTAATTTTCTGAAAAATATAACTTTTTAAAAAATTTATGAATTATTGAAATTAGTTTTTTAGAATTTTTAAAAATAGAATTGCTATGTCAAAGAGGATGGAGATGCACATTTTTTAAAGATTTGACATATTGCCAAGTTCCTTTCCATAAAAGCAGTTCCAATTTAAGCTACCACCAGCAACTATTAGAAAATTCAATCTCTACACCCTAGTAAACCTGAACTTTCATTTTTTCATCTGTCTTAATCATAAAGGAAAAATGTCATTTATGAGTTTTCCTCCAATTTGCACTATTTAGTTATTAGGGTAAATAACAAGTAATTTTGTTAGAAATTTCTATTTTATTTTTTATGAATAATTTTCATGACTTTCTTAGGATTTAATTGTGCATAATAGAAAGTATTAACACTCTTTCAAGCAATAAGAATCTATGTAATACAGGGCATTATCTGTTTATAAATCATTTTAAGACACAGCACAGCAGACTGAAATCTGAATGTGTTACCTCATGGATGGTATGGTGACTTGCCACATTCCTCTTACCATCCAGTTCAACATGCTCCAGCTGCTGTATTGACTGACAATTTCTTGCATTGCCCTAGCATTTGGTTTTGGTCAATAGTGACTGCCTCACCCTGGAGGTGAGAGCATCTTTCTCCTCAGAAAAAAATTAACAGACAATAACTGATTGACATGAGGGCATTGAGGTAGTGCAAATGATGCCACAGATTTCTCTGAAAAGCTAAAACTTGCCTCAAGCATAGGCTACATCTTGCTAAGTCTCTTTCCACTCTCATCTTTCTTTCTTTCTTTCCCCAGTGTATTCCCTCAATTAGTCCCTCATGCAAAAATTCCCATTTAGGATCTGCTTCTCAGTTCTGAGAAAACACAGTGACAATGAGAACAATACTGTAAAACTGGCCCCCATGAAGGTTAGTGGAAAAATTTGAAAGGGGAATCAGGAAGGCTATTGCCGAAGTGCAGTTCAAGGTCTAATATACATAAGCATAACAAATGCCCTAGATCCTGCATTTTACTAAAGATTTGGACTGGATACTGGTGCAATCCCGAAGGCTATTGTAACTGAACACAGTGGGTTTGCTACTTGGTGAGTACAAAGCCAAGAAGTACAAGAAGGAGATAAGAAAGCAGGATCTCCCCAAGCAAAGAAAGCAAGGGGCTTCTATGGGGAAATGCATACAAATTCACTCAGGAAAGCTCATCATCATCTGCAGAGGTGGGCATATTCTTGAGCATGCTTTTATAGACATGCTTCTTCATATATCACACATTCAAAATATGGGCAGGTAAAGATGCCTCTGGACAGAGAATTTAGGATTATAATGAGCAAATCTTACTCAAGGTCACATAAAAAGAGTCAAGATAACTTGTAATAAAGGAATATTTTGGGAATAGGGAACATTTTTATATTTTATATATTTATGTCTTTATTATGTTTTCAGTATTCAAGAGTCTAAAAAATTGTATTTAAGTCTCCTACTTTCTGTCCATTATTTTTCATGTGATTCTCAAATCTGTCATGTGCAGATTGTAAATGTCATAAATGAGTTAGATTTTTTTCATTTTAAATATTGATTTTAAACTTCAATTCCATTTTTATTTTCATATTGTGACAACTAGAGTTATTTGTTTACATGTCTTTTATATATTTTTGTGCAACCTTTCATTATTTGATTTTTAGTTTTCCTCAGTTGCCACATTTAAATGATGACATAGAGTAGAGACTTTTAACACTAACTGAGATGTGTAGAAGAAAAGCAAGCATATTAAACATGTGAACAAACCACAAAGAAAGGAGGCAGAAAAAGGAGGCATTTCAGCAGCAATGGATCTGATCTCTGGAGGGGCCAGTTCAGATGGTGGAGGATGCCTTTTGGACCCGTGAGTTTTATACTCACTCTGATTTTTCTTCATATTGTATTCAATTTATATTACATTTGACAGAAATTTTCAGTGTTTGGCATTTCAGTAAACCTAATTCAATGACCAATGCTGGGTCTTTACTCTCCCCACTCCCATTTTTTGGATAATTTATGTGGAATTTATAGGACTAAATGTTTCTAGATTTCCAAGAATTATTTGAGAGTTATAGTTCATATGTCTGTGGTAAAATAACTCTGTAAATGCAGAAGTTAAAAGGAAAGAGTTAAATATTATTAATTAGCACAGTATTCAAACTTTTTCTTTTTAAATAAACTTTATATTTTTAGAGCAGTTTAGGTTTACAGGAAGACTAAGCAAAAGTACAGATGTTTTTCAATCCCTTCCTGCCTCCATACATTTATAGTCTCCCCCATTATATCTATATGTAATAAATACTAGATAAAAATGATGAGCTTTGATAGATTATTATAGATTATTATGGTATGACATATCATTATCACTCAAAGCTCATAGTTTATATTAGGTTTCACTCTGAGTTGTACCTTCTAAGAGTTTGGACCAATTTATAATGATATGAATCTACCATTATAGTATTACACAAAGTAGGTTCACTGTCCTAAAATTCTTTTCTCCTCCTATTCATTCCACCCTTCCCCTAACCCCTAGCAAGTGCTAATCTCTTTATTGTCTCTGAATTTGCCTTTTCTAGAATGCCATATGGTGAGAAATGTGTTCTATGTGACCTTTTCAGATTGGCTTCCCTAACTTAGTCATATGCACTTAAGTTTCCTGCACATCTTTTCATGGCTTGATAGCTCATTTCTTTTTAGTTTTAAACAATATTCCATTGTCTAGATATCCCATGGCTTATCACTTTGCTTCCTGAAAGCAGCTTGGTAGTTATGAATAAAGCTGCTATAAACATCTTTGTGCAGTTGTTTTGTATGAAGATAATTTTTCAGCTCCTTTTGGTAAATATCAAGAAGTGCAAATGCTAAGTCATATGGTGATAGTATGTTGAATATTTGTAAGAAATGACCAAATTGCCTTCTATGGTAGCTATACCACTTTGCAATACCAATAGCAATGAATGAAAGGCCCTGTTCTACATCTCAACCAACATTTGCTTTTGACAGTATTCTGGATTTGGGCCATTCTAACACATTTGTAGTTCTATGACAATATTTTTTTTAAATTTTCATTTTCTTGATGACATGTAATGTGGAACATCTTTTAATATATTTTTTCCTAACTCTATGTCTTGTTTTTGAGGTGTCTGTCAAAGTTTTTGGCCCATTTTTAAAATTAAGTTATCTGGTTCTTTATTATTGAATTTTAAGTATTCCTTGTGGATTTTGGATCAAATCTTTAATCCCATATTTTGTTTACAAGTATTTTCTCACAGTTTTGACTTTTCCCTTTACTCTCCTGACAACATCTTCCATGGAGTTGAACCTTTAATTATTGAGTCAGTTTATCAATTCTTTCTCTCATAGATCATTCTTGAATGTTGCATACTAAAACTTCATGTGAGCTAAAAGTTATTTAGATTTTTCTCTTAGGTTATCTTCCAGGAGTTTTAGAGTTCACATTTACACGTAAGTCTGTGATACATTTTGTGTGAATTTTCGTGAGGAATATAAAACCTGTGTCTAGACACCCCTTCCCCATCCCCAACCCCCGCTGCCATGGGTATCCAATTGTTCCAACATCATTTTTTTTTTTTTGAGAAGGATATAAAGAAACTTTTGTTCCTTTGTTAAGTATAAATACAATATATTTATACAAATCTATTTTGGACTGTCCATTACCTACCTTGGATCTATTTGTTTATACTTTCACCAGTACACACTATCTTGATTCATGTAGATTTCTAGTCTTGAAGTCAGGTAATATTTTGCGTTCCACCATGTTGCTCATCTTCATTATTGTGTTGGCAATTCTGAGTCTTCTGCTTCTCCATATAAACTTTTGATTTAGTTTATAACTATGCACAAAATAACTTGTTGGGGTTTTGGGGGATGGGTTATATTGAAGCTGTAGATAAAACTGAGAAGAACTGAAATGTTAAGAAGTGTCTATCTGACTATGTTATATATATATATATATATATATATATATATATATATACATACATTTATTTAAATATTAAATTTCTTTTCTATGATTTTTGTAGTTTTCCTTATATAGAACTTGAATATATTTTGTAAGAGTTACACTTAAGTACCTAACTTTGGGAAGTGGTAATATAAATGGCATGATTCTCTCAATTTCAAATTCCATTTGTTTATTGCTGGCATATAGGAAAACGATTGTTGCTTTTTGCTTGTTAACTTTGTATCAGGAAATATTGCTCTGATCACTTATTAGTTTCAAGGGTATTTTTTTGTCACTTCTTTCAGATTTTCTGCATAGATGATAATGTCATTTATGAACAAGGACAGTTTTATTTTTTACTTCTGAACATGATACTTTTTATTTTATTTTATTGTCTTATTGCATTAACTAGGACTTTCCAATACAATGTTGAAAGGCAGTAGTGAAAGGAGACATCCTTTCCTCATTCCCAGTCTTGATGTGAAAGCAATCAATTACTCTTTAGTAGGTATGATGTTAGCTGTGGGGTTTTTGTAGATATTCTTTGTCAAGTTGAAGTTGTTACACTCTATTTCTAGTTTACTGCATGTTTTATCACATAACATTGGGCTTTTCAAACTGCTTCTTTTATATTATGATTATGTGATTTTTTAGTCCATAAATAGGATTACATTTATTATATTTGAATGTTGAACTAGCATTATGCACTTGAGATAAATTCCATTTATCTTAATGTATAATTATTTTTATACATCATTAAATTCAATTTCCCTAATACTTTGTTGAGGATGTTTGTGTCTAATTTCTTAAGAGGTATTGGTCTTTAATTTTTCTTCTAGTTTTTTGTTTTTGGTATGAGGGTAATATTGCTCTCATAACAAGTATTACCTCTTCTT
Source organism: Geosciurus inauris (assembly GCA_004024805.1). NCBI lineage: Eukaryota > Metazoa > Chordata > Mammalia > Rodentia > Sciuridae > Geosciurus > Geosciurus inauris. The sequence goes on along the minus strand of PVHX01001944.1, from coordinate 176,853 downwards.
TGTTCTCAAAGACTCTGTGGAGAATTAGTATACATTTATCCTTAAATATTTGGCTTTTAACTAAATTATATGTGTAAAATCTATTTTACTATATAAAGTAACCTATTCTTATGTTGTAAAAGCTAGGATGTTAACAAGCATGAGATTCTGCACATAACTGTCAAGAAAACAAATTCAGAAACCTCTTGATTAATCTGTCATTTAGACCTCAGTATGAATTTCACTTCATTTTCTGAGACAAATATTAACCAGAATTTATGAGATCTTATAGTTTACCTGTTTTAGTCAGCTTTTTACTGCTGTGACTGAAAGACCCAATCAGAACAGCTATAGAGGAGGAATAGTTTCTTTAGAGGCTCACAGTTTCTTAGTGCATAGAAGGCTGACTCCATTCCCTGGGGCTTGAGGTGAGTCTAAATATCATGGCATAAACATCAGAAGAATGTGGCAGAGGGAAGCAGCTCACATGTTGATCACAAAGCAGAGAGAGACTCCATTCTCCAGATACAAATATATGCCCCATAGCCATGCCTCCCCAATGAACCACTTCCTCCAGTCACACCCAAACTGCCCCCGCCTTAACACCCAGTTAATTCCATCAGGGATTAATTCACTGATTAGATTAAAGGTATAAACCAATCATTTCGTTTCTAAACCTTCTTGCATTGTCTCACAGGTGTGTTTTTGGTGGACATCTCACATCCAAACCATAACACTACCAGACTGGGAAAAGGTGGGGCCATTGGTTATAGCTAAAATGTTGCCTAGGAAACACACAGTGATATTTCAGGATTGTTCTGTAGTTAATCTTGCTCCTTGTCAGTGTCCTCTAGATTTGTTGATGTTTGAAATGGTAGAATGCTCAATTTAAAAAACCTGGGCATTGAAAATTCCATACAAGTGTTTATTTTACTATGTCACGGCAGCCCCCAGTGATGTTGTATGGACTCTGATGGGCTTGGGCATGTCATTGTTCATGCTTTCATTATCATGGTTCACCCAAGAGACACTCTCTTAAGCAGAGGGAGCTTCTCAGCTCCCTGGTTTTGTGCCAATTCCCACACATACAGTGATCAATTGAATCTGAAGTCTGCTTTTGGGTTTTGGCTGCTGTGATTACATTTTCTACACAGACAGCTCTCCATGTGGTGGCCAGATTGAGAGGAGTATCTCCCTATCTTAAAGTACCCTCTAGATGATTAACCCTTCTTCAATTCCTCCCTCCAAAGCTCTGGGGAAATCTGAAGGACACACGTGCCTTCAGAGCCTTTCTTATTATGCCTTGTCTACTGCAAGTGCTGAACATCAGGCAGATGTGCTCATTCTGTCTCCTGCTTATTTTTCTTGAAGTGGTTTACACAGCAGATGTTCCAGTAAGTGTTTTCTCCTTCGTCTCTTTCACAATTCTGCTACAAAATAGGCACTGTACATGTGCTATTGCCCTTCAGTTTTTTGAAAAGAAAATTATTCATAGACCTTTTCCACTCAATGGAAATTGTCCTTTTCCTTGTGGAACTGGATGTAAATTTTTGGAAGAATGTGTCCCATCATGATTTTTTCATTGTGTGTGTGTGTTTTTTTTCTTCCACTTTGAGGTGCCTTTTTCAAAAGTCTGATTACTGTATAATTTTTTTTCTAATTTCAGATTCCTCTGCTTCTTCTAACCCAGCGGTACAGTGAACAGATCAGTTTTGTCATACCTGCACATTTTATCTCACTAATGTTCTGGGTTCCATAACCTTATTACCCAGGCTTTTATAATTGTTTTGTAATTCAGAAACCATCATAAAAGAAATATTTCACTAAATGATCATCTTTGTAAATTTTATTAAATTATATTTGAAAAAATTATATATTAAACTGTCATATATATGCATTTTATAATCCTAGTACACTATTTTAATAACATTGGAATTCATTAAATGCTGATACTGAAGGCCATTCTCCCAGTATTTCATGAGTACCTAATACATGTTTGCTTTATGCTAGTCATGAAGGGGAAGATAGGACCACCTCTTATTCATCTTGCATTCACAGAGTCTAACACCCTGCCTGGCATATAGAAAACATTGATTAAATGTTTGTGGAACATGCTTAACAAACCAAAGTAGCAGCTAAATAAAATAGGCTCATTTTATCATTGAAGGGCAACATGCTATAGTAGTGAACAGTAGGATTTCCAGATTCAGAAAATCTGAGATCAGTCAGATGCGATGGCACATGCCTTTAATCCTAGCAACTTGGGAGGCTGAGGCAGAAGGATCACAAGTTCAAGGCCAGCCTCAGCAACTCAGTGAGATCTTGTGTCAAAATAAAAAACCAAAAGGGCTGAGGGTAGAGTTCCCCTGGGTTCACTTCTTTGTATTGCATGGGGGGAAAAAGAAAGAAAGAAAGAAAACCTGAGATCACCAGTTCTGATACCCAGTGGATGCATGCCTAAGGTGAATATTATTGAACATTTCTAAGTTTCAGGTTTCTTATCTGTAGTTTTTTATGATATCAAATGAGGTAATGTCTATACAATCTTTCTTATACTACCTTTCTGCTTTAGTCAGCTTTTTCATCTACGTGACCAAAAGACTCAAGAAGAACAATTTTAGAAGAGAAAAAGTTTATTTGGGGCTCATGGTCTCGGAGTTCTCAATTCACAGACAGCTGACTCCATTGTTCTGAGTCCAAGGCGGGAAGAACATCATGGTGGAAGGAAGTGGTGGAGGAAAGCAGCTCAGGACATGGAACCTGGAAGCTGAGAAAAACTCCACTCAACAAGGAGAAAATAAAAACTCCAAAGGCACATGCTTAATGACCCACCTCCTCCAACCACACCCTACCTGCCTACAGTTACCACCTTAACACCAGATTAACACACTGATTAAGTTAAGGCTCTTATAACCCAATCATTTCGTCTCAAAACTTTCTTGCATTGTTTTGCGCAGGAGCTGTTGGGGGACACCTCACATCTAAACTATAACACTGTCTTAGAATGTCTAGCATATGTTTTAGTTACCAAGCTGTTACTTCCATTATTGTTCTTATGGAAAGTATGATGTAAAAGTGCAGAGGGACAGAGGAAGCAGACTGCTAGAGCTCAAAGAAGGAATAATCTCACAAGCTTCCCAAACAATATAAAAAATAAAAAAAATAGCCATCAGAAAACAATTCTTCCCTACAAAGAAGGAAGTTTTTAAATTGAAGGTGAAATTCTTCAATTGAAGAGTTAATGAGACCTGACAAAATAATGTTCTTGCCAAACATGACTCATTTTAGACAGAGGAGTGTAAGATAAGATAATGAAGGAAGGAAATCCAACCAGCCAACCATCAACACTTTAATTCATGCTGCTTTCCTGTGCAATACAGTGCATCCTTGTCTGAAGTGGTTTGCAGAAATCTCTGAGGTGTGGTTGGGATGCTGCTGTCAGTCAGGGCAATACTGAGGCTGAGTATTTTAATTAAGCCTCACTCAATTCCTAAGGTATTGAGAAAAGAAAACCCACAGCTACTTTTACTTTAAGGGGAGAGACTCCCAGGCCCAGGACTGCATCTGCTGACCCACTGACCCACAGTGGAGCTCAGGCCCAGGCCCAGACCAGGATTGCTGCCCAGGTGCAGGATCACCCTCACACAGAGCAGAGGACCATGCTGTGGCTCCCTGTTACCAATGCCTTGCTCTCCTAGTTCGCCTCCCTCGTGAGCCACTGCAGCCATTTGCCATAGTCCTCCCCATGTAGTAGCCTCCACCTTGGGACAACAGACAGGGCCTGGAGGAAGCTGTTCCCCACAGCACAGCATGCCACAGTGCTGCATCTCCAAACAGGCAGACCAAAACCATTGTAAGACCTGCCCTTTCAGCCCCATCTCTGAAAGTGGTTGCATACATCTTGGGCCACCCCCATTGCTATCTCTGCTACTGCTACCACCATCTTTAGTTGCAGTAGTGTCCATCTTGGGACACCAGCTGGAACTGGAAGACAATACCAAGGTGAGGTACAGGTAATCTGCAGGGACACTACAAGATTATAGGGTAGAAACTGCAATGCCTCAGATGTGCACTGCAAGAAAGGAAAACACACAGACAACATGAAAAAATAAGGGAATAAAGTGCATCAAACAAACCCAAATACTACAATAATAAAATCTTTTGACAATGCAGTTGATGAAATGCCAGAGGAGTTCAAAATGAACATAATTAAAATGATCTATGAATTAAAGAATGACCTAAGTGAGCAAATATAGGCAAAATTGATCACACCAACAAAGAGATAAGGGAGCAAATACAGGTAGCAAAAGAATGTTTCAAGAAAGAGATAGAGATTCTGAAAAAAAAATCAGAAATCCTTGAAATGAAGGACACAATAAACCAAATAAAAACTCAGTAGAAAGCATTGCCAACAGAATAGACCAATAACCTTAGATAATAAAGACAAAATATACAATCTTGAAAATAAAGTTGACCACACAGTCAAGATGGTAAGAAACCATGAGCAGAAAATCCAAGAATTGTAAAATAACATGAAAAGACCACATTTAAGAATTTTTATGATAGAGGAAGGCATAGAGTTACATACAAAAGAAATGAACAATCTATTCATTGAAATTACATTGGAAAAATTTCCAAACCTGAATGATGAATTGGAAAATCAAATACAAGAGGCTTACAGGACACCAAATGTACAAAATTACAACAGATCTATACCAAGGCACATTGTAATGAAAATGCTTAGCATACAGAATAAGAATAGAATTTTAAAGGCCACAAAAGAAAGGAATCATATTACCTATAGGGGGAGACCAGTACACATTTCAGCAGATTTTTCAACACAGACATTCAGTGCCAGGAGATTCTGGAACAACATGTACAAGCTCTGAAAGAAAATGGATGCCAACCAAGAATCTTCTATCTGCAAAATTAAGCTTCAAATTTGATGATGAATAAAAAATCTTTTATTTTAAGCAAAAGTTAAAAGATTTTACAGCAAGAAAGCCTGCAATACAGAGTATTCTCAGCAAAAGATTCCATGAGGAGGAAATGAGAATCAACAATGAAAACATATAAAGAGAAGAACTACACTAAAGGAAAGGCCAATCAAAGGAGAAACCAAGTTACGGTAAACCAAGTTACGGTAAACCAAGTTTGGTAAAAATGATCCAAAATGACCGGGATTACAAATCATATTTCAATAATAACTCTGAATGTGAATGGCCTAAACTCATCAATTAAAAGACATAGACTGACAAATTGGATAAAAAAAAAAAAAGACCCATCAATATAATCAATATGCTGCCTTTAAGAGACTCATCTCACAGGAAAAGACATCCATAGACAGAAGGTGAAAGGGTGGGAAAAAGATTATCACTCACACAAAGCACATAAACAAGCAAGGGTTTCCATCCTCATATCAGATAAAGTGGACTTCAAACTAAAGTTAGTGAAAAGGGATAAAGAAAAACATTTCATACAGCTTTAGGGAATAATACATCAACAAGATATAACAATCATAAATACCTATGCTCCAAACAATGGGGCATCTACTTATATAAAACAAATCCTTCTCAACTACAAGAATCAAATAGATCACAACACAATAACACTGGGCAAGTTTAACCTTTCTCACCACTGGATAGATCTTCCAAAGAAAAATGAAACAAAGAGATAATAAAACTCAATAAAGCAATCAATAATCTAGACTTCACAGACATATAGAATATTCCACCCATTAATGAGCAAATACACTTTTTTCTCAGCAGTGCATGGACCTTTTTCCAAAATAGATCATATGTTATGCTGCAAAGCAAGTCTCAAAAATACAAAAAAATAGAGATACTACCCTACATTCTATCTAAACATAATAGAATGAAATTAAAAATCAATTATAAAATAAAAAATTGGACCTACTCCCACACCTGGAGACTAAATAATATGCTACTGAATGATGCATGGCTAACAGAAGACATCAGGGAGTAGATAGAAAAATTATTGGAGGCAAATGAGAACTCTGATACAACACATCAAAATCTCTGGGACAGTGCTAAGAGGAAAGTTCATTGCGTTAAGCTCATTCATTAAAAGAATAAAAAGGATAAAAAGCCAACAAATAAACAACTTTATATTACATTTCAATGCCCTAGAAAAAGAAGAACAAAGCAATACCCAAAGAAGTAAAAGACAGAAAATAATTAAAATCAGGGCTGAAATCAATGAAATTGAAACAAAAGAAACAATTCAAAAATTGTCAAAACAAAAAGCTGGTTCTATGAAAAACATAATTAAAATTGACAAACTCTTAGCCACCCTAATAAAAAGAAGGAGACAGACAACTCAGAATACTAAAATTTATGATGAAAAAGGAAATATCATGATAGCCACTATTGAAATACAGAACAACTATAAACTATTTTGAAAATTTATACTCCAGTAAAATATAAAAACTCAAAGACACCCGTAAATTTTTAGAGGCATATTATCAACTCAAACTGAGTCAATATGACATACATTATTTAAACAAATGAATTGTAAGCAAGGAAATTGAAGACACCATCAAAATCCTACCAACTAAAAACAGCCTGGGACTAGAGAGATTCTCAGCCAATTTCTAAAGACCTTCAAAGAAGAATTAATACCAATACCCCTCAAATTATTCAATGCAATAGAAATGGAGAAACCCCTTCCAAACTCATTCTATGTGGCTAGTATCATCCTGATACCAAAACCAGGAAGAGAGACATCAAGGAAAGAAAATTTCAGGTCAATATCCCTGATGAACATAGAGGCAAAATTTTACAGTAAAATTCTGTCAAACTGCATACAAAAACATATAAAAAATAGTTCACCATGATCAAGTGCAGGTTCACTCCAGGTATGCAAGGTTGGTTCAACATGAAAATCAATAAATGTAATTCATCATGTCAATAGACTTAAAGATAAGAATCATATGATTATATCAATTGATGCAGAGAAAGCATTTGACAAAATACAACACTGTTTCATATTCAAAACACAAGAAAATCTAGGGATAATAGTAATATACCTCAACATTGTAAAAGTTATCTATGCTATACCCAGACCAACATCATTCCAAAAGGAGAAAAATTGCAAGTATTCCCTCTAAAAACTGGAACAAGACAGGGATGTCCTCTTTTACCACTTCTATTCAACATAGTCCTTGGAACTCTAGCTAGAGCAATTAGACTGAAGAAATTAAAGGGATGTAAACAGTAAAAGAAGAACTCAAACTCTCATTATTTGCTGACAACATGATTCTATACTTAGAGAATCCAAAAATATCCACCAGCATATTTCTAGAATTAATAAATAAATTCATCAAATTAGCAGGGTAAAAAATCAATACCCATAAATCAAATGCATTTCTATACATCAGTGTATATAATTTCAGAATCCTCTGAAAGAGTAACTGGGAAAACTACCCCATTCACAATAGCCTTTAAAAAATTAAAATAAAATACTCTGGAATCAATTTAACAAAAGATGTGAAAGACCTCTACAGTTAAAACTACAGAACACTAAAGAAAGAAATTTAAGAAGATCTTAGAAGATGGAAAGATCTTACATGCTCTTGGATAGCAGAATTAATATTGTCAAAATGGCTGTACTACCCAAAGTGCTACACAGATTAAATGTGATTCCAATTAAAATCTTAACATCATTCCTTAAAGAACTAGAAAAGAAAACATGAAATTCATTTGGAAAAATAAGAAAACTAGAATAGCCAAGGCAATCCTTAGCAAGAAGAGTGAAGCAGGAGGTATCACAATACCAGACCTAAAACTATACTACAAAGCTCTAGTAACAAAAACAGCATAGCATTGGCACCAAAATAGATATGTAGAACAATGGTACAGAATAGAAGACTCAGAGACAAACCCACATAAGTACAGTTATCTTATGGTAGAAAAAGGCGCCAAAATCCTACATTGGAGTAAAGATAGCCTCTTCAACAGATGGTGTTAGGAAAACTGGAAATCCTTATGTAGCAAAATGAAACTAAACCCCTATTTCTCACCATGCACAAAACTGAACTCAAAGTGGATTAAGGACCTAGGAATTAGACCAGAGACCCTACACCTAATAGAGCTTAAAGTAGGCCCAAACCTTTATCATGGTGAATTAGGTACTGATTTCCTCAACAAGACTCCTAAAGCTTAAGAAATAAAATCGAGAATCAATAAATAGGATGGTTTCAAGCTAAAAAGCTTCTTCTTGGCAAAATAAACAATCAATGAGGTGAACAGAGAGCCTACCTTTTGGGAGCAAATTTTTGCCATAGGCATGTTTGATAGAGCATTAATCTCCAGGATATATAAAGAACTCAAAAGCTTAACACCATTAAAGCAAACAACCCAATCAATAAATGGGCTAAGAAGCTGAACAGACACTCCTCAGAAGAAGAAATACAATTGATCAACAAATATATGAAAAATATTCAATATCTCTAGTGATTAGAGAAATGCAAATCAAAACCACTCTAATATTTCATCTCACACCAGTCAGAATGGCAGTTATTAAGAATACAAACAACAATAAGTCTTGGTGAGGATGTGGGGGAAAAGGCTCACTCATACATTGCTGGTGGGACTGTAAATTGGTGCATCCAATCTGGAAAGCAGTATGGAGATACCTTAGAAAACTTGAAATGGAATCACTGTTTGACCCAGCTATCTCACTCCTTGGTCTGTACCCACTGGACTTAAAAACAGCATACTATAGTGATGTAGCCACTTCAATGTTTATAGTAGCACAATTCAGTTGTTAAACTGTGGAACCTGCCTAGCTGCCCTTTAATGGATAAATAGGTAAAGAAACCGTGGTATATATACACAAGGGAATATTACTCAGCATTAAAAGAAAATGAAATTATGGCATTTGCAGGTAAATGAATGGAGTTGGAGAATATCATGCTAAGTGAAATAAGCAAATCCCAAAAACCCAAGGGCAAAATGTTCTTTCTGATAAGCAGATGCTAATCTAAAAATGGGAGGGGGTATGGGATGAGTGGAGGAACTTTGGATTGGGCAAAGGGGAGGGGATATTAGGGTAGGAAGATGATGTAATAAGATGGACATCATTAACCTAGGTACATGTGTGATTGCACAAATAGTGTGACTACTGCATGTACAACCAGAAAAGTAAAAATCTCTGTTCCATTTGTGTACAATGAATTGAAAAACTTTGTGCTGTCATGTATAACTGATTAGAACTAATAAAAAAAGTGATGAGAGACTGCTCATTTACTCAACTGAATACATCAGATCCTCCTCCTCAAGTGTACCCAATCACCCAGAAACAATGAAAAATGCTTAGGTAGTTTCAAACTTTTCCAAACTACTGCACAGAAGACATTTTTTTAACTTATTTACTGTTTGTCTGAAATTCAAATTTAACCAGATATCTTTTTTCTTATTGCTTTTTGCATTTGTTAGTGCTTAATGTAGTAACCCTAGATGAGGGGGTTTCCCTTAGGCTATTTAGTTCTCACCATTAAAGAAAGCATTAATAAATTCCCTTTCAAATCATGCCCAGAAGCAGAAAACAAAAACCCAGATCAATGTGGCCTTAAAGCCTAGGGTCTTGCTAAGTTGCTGGGCTGGTCTCTAACTTTTTATTTTCTTGTCTCAGCCTCCCAAGTCGCTGGGATTACAGGCATGTGCTGCTGCACCTAGCTATTATTTTCAAGTGTATTATCTCTGTTCACCTTCCAAAGAAAAAACCTCTGTGATAAAGAAAATTGTCATTATCACTTTATGTAAGAAAATTGTTGCAGGATATTCTAAATTACTTGAATCCTTAGAATATGTATTTAAGGCCAAGTTTTACTGATTGACATACATACTTATAAGCACTATGCTATTATCTTCAAGTAACATAACATAAGATATGATATAAAAATTACATTCAAAAATTAAAAAACCCTCTTTTCTCCTATCTTAATAATGCTTCTCTAAATTATCTACACTCATTGGACCATATGAAACAAATAACAATATATCCCAAACATGACAATGAATGCACTAGAAAATGTTCAGGTTGGCCTTCACTTTTCTATGCTTGGAAAAATTAAAGTTATAATACAGTCCAAATTAACTCTCCATTCTCATGTTTTTCTTAAGAAGCAGTTCCCATGCAAGGGCCGATATCAATCCTCTTTGGTGTGCGTCCAATAGAAACATTGCTGCTCCTTCACTAATAAGTGATCACTCCAATACAAAATTGCCGGATTCCCACATTTCAGAAGTTCCAGTGAATTAATAAGACACATGTTATATGCAAATCTCAGGGTGTCATCCTTGTGCTCACAGGAATTCTAAAATGTGATCAAATCTTAGACGTAGTTTACTAATGGCTGTATTGAGGATATATCATTCATTATTCTGATCATTTCTCTTATTTAAAAGATTTTATTTCCCCTTGTGGCTTTACTTTCTGCCATTTCCATGCCAGATTGAGTGTGGGTTTTACCTGAGGGATACATTATTAATTATTTTCATTATTAGTGCCCCATAATTTGAATAGGTAAAGTCACTGCCCCAATACTCTTGCTTGGGAATGTCTCCAATGCTTTTGTATTCGAGTGCTGTTTCTTATGTTTCTTCCTCAACCTATGGCTTTTAATTAAGCACTTTTCTTAAAACTTTGAATAGCTTTGGCTTGTAACTACAAAGACAGTGTATGCATTATTCCAATCTTAATATTTTTACGACAATTTATGACTCAATGTTGTTTTTCTGAGTTTAACATGTCAGTTACTCATGCAATGCCACCCACCCAATGACATGTGAACCCTCTGTCTTAGTCTGTTGGAGCTGACATAATAAAGTACTATGGAGGGGTGGTTTATATATACTGAAGTATTAGAGCAACAGAAATATATTTCAGGACTGAAGATTAGGAAGTTTAAAATCAAGGTTCTGGCTGACTTGTTGTCCATTGTAGGGCCTCTTCCTCAAATATAGCCATCTTTTCTCTCTAACCTAACATGGTGAAGTGTCAAGAAGTTCTCTAGGACTTCTTTCATAGGGACATAAATCCCATCCTGAGAGTCAAACTGCATGACTTAATCAGCTTCCAAAATGCCCATATCCTAAGATCATCACCTTGGTAGGTAGTCAGGATTTCAACTTAGGAATTTGGTAGTTGTGTTACAGAGGGTGATGCACCAGACCATAGTGCCCTTGAAGTCAATTTTTTCCATTGAAATTCTGCAGCAATGTTTTCCTGTTCATGGAAATCAAGCCCTAGCTTCAACAAAGTTTCCTCTTCAAGTAAGATTCTGCCTTTATGAATTATTGCCTTAAAATTTGAGGCCCTATATTAGATTGCTCAAATCCTAAAAGGAAATCCACTTTCTGTAGAGACCAGATTTCATCTTCTAATTTTTGGAAAATCTACCTTTAATTTTTTTGGAAAAATTATTGTGCAAATATGAAGAATTTTTGAAACTTGTTAATATAAATGATAGTGAAAACAATCAGAACAATGTTGAGTTCCTCTTAAAACCCTATATATCATTAGTAAAGAAATTTTTTAATAGGTATAATATCATAAATAAAAAACAAAAAAAAATCCATACCAATATTTTAGAAGCTAAAAGCAGAGAGATGAGTGGTAACTACTGACTTAGTATAAACACACAAAGTAGGAAACGTTGAGAAATTACTAAAAAGTCTTAGAAATTGTCAGCAACAGGTCCCCTAGAAGTTAGCTTGAAAATGGGGCTAAAAAATGAAAAGTACCAGTTTAGAGCAAAATTAGAAAAAGATAATAGGGCAGGTAGCATATTTTTTAATAGCAGGCTATTTAAAAGTATGAGTGTTCTGATTATATAAAAAAAAAATCCTACCTTAACTCTGTATAGCTGGCTGTCCCTCTCTTTTCAGGCATAATAAACTAGAAAATGAATACAGAAAGCACAGTTGATAGCTGTGTACCTTCATCCAAAAGCATGAATCAAATCAGTATATACCACATGGTAAGACAACCAACTTTCTTCCACCTCAGTGTTCTGTGGTAGTAAGCCAGGTCTACACTCTCCTGGCAGCAGATTGGAAAGATCCTCTTTGAGTAATCTAATTAGCCCCAGAAGAAAAACCTGAGAAAACTAATATTTAAAAGACAAAAGCAAAATCCAAAGAGATAATCTTTCAGAGAAACTCACATCTCAGCCCATATATATATAGCACTCTAGTAAGTTTTCTAAATGGAAACAGAACAATGAAGGAAAAAAGATATGTGATGACAGTCTCTGACTAAAATTTAAAGTCTGATAAAAGCAAAAGGAAAAAGAAAATTGAGAACTAGGAGAAGTGTACAAAATTTTGAAGTTTATGCTTATATTACACATATTACAAGTTGAGTACACTTTATTCTAAATGCTTGGGACCAAAAGTGCTTTGGATATTCTTCTTTGTTTTTAATTTTGAAAGATTCATGTACACATAAGGATATATTTTAGAGACAGAACCTAAATATAAACATGAAATACACTTACATTGTTTGCATTTGGACCCATGACCTAGATATTTTTTAATGTGCCTGTACTTTGACTGCAACTCATAACCTGAGGTCAGCATGGAATTTTCCACATAGGATATCATGATAGCACTCAAAATGTTTTCATTTTGGAGCATTTCAATTTTTTTATTTTTGGGTTACGGATGTGTTGTAGTTTGAATATGAAGTACCCTTCAAATGTTTCTCTGAATGCAAGAATATTTAGAGGTGAAAAGATTAGTTTGTAAGAGATGTAACAATCAGGCTATCCTATATTTGAATGGGCTGACTGACTGGTGACTATGGAGAAATGGGGTATAGTTGGAAGAGGTTGGTCACTGAGAGCATGCCCAGAAAGGATGTATTTTCCCTGCAACTTTTTCCTTCCTTTCCCTCCCCCAACCCCACATCCTTTCTGCTTCCTGACCCCACCATAAGCTGAGCAGCTTTCCTCTGCCAAACCTTTACCCCAGGATGTGCTGCCTCACCTTAAGCACAGAGAAATGGAGTCAGGTGACCATAGATAGAGACATCTGAAACCATGAGCCCCACATAAACCTTCACTGCTCTAAGTTTTCTTGTCAGATAGTATGATCATGGCAATGAAGCTAAATAAAACAGAAATTGGTACTAAGAGTGAGGTTGAGAGGACAGGAACAACGCCATCTTGAGACTGTTGACCTTTGTCCCCAAATCAGCAGCCCCCACCCAGTTCCTGAAAAGTTGCAACACCCTTAGCAGCATCCTGCTCAGGCACCAGTAAGTCGTTTTGCAATTTGGGCCAACCAATCAGGAAACTAGATATCAGACCCACTTCAGCCAAACCTATCAGCCTTAAAGGTCAACTGAACTCACGCTGATCACACTCACCTTTACCCAATTCCTAGAATGATAAGACTGCTGTCCCCCTGAGCGTGCTTTCCCTTACCCAATCCTGCAATGCCAAGGCATGTACTCCCCTGCTTGTGATTGAAACCCATAAAAATCCCCGTTCCCCTAGACTCGGGGCCACACCTCCCTACCCACTGCCTTGGGGAAGGTGTGTGGTCCCTGCTTAGGCTTGTGATTGCATTGAAATTGGACTCCTGGTGGTCTCGTGAGCTAGGGCATTACAAGATCATTGTGACTAACTTGATCATGTAGTTCAGAAGCGTTTAGGAATGGTTTGCAGAAGAAATTTTGAAAAATTTCAGAAACACAGGCTGGAGAAACCTCAGAATGTTGTAACCAGATCTTAATGGATGATTCTAGTGGGAACTCCAATGACTGGAGTGCCAATAGGAATGCAGATCTGCTCATGAAGTTTCAGAGGGTAACAGGGATTCTTTTGGGAATTGGACTACAGGCCATTCACTCCATATTCTAGCAGAGAACTTGGCTACATATTGCCTATGTCCTGAGACTTTGTTCAAGGCTAAATTAAACAGGATGGACTAATTAACCTGGTGGAGGAAATTTTAGGGCAGCACAGCATTCACTGAGTAGTACTGGAAGGTTTTAGCCAGGTTTACAATAAGAATCAGGAATAGAAAACAGCTAAAGAACTTTTAAGTACTTTGCAAAAGACAATAGGAAAGGTAGCTTGAGGGCATCTCAGGAATTTATAAGACTACACTGTCTACAGGCTCCATGGTATAGAAGAGAAAATTTCTTTGAGAAGAAATCATGGCAGTGCCCGCCTTGCACAGGGAGTCTAGGAAGTTGTTTCAGAATGCCACACCATTCAGTCACTCAGAGGCCATTGGTGATTCCAGGAGAAAAAGGTATTGCTTAAGATGACAACAATCTCTGGTGTAATCCATGCGGTGCTTGTTCTGCAGGAATAAAAATAATCTCTAGTTGAAAGATCATGGAGTCTTTCAGTGAAATTTTAGAGGAAGATCTGGGAAGCCAGGTAAAATGTAGGAGGGTCTGAGTCCTCACAGACTTCTCTTGAGAGTTTGATGTGTGAAGCTGTGAAGGTGAAGTCAAAGGATTAAGAAATGCTAGTAATGTGGATTTTCTACCAAGAAAAGCTGCTGGCTGTGGAAGAAGCCAAGCTAAAATGTGCCCATTTATATTACAACTGGCAAAGCCAAAGAGGTGTGTCTTCCTGAGTCTTTCAGAGAACACAATACAAGCCCATGTGTTTCAGATTCTCAAATGCTGTTTGCAGTTACAGGAAGAATTATGGGACCTGTTTGCCTGGCTGGGTTTTGGGTTTGCCTTGGCCTCATCCTTTCTTTATATGCCCTTATTCCTCTATTTTGGAATTGGAATGTTTGCCCTGTGCTACTGTGTATTGGATGTAAGAAACTTGTTTTTTTATTTTTTCAGGGGCTTATAGCCAAGAGTTTGCCCTGAGTCTCAAAGGAAACATTGGAGTTGGATTTTTGGACAACGTTCAAATTGTTAAGAGTATGGGATGTTTAAAGATGAACTAAATGCATTTTGCATTATAAGATGGGATGAGTTTTGGGGACCAGGGTTGGAATGGTATGGTGTGGATATGAAGCATATCCACAGCTCCTGTTAGTTCAGGAATATTTAGAGGTAAAATGGTTAGATTATGAGAGCTGCAACTTAACCAGTCATATTAGTTTAAATGGATTGACTGAGTGATAAGTGTAGGCAGGTGGGACATGGCTAGAGGAGATGGGTCATTGGAATTGTGCTCTGGAAGGGCATATCTTCCCAGTAGCCCCTTCCCTTCTCCTCTCTATTTCCTGACCCTGCCATGAATCAAACAGATTTCTTCTGCTAGTCCCTTTCCTCATGATGTGTTGCTTCATCTTTTGCCTAGAGCAATGGAGTTGGCCAACCAAGGACTGAGACCTTTGAAACTATGAGCCCCAAATAAACTTTCTCCTCTATATTGTTATCACTGGGTATTTTGGTCACAGCAATGGAAAACGGACTGGATTCTTAGCCTCTGTGTATTTGCATATGTGTGTTTGTTTATATGTGTGTGTGTGTGTGTACAAATAAATGCATGAAATATTAATTTTAAATATTTTTGTTTCAATAATATTTAATTATTTTAAGTAAAATATTTATTGGTGTTTTTTGGATTAAATTGATAAATGAATATAAAGGTCTGAGTTATAGCATTTGGCACATGAGATATTCAGTATTGATAATTATTATTCTTTTAAGTTTTTTTATGTGAAGCAAAAGTAATCAACCAGGATAAAAATACATGCTGTTAAGAATGAAATGAATGAAAAATGATGATCTTTCCTAGAAGAATGGACATGCATTCTGTCTTAGATGAGAAGTGGTCCCTGTCTCTGATGTCTTTCCATTGTTTACTTAATGTTAGACTGAATTTATAACTTTTCAGAGTAGAAAAGTCTGGAAAACATGGAATGTGTGCATAGAATCTAAAGAACACACACACACAGAAAGGGAGAGAGAGAGAGAGAGAGAGAGGAGTATAGGAGGATCCATCACATGTCGAAGTCTGCATTTGTTTGTACTCTGGCTGCCTTCTCTACACGCATCTTCTGGGCCTGGGAGACTTGAGGAAGTATGTGTTTACATGGTGTTCAGCTCTTCATTTCAATCCTCTGCTCCACCAGGCCCTCTTTGGGTGCACTGCACTACAACTGCAAGGTAAACTGCACCAGATGATATGGATGAAACACAACAGATCTGATCAGCAACAAAATACACAAATAGAAAATAAAACTCAAAGGAAATATCCCAATGCATCAAATTCAGAGATCACAACTTAAAGCACAGCTATTGCTACAGTTAAATGAATTCTCCTTGAGTTGAGGCGATTTTTTTCCCGCTGGCATTGTTATCAGGTTTGGCTGACCCTGTGCTTAGTTCATGCTGCTTTGGCACATTAGCCTGCTGCTTCTGTCTCCTACACACCAGAGGGAGCAGCCTTGGAGAAGTAAAACTACTTGACACAATTTGATAAAACAAAGCAAACTCTTTCCTGTCTTAATGTTTCAGGACATAAAACCCATAAGGTTTTAACACAAACTGGCCCATTCTATTTTGTATTATTTTTTCTTTTTTTTCTATCCATTTTGAAAAAAAAATGTGCACTTATCTGATAAACTCATAAATAAACTCATCAATAAAATATATATTTATTTAAACACAGAAAAGTATCCCTTATACATAATACAGTTAAAATAAAGTTCTGTTGCAAGGAAAGAAATAGGATTAGTAGGTGGATGCTTAACATTTCAAACACAAATCAGAGAGTTTTTTGTTCCCCAAATAGAGGTTTCACACAAAGATTTGCTGTTTTGTTAAAGTGGAAAGTTTTTATAACTGCAGGCAAATATAGAAATACTGTGGAAGAAAATGGTACATTTGAAGAGAGTTTAGATGCTATATTCTCTTTTCAATTATGGTTCCTTTTTCTATAAATACACATAATTTTGGAAATAAAAGCAATATTGTAACTTCAAATGTGATTGATACTTATATAAAGACATCCCCCTTAGTACTTCTGCACTTTATTTGCAAGGTGAATTGTATTTTAAGGTTACATAGTAACATCTTCCCCTGTCCCATATAGCAAATGTAATGTAAATGTAAATGTAAAAATAAAATACGACAAAAAATGAGTTTTATTATCTCTAGATTGCCAATTCCATCTTCCAAAACATGGATTTGATTTTATTGCCTCCTCAAATTTAATAGTTCCCAGCCTTTTAGCAAGGTCCAGTCCTGTCCACACTTCTTCCCTATTGCTCCTTTCCAGTCTATTTATGTTATTCTTACCTCTGTGTGTTTTAACTATTGAGCTAGGTATTTCATATAGGTTATTGTAATACAAAAAAACTTATGAGTTATACATTTTAATCTTAATTTTTAACTCAGATTTGTCTAAATTTTGTTTGTGTCTCTCTCTTATAGTTCACAATTTATTAAGTGTCCTGGTGATTTTAGTTTCCTACTTTTTTGTGGATAGCACACAAGATGTACATTAAAAGTAAAGAAAAATTCTTATTAAAAATCACAGTTCATTGCAGTTATTGGAAATGATATAATAGACTTGTGTTCAGAAATAAAAAAGAAAAGTCACAGAACAACTTAAAAGTCATTAGCAATCTGTTCCCAAATGACATCACAGCCTCATGGCAGCCCCTAACAATGAGGACTTTTAGAGGGTTTTTTCTAAGTATTTACACATCACACGGCATCCCAGAACCAAGGCACTGAAGGTTTTATATTAATGGACAAGTGCAATTCAGTGTTAAGATAAAGTTAGAACTGTTGGGGCTAATGGAGTACTTTCAGGAATAAACCTGTAAAAGCCTCAGTGATCCATCTTTGCTTCGCTCCAGGGTCTACACAAAGAGATAGAAAAACAAGCACGCTGCAGGCCCAGACGCACTCTACAGTCATGCCCATTAACTCTTGGAGAGAATACAGACACCGTCACCTAATGATAGCAATTTCTAGTCAATCTAGCAAAAGACATGACCTGTTCTGGGTTTCCTGGAGGTTATAAGAACATTGACTAATTTACTGAGCCACTATAATAAGATAACCAGATGGAGAAGCTAATGGGCTGAGACAATGACAGTTAAACATTATTTGCTAACCGGTATAGTAGAGAGTGGAGTACATTATCGTCCAGTACTCACCTTTTAATTAAAATAATACTATTTTCAGCATTATTTTAATACAGCAGTTAGTTAGCATGGATTCAGAATACCAGCCTCCCCCTTTTTTTCCCTTGCATTTTTTGGGCTGACTGCTTTAGCAAAGTCAGACTACCTGAATATTACAGTATTTTGATCCCACTATTTGAATAACCTGTTTAATTGCTTGTTTGTCACTATCAAGTTATTTATCTAGTAGTATTGAGGATTGAAACTAGGGCTACTCTACCACTGAGCTACATTCCCAGTCCTTTTTATTTTATTTTGAGGCAGAGTCTTCATTAAGTTGCCCAAACTGGCCTACAACGTATGATCTTCCTGCTTCAGTCTGCATAGTAGTCGAGTATACAGATGTGTGCCACTATGCTCAGCTTCAAGATAATATTTTAAAAGAACAAAAACAAACATAGCAATAGTTACAAAATTCCAAAAGTTTTAAATTGAAAATAAAATCTGTTATTATTATTTGTTATAATCTCTATAACATATCTTTGACTACTTTCCCATAGTGATTCCATAAATCATGGAAATTTTAAATGTCATTAAGCTACTGTTTTCAAGTTCTTTTGGTTGATTATTACATCTATACATTAAGGCATTGCCATAAATAAATCCATTTCAGTGATACAACAGTCTTCTGTATCTGATTCTGTTACAAATACTGTAAATTGTCTTGAAAACATGTTCTTATCAACTTATACCCGGGGTCTGATCACATAGTACTAGACATGAGTGTCTATGGGATTTCTTTGTACCACAAAGCCTTGAAGGTATCTTTTGAACTTTCTATCTTTAAGTATTTTTTTTTTTGATCTTCACCTATGAACTTTTTTTCTTTCATCTTTCAAAAATATGTTTTTATTTGTTATACAGAATATCATAATAGTAGAGTTCATTTTTACATATTCACAAGTGCATATAATTTTTTTATTTTCAATTATTGCTTCAATTTTTGAGTTTTGGTGCCAATACATAAGTGAAAACAATTTGATAGCAAAATAGAACTGAATTTTAATTAAGTAAAGCAACATGTAAAATTTTCCATTTTCAAAAAAAGTGACAACCCTATATTTCATTTTACAACTTACCTGATGCTATTCAAGGATGAAGATTTGTATATTATTGTTCTTAAAATTTTTATTTATTTTTTTTAGTTTTTTTCTGGTTATATATGAGAGTAGAGTCAATTTTGACATAGTTATACAAACATGGAATATATCTTATTTTAATTAGGATCCTAGTCTTGTGGATATACATGAGGTGGAGATTCATTGTGCTATATTCATATATGTGCACAGGAAAGTTAGTCAGATTCATTCCACTGCACTTCCTGTGAACTTTTAATTTGAACATATGAAACACATGTCATCCTGGTTTCCATTTTGACAGTACTTTCCATTATTTCCCCTTGGTCTGCTCCATTCACACATCCTGCATCTGTACCTTAGTTTACTCTCTCCCTTTCTTCATCCTTCAATTATCCATTCATTTCTCCCTTCTCCCCCTTTTATTCTTATTACAATTTTCTTTGTCTTTGGAATTTACCAAATTGTCATTCTTATTTCAGTACTTCTGAATTATTTAAATGGTAGTATCGTTTTTCATTTTCTTTTCTTGGCTCTGCTTTTTGTTTTGAAAGACATACACATAAACACTGGCAAATCTAGTCACACACACACACACACACACACACACACACATGCACAAATCAAATCAAAAACTTTCATTCCTTTCATTCCTGCTCCTTCCTAGAAATGGATAAAAACTGATAATTCAGGAACCTGTCTGGAATTAATAAAGATTGGCCAACTAAAGAGTATTTGTAAGAATAAAATTATAGTTGAAGAAAACTGCTTTTAGAGATTTATTATAAGCTGATAATTTTGTTTGTCCACCAGATGTGGGAGATAATATTCCACTACAGGAATTTAAATAGAACCATTTCTAGTTCTTGTGTGCTGCCACACTATTGCTACCATATAGATTTACCCCCCACAAATTCTCTGCAAAGCATTTATAAAGTACTTACTCTACAGTTTTACACCATAAAGCATTAAATATCCTTAAGATAACTGTCATCTACGAAACCATAAGTCACTTTGCATCTACTGAAGATTTTTAAACCTGACTTGGAATCCTCATATCCACTCTCAATTGTGCTGACTATTTGATAATTCTGTGACTTTGCAGAAGGCATTAATTTTCTCTACAACTTAGTTCCACTTGAAAATGGAGAAAATAATAGCCTTTGCCTCATAGACTTATTACACTTAAATTAATTTGTCTTCATTTAAAGATTCATTCTTCACACTGCAATGCCTATGGATTTTGACATGTGCATCATGTCATTTATCCACAATTACAGTCTCATATACATGAACACAAGAGTTTCACTGGCCTAAAAATGTCCTTTGTGCTTCACATATTTAGTGATCACAAACCCATCCCTAAATTCCTGGCAACCACAAATCTTTTTAATACCTCTCTGTTTCTACTTTTTCAGAATTCATACAATATGCAGGCATGAATGTGGGTCTCACTTAATTGTTTATGCCTCACTTTTTCTTTTTTCTTTTTGATACTGGAGATTGAACTCAGGGGCACTCAACCACTGAGCCACATCCCCAGCCCTAGACAGGGTCTCACTGAATTGCTTAGCACCTCCCAGTTGCTGAGGCTGGATTTGAACTTGCGATTCTCCTGTCTCAGCCTCCCTAAGCGCTGGGATTACAGGCTTGTTAGTGCCTCATTTTTGCTATGACTGGCTTTGAACTCAGAATCCTCTTGCCTCAGTCTCCCAAGTCACTAGGATTACAGGCAGGTGTCATCGCACCCTGTAATCATTTCTTTTTATTAGGAGACACTATTCCATTTTATAAATATGCTTCAATTTATTTATGCACTCACCTATTGAAGAAAATCTTAGTTGATTTCATTTTTTCATGATTATGAATGAAGTTTCTATAAAAATGTCTGTAAATTTTTATGAGGAGGTATGTTTCTCTATCAGCATGCTTTCTGTTTCACTTAAATAGGATCATGTATAGCTTTGTAAGAAACTGGCAAATGAATTTCCAAAGTGATTGTTCCTTTTTGCACGCCCTTTAGCAATTAATGAGAGCTTATCTATGTCCTTACCACACTTGGTGCTGTCCCATTATGGGATTTTAGTTATTCCAATAAGTATATAGTAGTATCTTATGACTGTTTTAATTTTCAATGAATTCCCTAATGCATATGATATAAATCATCTTTTTAAACCTTTACTTGTCATCTGTAATATGTTCTTTGGTGGGGTATCTGTGGAAATTTTTCACCCACTTTTAGCAGGGTGTGGATTTTGGAAATACTTGGGTACAAGTGGTTTATCAAATAAATTTTCATAAATAAAAATGCTCCTCAACTTACTATGGGATTATGTCCCTCAAAAAAATCTATCATAAAGAAAAAGAACAGTAAGTTATTAGTTGAGGACTATCTTATTTTCTACCAGTATGTGGCTTCTTATCTTTTCATTCTTTTATCAGTGTATTTTGCAGAGCAGAAATTTTTAATTTAAGTATAATCCAAGTAATCATTGTTTTAAGGACCATAACTGGTGTTTAATCTAAAAATTCACCATCAAACTGAAATCTGATTTTCTTTTTTGTTATCTTCTAGAAATTTTAATTTTGCAAGTGATATTTAGGTCTGTTGACAATTTGGATTAATTTTTGTAAAAGGTATAAAATCAAGTTCTAAGTTCTTTCATAGGGAAGTTGAATTTTTCAAGCACCATTTATTGAATATGACTAATGAGAAAGGACATTTTTGTTCTGTTCTTGATCTTAGGAGAGTAATAACATTCACTTTAGCTATTGAATTATCATTCCTATATGCCAGATAGCCAAATAAGATTAAAAAAAAAAAAAGTTCAAATCTATAGTTTATATGAGGTAAATTTAAAAATAAAAATATATAAAGTTTAAAATAATGACTTTGGAAAGCAAATGTCACATTATGAGGGGAGGTCACTGTAAAATTCAAACTCAAAATGGAGTCACTCTGGCTCAGGCCTGAATGTATCTGATAACCTGTTCTTTGTGCTTCTGTGATTAATGCTTTGCTATGCTTGCTTCTCACGGATGGGGGGGGGCAAAACCACAGGCTGCCAGACCCCCTGGCCAGTTACCTAAAGTTCCAGGAACTGAAAGGGGACATAGGAGGCACTGTCACGGTTGCACTGTAAATAACTATAGATTGAATATCGGACAAATCCTGTTTTCCTGAGTCATGTAGCTAGCCCACCCTATAATAACCTCTGAAACCCTCACTTTGAGGTCACTCTCTGAAGGAAAGGAGAGCTGACCCCAATCGATTGGCCTGTGTGCCTATTTCCTCAATAAACTTTGTTGCTTCTGCCAAGTACTCTGGGCTGCACTTCTTGGGGAGAGGTGCGGGTTGGATGCAACATTTGGTGCATTGGCCGGAAAGCCCTCTTCCCAGTTCCCCTCCACTCGCTCTCCTTCCCAGGAGTGTGGAACGGGGAATTGATCCTCTCTACAGAGGGAAATTAATTCCCCTTGAGGAATAGGTCAAATCTGTATTGGTACACCACAAGGGACTCAAGGGCCAAGCTGGATGCAGTGCGTTGCCCTGAGTCAGAACTCCACTCGTGACTCAGGTGGATTCCATCTGGTCTGGTTCAGGTTTCAGGTAAGAGCTCACAAAACCATCTTAATATTAAGTTGCCACAAAGGTGTTATAGCCTCAAGATCTCTAGCCTAACTGTGGTGTGTTTATTGTTTGTCTTGTCTCTGTATACTGTCTCCTTGTCTTTTAAAGTAATGACTCAATCTTCATCCATGCCTACCCCTTTAGATTTGATCAAATCACACTTTAAGGATTTTTAGCAGAAGGCAGCTGAATCCGGGGATGCCATTTACCCAGGTAAACTAACCATTTCTGTTCTGTTGAGTGGCTCACATTCAAGTTGAGATGGCCTCCGGAGGGGACCATCAACTTCCCTACCTCCTACGGGGCCCCAAAAATCATTTTGGGGTGGTCCTGCCACCCAAATCAAATACCAACCAAAAAAAAAAAAGGTTAAAAAGGTTTTTAACTGTGCTTACTAAAGCTTGCATTAAAATGTAAACGGCTGCCAACAGAACTAAAAAAAAAAAGTCAAAAGTAAAAGTAAAAGGTAAAAAGAGCATTTTAGAGATTGCCTTCAGTTGGGAACTGGCCCAGACAATATCAGTTTCTACACAGAGCAAATTAAAACTGGAGAGTATAGACAAATGTTTTGTCTAGGAAATTTGGCTTTTGTCTCTCAGTCAGCCCCAAATATTCACAGAAACCTCCAAAAACTTATTGGAGGTGACCCAAAAGTTTTTAACCATGACAGTCCAGGTAATAAATGTTTTTTAAAATGCCAGGCTAAAATTTTGGTGGCCACTGTCCAAAAGACCAAAAAAAACTAGTTTAGAACGGGACCTTGAACTGAGAGGCGTTTCCCAAGGGGACCAATGGAAGCAGACTCCCTTGCTGCCTCTTTGGGAGATTCCCTCAGGAGAAATGGGGCCCCATTTGTATATATTCCCTTAACTATTTTCACCTCTGATAAGTGGGACTACATCAGGACGAAAACCAGGAAGGCTTTTAAACTTCTATTTTTGAGTTCTTAATTTTGACCTGATGCTATAGGTTGATATATTTTTCTGATTAGACCTATTTTACAAGTGTTAGCTCTCAATCTAATATGTTTTTAAAAGATAAACTACAAGGCTTTTGTTTGTTTGTTCTGTGTAGGTACACTGGTATATTGTCAGAATACATGTATTGCCATGTCTACATATGTTTGGTACCAAAATTGACATATGAGCTCATAAATTAAAATTTTAAAAAATAAAATGGATCCAAATACCTCTGGTTCAGGTGATTCAAAAAGTTCAATTTAAGTTGGGTAAGCAAATAAAAATTAAAATGTCTTTAAAAGTTACTAACTCACAAGCTTCTCTAGGTGGTCAATTGTTAATAAAATGTTGATGTCTATAAAATTTTTAATATCCATTGCTTCTAGGATTTTTCTTCAATAAGAAAAGAAATGATGCTGTTAAATGCACTTGTCTAATATTTTATTTTTTTAAAAAATAAGTAAATTAGATCTGACATGTATGAGATTGATCATGAATCTGTTTGTTAAAGACATCTAAATGGTTTATAAAGTTAAAATGCTAACTGTTAAATATAACATCAAGTACTCTTAACTCCTTAAATTCCTTAAGGTAATATGCTTAAACATTATTGGTGTTTTCATAAACTGGTAACATTAAAAAAATTTTTAAATTACTTTGTGTCATCACTAAAAATAAGGTTATATAAAGGGTATAAATATTTCATCTATCTTTCAGGTATACAAGTCTTTAAAGTAAAAGATTTTAAAAAAACATTTTATCAAGCTGGTGTTCTACAAACTAAGGTTGTCTGTAATAATAAACTTAGACTTATAGAAATGACAAATTTTATTGGAGATTTATTTATGTCATTTGATGTATTGTAACCAAACCTAAACCTTATGTTACCTTTTACACTGAAATATATAAATGTAAAGGTATTTTTAAAAGATAGTAAGAGCCTGATCTATTTAAAGGTTAATATTGTAGCTGACATTCCTAAAGACTCAGAAAGTGTTTGTCAAAATAACTCCAAAGTAGGCCAAACTTCAGTTCATTTAAAGCTGTATATCTCAAACAAGGGATATGGATATGTAACCCAGATTAAGCCATCTATAGACAGATAGTAAATAAAAAGGTAAAAATAACTATAAAGTTATAAACATTAAGTTAAAGCCCAGCACTCTTTAAGATTGGTAAGACTGTCTTGCTGGATGTTTAAGACCAAGGTTTAAATATTAAGGTTAAAATAAGGGGGCTAAGAAAGCCAATATTTGGCTCTTGCCCTCTGAGTCAGCCTGAACACTGGGAAAAGGGAAAGAGCTTTACAACTCTGGGCCACATAACCTCCTGATCAGGGAGATTAATGAGACCACTAGAGAATAGAAAGCCAATTAGTGTGCATGCTGCAAAAGAGGAGGGTCACTGGAAAGGGGAGACATCCCTGATGCATCGAAGGGAAGCCACATGGTCAGTGAGACCTTGACCCATCCTAGCGCAGATGACACTAACAATGCTAAGAGGCTGCTCACAAGTTCCCCAAGAGTGTCCCACAACAACATTCAGCTGACTCTTAACAATAGATAAAAACACGGTCCATTTGACCATCTTGGTCTTGAACACCTAGCAAAAACAGTTAAAACCACAACACAACCATTCCTGGACATTTAAAAAAAAATAATAATAATTTGTAACTTAAGATAAGTAATATAAATAATTAAGTAAAGATAATTAAATATAAGTAAGATAAATAATTATTTCTAACTTAACTTAAGATGTACACTTGGGTTAGCCCCCCAAGAATAAATAAGACTGAAGACAACAAAAGAGAGATTTGTAAACAAGAGTGCCTGATAATTATCAAAAAAAACCCTGTCGGAATCAAGTTGTTAGTCAATTCAAGGCCTACAGATCTTCCTAACCTCCAACATAGGTAGGCTTAGTCAATGTTTACTAATATATGTTTACTAGTATAATTCTCTAGCCCTAAGTAAAGTAACTTAACTAAGTGTTGTGTATACATTCCTGATAACTCTGACAATACAGAAGATTTACATTCCCAAATAAAGGCCTTATTAGGCTTTGTTAGGCCTTGTTGTGGAGATAACTTCTTAGTTCTTGCACCTGCTAGTGAGGGATTATTGATTTCTATTATCTTCATGATGTTCATTGACATGTTCCAGATGCTACAACATTTATTGTGTATTGATCTCATTTCAGTGCTCATGTCTTTTGTTTCTCTCATAGAAGCACCACCCCCAGGTGAATTTACAACCTGTTCTTCCTGAATCAGATTTTCATCATGGACCCCTTGACCCAGTTTATAAAAAGGGACTCCAAACTGCTTGCCCCACTGCACAGCACCCCCTCTCAGCTTGAAGCAGCAAGAGCGGTCATCATCCTTTGCCTTACAGCAGTAGAAGTTCCCTAAAATTAGAGGGAAAATACAATCAATGTAAATGTGTAATCGGGTCAATTCACAAAATGGAGGCTGATTTGGGTCCCCCCAAAAAATATTATAAGATATGAGCTGCTAAAACAACATATTTTGTCAGTCCAACCCCCACCTCTAATCAGACAAAACCTAATATTACTCAGGAGTGTTG
Source organism: Geosciurus inauris (assembly GCA_004024805.1). NCBI lineage: Eukaryota > Metazoa > Chordata > Mammalia > Rodentia > Sciuridae > Geosciurus > Geosciurus inauris. Next base: position 150,474 of record PVHX01001944.1, on the reverse strand, counting down.
GTTATTATGTGGGCTTCGGGGTTAATGTCATCATAGAAAGTTCTACTCATTCAAGACCCAAGGAAACTGAATGTAAGTGGAGACACCAGCCTGTCCTAACTCTGGGGAATTTACAAGGTCAAGGCCTATGCCTTAAGTCCCCCAGCTTTATGTTAGCCAATTCACCATACACTCAGCCTTGCGCTCAAAGTATTACTCCTAATGACTCCGTTTCTGCGTCAGTTTCCCACAGTTATATTTGCAAGGCCCCTCCTTTTACTTGACTTACTTTTCATAAAGGAGAAAAGTTTATGTGTACCCATAGGAAAAACTTGTTGCTTCTATACAAACCCTGAGTCATCAGGGACACATTAGCTTTGGTCCAAAAAAACTTAAAAAAAGAGATAAATTAAGAACAGATAACTCCAATTGGTATCAGGGATTATTTTCCTGGTTGCCATGGCTCACAACCCTATATCTGCTATTTCAGGTCCCCTTATACTTTTGCTTTTGTGATTTCTAGTAGGCCCCTGCATTATTAACTGTCTAGTTAACTATATAAGACAAAGAATTAGTGCTGTTAAACTCATGGTACTCCGGTCCCACTATAAGCCCTTCCCAATAGATGATATCGAGTCAAAGGTTTGACTCTATTCACTAGAAAAGTGGGGAATGTAAAATCCAAACTCAAAATGGAGTCACTCTGGCTCAGGCCTGAATGTATCTGATAACCTGCTCTTTGTGCTTCTGTGATTAATGCTTTGCTATGCTTGCTTCTCATGGATGGGGGGGGGCAAAACCACAGGCTGCCAGACCCCCTGGCCAGTTACCTAAAGTTCCAGGAACTGAAAGGGGACATAGGAGGCACTGTCACGGTTGCACTGTAAATAACTATAGATTGAATATCGGACAAATCCTGTTTTCCTGAGTCATGTAGCCAGCCCACCCTATAATAACCTCTAAAACCCTCACTTTGGGGTCACTCTCTGAAGGAAAAGAGAGCTGACCCCAATCGATTGGCCTGTGTGCCTATTTCCTCAATAAACTTTGTTGCTTCTGCAGAGTAGTCTGGGCTGCACTTCTTGGGGAGAGGTGCGGGTTGGATGCAACAGTCACTATTATCTTCTAAACAGAAAATTATATGAGCACCTTGTCCTGTTCTGTTGGTCAGCAGGTCCACAACTCCCTCATTTGGAATCTCATGTTTATTCAGAATACAGAAGAAAGAAATATGACTGTACAATGAGAGTGAGTGGCCTCCAGCTCTCAAAAAAATGATTTTGATTTCTGAGCCTTCCCTGTGGCCTAGTTCAATGAGATGATTTCTTAAAACCCCATTGGAAAGGTCTACTGGGATAAGTGAGCCATGATGAAGACGTAAACATTATTAAAACATTTTATACTTAAGAATGAAAAAGCAAGCCTTGTACACCTGTCTCATAAATATTCTTTCAGTAGAATTTTTTTTCCCTGTCACATTCAGGAGGTCATGATTCATTTATGAAAAAGCCTAAAAATGAGCAATTAGTTATGTTTAGGAAAAAAAAAATGCTTAGGCTATAAAACATTATCCTGCCTCTCCCCAATTTTGCATTTCTTGGTGAAGATAAATTCAATGGTTAACATTAACATTTTCTTACATAAATTACATTTAGTTTAAAAACCATATTAAGCATTTTATTATCATCACTAAATTTGGGGACTGTTTTTTTTAAATTAGTTTATTATGCATGACTAAGATCCCAATGGGTGAAACACATATAATCTATGTCTTAATTTTAAATTTTTGCCTGTTCTGAAAAGACTCTTCATGGTTTCTTGTTTACTGATAACTTTTTGAAAAGTGATTGATCAGACTATTGAAAAAGTTTAACAAAAGCTATTGCATTGTGAACAAACTAGTTCTTTGTCAATAAGTGATTTATACATTTGCACTAATTAATAAAATTTTAGCTAATAAAAGACCAGTTTATTCGTCCAGATTTTAATAGTTTCTAATCATTGGAATTAGCTTTTGTTGTAAAAGGACTGGGCTTGAATGAATCTCTGGTTGAAAATGGCATCTGTCTTGAGCTCTTACTACTTCCTCCCTTCCCCTAATTCTCAGTAAATTACCCATGAAAGTGGGAGATGGAGCTACAAAAACATCAACACCAAGACTAGCAGGCATCCCAAACAACTCCTGGCAGTAATCCCCAGACTGATGAAGTTTTGTAGGCATTTGTTCCTTTCCCTTCACCTACTGTCAGTCTCATAAATTCTGGTTTTATATCATTCAAACCATCATAAAATTGTCTCTGTTTTGTTTTTATGTTTATTATTTTGCCCAGATATTTTGCAATGAAAGTGTCAGAATATTAATCCTATATATCAAGGTCCTTAATCTTGCTTCCTCTTATCTACCCATAAACTAGTAGGTCAAATTCCACAAAGAATTGAGCAGGACATAATTAGGGTGGATTTGGGGGTAGAGTTGGGGGTGGTCTCTATAACAAAAACCAATGTGAGTATACAAGATAATATCACTGAAGGATAGAAATAAAGATATCTGTTTTAGTAATATACTCATTAATATAATTGTTAGTATACTAACAGTTTAGAATAGCAAAGAATTAAGTAATGTGTAAAAGAAACATTTGATCTGTGTATAAAGAGGACCTACTGTGATCTGTAAATGTATCAGAAACTAGGAGTTGAATGCAGACTGTGCCTGCCAACATGAGATTCTCTATTAACAATCCCATCAGTGAGACAAAAAGCCATACACCCATCTTATCTGTGGGAGATCAGGAGAGAAATGTTTTCAAAAAAGTTAGGAAGAATTAGTGTGATTTAGTTAAAGAAATATGATTCATTTTTCTTAAAACATAGCATTGATGATCATAAATTGCATTTTGAAAAAGGAATGTCTTAGGGTAGTGGTTCATATCTGCATCATTCAGAACTTGTTAGAAATACGAGCTCCATACCCCTTGCTGAATCAGAAACTCTAGGATTGAGGACTAGCATTCATTGTATTAAAAATCCTACAGGGAATTATGATACATATTCAATACAATTTGGACTACCTAATGTGTATATATGTGTATGTGGTTAGTTATACTAATCAAAATAACATAAAACCATACTGGAACAGAATGATTTTCATTGAAAGGAAGAGAGGATTACCCCAAAGATGTAAGAATATAGACAGAAGCAAAGTAGATCCTTATTTAGCATCATATAAAAAGTTAATGCAAAATGGGTCAAAACCTAAATGTAGGACTTAAAACTGTAAAACTTGTAGAAGAAAACACAATGGGAAATTTTCACAGCATTGTATTTGCCAACTATTTCTTAGATATAACACAAAGTGCACTGGCAGCAACACTAGAAAAAGAAAACTGAAATTGTTAGGTTAGCAAGGCAAATGCAGAACGCAGACATGGCTGCCTCTACCGAGGCTGGCAGAAGCGGTAGGCAGTGCATATGCGCAGAATGCACCAACATGGCCACTGCAGGCTGCATGCACAGAGGGACACGGAACACTCAGCATGGGCGCTGCCACACTTCCCGGGTCATCCTGGAAGGACTCTGACGTCAGCAGGATCCCCTGACCAATCTCAGAGGACACTAGACTCTAGATCACCTCCCCTTCCTGACCGGACCTTTTAAAATTCTCTGTACATGGGAACACACATGCGATTCTCCCATACACACTCTGATGGATGGGAGAGTTCAGCCCGAGAGCATGTATTTCCAATAAAGCCTTGCCCAGCGGTTTTAATTTGCCTCCTTTTGGTCATCTGGCTTTACAGAAATGTGTCTAAATTAAAAAATTTTGCACATCACAGGAAAACAAATGTGGAATGCAAAGAAACGTTTCATAGCATGTGAGGAAATATTTGTAAATTATATAACAGATACAGATATATGTTTATGTTCAGGGATTATTGTCCATAACTTAAAAATAACTCCTACAACTCAGCAACTACAAAAACAGCGGTGGGCTAGTCAGCTTTGTCACTGAAAACAAAATACTTGACAAAAGCAACTTAGAGGAGGAAAGATTTTTGTGAGAGCTTGTGGTTACAGGGATTTTTAGTTCATGGTCAGTTGGCTCAAGGCAGAAAGCATCATGGTGGAAGGGTGTAGCAGAGGAAAGATGCTTAACTCATGGCATTTGGAAGCAGAGAGAGAGAGAGAGAAAGAGAGAGGGTGGGTGTGGAGAGAGATGATAAACCCAGGGCACACCTCCACTGACTTACTTCCTCCATTTGTTTCACTGAATGTAATACATTCAGTCATCAATGGATTACTCCATGGAGGTCAGGTCAGCGTCTTCAAGATCTAATCACTTCCCAAAAGCTCCACTTCTGAAAATCTGAGATTTGGGGGGACATGCCAGCTTCAAATCATAACAAATGTGTCATGATCATATTGGTTTAAGTTACAGATATGATCTAAGCCAATGTCAAATGCAATATTTTGCAGGTAGAAACTACCAGAATAATACCTAAAGGTTGTCTTTCTGTTCTGTATGATTATAACAGAATATCTGGGATTGGGTGATTAATAAAGAACAGAAATTTATTTCCTCATAATCTGGAAGATTGGGGAATTCAAATTAAAGCATAGGATTTGATTCTCGGGCAGCATCCTCCTAAGGGGAAGGAAGATTATATCTTTATGTGACAGAAGGTAGAAAGAAAAACTAACTGAAAGGTTCATGACACCTTCTTTATAAAGGCCCCACCTCTTAATCCAATCTCATTGACCATATATTTTAACACCTGAATTTTAGAGGAAACACATTAAAACTATATGAGTGTTAAAAGGAAGAAGCTGTTTTCTTTTACTAATAAACATTTTTTAAAATGTAGAGCTAGGGGCTGTGGTTGTAGCTCAGTGGCAGAGCAATTGTCTGGCATGTGTGAGGCACTGGATTTATCCTCAGCACCACATAAAAAAATAAATATATAAAATGAAGGAATTATGTCCATCTACAACTAAAATATATATATATATATATATATTTTAAATGTAGAGCTAGTTTAAAGGGAGGCCAGAGTGTCTTTTCTCTTTTTTTCATGTCCTTTAACAGGAGGGGAAAAAATTTGAACTGGAGAAGGTGGTGTAACCATACCAATGTAGTTCCATTGATTAAAAACTTAAAAAAAAAAAATGAAGGTGAAAGAAAAATATTAGCCCACCTACTTCTCATGGCCAAAGCTCAGTGGAATTTTAGAAAATGTTATCTGTCACAGGCAGGTAGTTTGTTTTCTCTAGCCTTGGATTTGGCTCAAAGTCAGATTTCAATGAATGCTTTCTGAATGCGCTGTTGATTTTATTTGTGTAATGAGAAATACATCCTCAGAGCATAGGAGGTAATACCTTTTAACACATCAGCACAGTGCAGAATCTGTAGGATGCATTTGGCCATGTAGGTAAAAGCTGAAGTTCAGTTTCACTTGCTTCCTGTTTGGATTCTTCTTATCATTGTATCTCAATACACTTGTTTTCAATACACAAAGTCAACAAATCTTGGCACTTATCACCAAGAATATAAATTAATTTCATTATTTGACTTTCTTATTTTATCATCTATTCTTGTTTTATATGCAACTTATTAAAATATTTTTTACATGTCTTTTTCATTCATTGGCCACAATATCGAAACTTAGAAAATGTCAAGGTTAAGTCCCTCACCTAGATATAGAAATAGAATGACAAAGTATGACAGCAGGAATTGTATATGATATGCCCCTTCTACTCAATCATGTGTAGCATGTCACTTCTTGTCCAACCTATTATGAGAGCCATTGAATGTATCTGACAGGATATATATTTGACTGTTGGCATGATGGACGTCTCTGAGTGTGTAGACCTGGCTTGATGGGAGGAGATTATGAATGTGTGGTGTTGAGGGCAGGTTCCCAGTAGTGAAAACTAAATTTCTACCTGATGCTGCGCCCAGCTTCTGGGATATTTGTCCTGTTATGATGGCTGATGGTTTGCATGTGTTTTAACTCTGGCAATCAGTCAATCTGTTCTTGATGGGTAATTGCCAGCAGGAACCTAATTTTTCCACATCAATTGTCACATATGTCTCTAATATTCGTATTCACCGTTAACTAGATTGACGATGTTGTTTCAGACCAGAATAGAAGGAAAAGTTACACTTTTTTCCTAGAAATACAAAACAGCACAACTGAACTCTGAAAGTAAAAAGCTAGCAAATCTTTGAAACAGATATTGAAGGTTAAAATAAATGATGATGTCCAATATCACATTCATGCATTAGTTTCTATAAAATTGCTAATAACACATTATATTGTACATGAAATAAGTCATGTTGGTTTGTGAAACAGAAAGCTATGAATGCAGTTAGAGGGCTTTTAAAACCATTTGATGTTGATGCAGTTTCTTTAAATTTTAAATACAATTTTAAAAAATATGGACATATTTTTCAAAAAATGATAATAAACAAGACATTTTAAGTCTGGAAATAAGATGATTATTGATAAAATGGAAAATCCAAGTTAGTAACACTTTCATCACAAAATAAGCTCATGTATGTATTTTCAGATACAAACACAATTTTCTATAATGCTGACTGATAATTACTTTTTAACAAAAATGTGGACCATTGTTATTTATAAATGATTATTTTAATGGCTGTTGGGTATTCATTTCACCAATTCTCTATTAATGTGTATTTGGAGATTTTTTTCAATTTTTAGCTTTTATAAATTATACTTTAATATAAAATCTTGGCATTACATATATGAAGACTTCCTTTAGTGTTTCCTTATGATGAATAACAAATAGGAATTGCTGGGATTAAGGATATGCAATTTAGATTTTAATATCTAACGTTTAATTACTCAGAATTTAAACTCCCAGTAGTGCATGAAAAAGTATCTTCATTTTCACACTAAAGGATAGTTTTTATTAGCCAACTTAATTAATTAAGAAAAAAACAAGGTTATTTTTACTGTATTCATTAGAATGGATTGATTACTGATGGATAAAACATGATGTATTTTTGGTATTTTAGTTTTTGGTACTTTTGATATTTTAGTAATAAAAGTACTGGTAGTAGTAGTATTGTGGTAACTCTTAGCTTAAGAAACTCCATTTTGTCTGGGCTGTTAGCCACCTTAACTTTAGCCCTGTCAGCCACCTTAACTTTAGCCCCAACATCAACATACTTTATTTTTGCAGAGTCACAGTCATCTTGACCTAAGTTTCAGTTAAAAAACAACTCCGGGATGCTTGCCAAACCCAGGATGCTTACTAAACAGTGTTACAATCTATTTCCCAAATGTAGGATGGGCGTAGGGTGGGCGTAAGGTGGGCGTAGTGTGGGCTTAGCTAACTGCAATTTCTGCTTCTGTATTGTTGGCTTGCTTGCATTGGCTAAAAAGAGAAAACGTCATAGCGCCTGATTTACAGTTTTCTTTTGCTATATAATCTGTAAATTAAACCAAGTCGGGGGCTGCAACTTTGAATTGGCTCTAATTGGCTTTGCAGTCCTGCTGGCTGAAAAATAAACCTTTAAGGAATGAATCTATGAGTTTGTTGTTTCTTGCTGATTGGGTATAAGAGCAATAGTAATAGTATTTTTTGTACTTGGGATAAAACCCAGTGGCACTTTACACTGATCTATATTGCCAGCCACTTTCATTGTTTATTTTGTGACAAGTTCTCCCTAAGTTGCCAAGGTTCTTGCTCAGCTGCTGAGGTTGGACTCAAGCTTGCAATCTTCCTGCCTCAGCCTCCCAAGTCACTGGTAATACAGGTGTGCACCATGGTGCTGGGCTTACTTGTTGAATGTTATATTCACTTCTTTGGTGTGTAAAAAGCAACATTATAAAATACTAAATTATATAGGAACATGAAAATGGGTATATATACTCATGAATGCTTATAATATGTTGTTGGGTCTCTTTCTGGAGTTTTGGGTTTTATGTGAATGATTTTTGAGCTACAGTGTGGCCTTTTATAAAAAAAACTATTATAGCTTAAGTGCATTTTTAACTTTTGAAGTTGCAGTTTTCCCTCCATTATGCTTCTTTTTCAAAATTTTATTTTTATCATCACACATTATTGGATCTGTGTGTGATTTGTGATTTTCAACAATATAGAAGTCCTACTGGGGTTGCAAATACAATAATATTAATTTTATAAATCAGTTTGGAGAGAACATTAGTACAGTGCAAACTCTTTCAATTTGTAATCTCTAATACTTCTCTTTGTATTAATGTCTCTTGTCTTGCAAGTTATATGTGGACCAGTTTTCCTATAAGTCTTTTACCTTTCTTGTTTGGTGAATTTGTGGGTATTTCACAAGTTGTATGCTTTCTCCTCATCCCAGTAGTTTCTTAGCAGATGTTAGCATTTTTAGCCCCCTAATCACTTCCACTACTCCAAATCTAAATGGGAAGAGTTTTTCTCAGTCATCCTGGCTGAATGTTGGACAGCCTTCCCATGCAGCAAGTCTTGGAACAACTCAGAAAGCCTGACTTATCCTTTATTTTATTTTATTTTTGTGCCAGGGATTAAATTTAGGGGTACTCGACCACTGAGCCACATTCTTAGCCCTATTTTGTGTTTTATGTAGAGACAGAGTCTCACTGAGTTGCTTAGCGCCTCGCCGTTGCTGAGGCTGGCTTTGAACTTGCGATTCTCCTGTCTCAGCTTCCCTAAGTGCTGGGATTACAGGTGTGGGCCACCAGGACTGGGCTTTACCCTCCATCTTTGAAAAGCTCCTTTGCAGAGCCTGGGGGTGGCAACCTGGCAAGGACAATGGCTCAGTGGAGAGTCTGACTTTCACGACAGAGATGATATCTCCTGCTTCTTTTGTCCTTTGTTAGACATTAGGTGGTGTTTCTCTGGAGAGTTTTCAAAGTAGCTATTTATATCCTCTGCCTCTATTTTTGGCCTTCAGACCCTATCATTTCCGCTAGATGACCTGTAGCCTACTTCAGGAAGACAAAAGAGACTCTTTTATACTGTTAATTCCTTGGCTTCTCATCACATCACCTTATCAATTTACTCACCAAAAGTGAGTCCACCAACTTTTCCACTCCTTGCTCTGTAATAGATGAGTTGTCCTTTCTGTATCTTATTTCTCCACTGGTGCTCCTTTTTTTCTTGAAGAACTTGCCCTATTGATTTCCCCTCTGTGTTTCTTCAATAAATTTCTATATAGTGGCTTCTCAAATTTATAAATACTCAAGTTTCTCCCATCTTAAAAAAAAAAATCCCATTTTCATTTCATTGCAAGTCACAGTTCTCTGTTGTTATCTACCATTTCTAATTATTTGTCCTTTGAATTGGCGTTTTCTGAATAGCATTGTTAGAGGGCTATTCATTATATTGATCTTCTCAAATAACCAGTGCCAAGGTTATTTTATTCATTCTTAAATGTTTATATTTTCTAATCCATTCATTTTGCCTTTATCCTTGCTTTTACTTTAAATCTTCACCCCCCTGTAATTTTAGGTATAGTCTTTATGAATACAGAGCATGTTCTTTTTTTCACTTATTTAGTAAAATGTTGACTTCATTTATTATTATTTTCCCTATTTCATAATAAAAGTATTCATTGCTTTTATTTTTCTTTTGATTTTACCTTTAGTTGCATCTTATATGCTTTGATATATAGTCTTGTCATCTTTGTTTTTTCTATTAAGACTGTAATTGCAATCTTGATTTCTCTTTGACCCCAAAGTATTAAGGATAGTGCTTTTAGTTTCCAAGTAGTTTGATGATTTTGTTTTATTTCTTATTAATTTCTGAAATCATCTTGTAGAAGTCAGATAATGCAATCTTCATAAGATATTCTTCATAATCTAACTTTTAACTTTCATAAAAGCTCATAATTAACTTTTAAGAAATGTTTGCAGACACTTAAAAACAATACATATTCTCAGTAGGGTACAACACTTCATATGAAACCATGAAAGTGTCATTGTTATTAATCATTATATTCCATCCCTGGCTTTTTACATTTAGTTATTTTCTTATAAATTTCAGTCTAACAGCTAAATCAAAATTTTCCAATGAAATTGAGGTTAGGACAATGTCTTCCGTATTTTGATGTTATGTATCTACCTGTATAAATATTGGGACAAACCATATTCATTTTGAAGTAAATGTTTAATCCAAGCAATATAATCTTCTTTATCTAATTTCTTCATCTGAATTACTCTCTTACCAATTAGCATTAATTTGTAATATAGTTCACCTAATATGTTTTTGTTAATCTCTTTATAGTTATTTTTGATGCTATTCCATAGTCACCATATAGATGACTTATGTTTTTTCCTTGTCTTTGAGAATTATATTTCAACTAAATTTACTTATAAATGTAATTAATTAAAAAAAAAAACCCTTTTGGGATGTTGTAAAATTCAAAAGGTACATAATGACGTATGTTAAAAATAAACCTATTTCTGTATCCTGATTCCCAGGTACCCATTTGTTATTGCCAGCAGTGACACTGTTACCTCATAACAGAGTCCTGTGAGATGGACCATGTATTTATATACTTTTGTGCATATGTATATTTTTGTCAAATAAATTGTAGTATGTCAGCATACTGCATTTTTGCCATATATAGTTTATCTCTGTGGCTATACATAATTCCTATCTGTTCTTATACAACTGCCAACAATATGGCTTATTTTAAATAGACCATTGTTTTGCTGTGTCATAGCTTCTGCTGACTTCTTCTTTTCAGTTCACATATTCTGTGTGCACCAACATTCTTCTCATTCATTGTGTATTTATTTTATGATTAATAGCTCTGAAGATAGTAATTAAAATTAATCTAAAATTAACATGTACAGGAACAATCAAATTGTATTTCAAAATTAGCACTGTGTTGTATTGAGCTAGGTAATTGTGTAATCAGATTACTCTTAAACCACATACATTGAATTTGTCAATTTATTAATGTAGAAAGACATTTATTAAGGAACATTTGTTTCTTCAGGCTTTTTTGTTGCACAGGTGGAACCCCAGTACCAAGCAGATCTAAATGCACAAGAGGAGAAGTCTAATACCACATGGGTACAAGTGCATGCATCTCTAAACTCATACTCTTTACTTATGTTCCTGTGAAATTTTGCTTTATAGATACCCTACTTATGATCAATTTTATGTTGGTTAATTCACATAGAAAAGAAATAAAGTCTATTTGTACTTACAGCTATGGTATCTCCAAGTATATTACAACAGAAGCAAAATATTCTTTTAATTAAGTACCATTAGAACTGAATCCTTTACATAGTTTTATGGATCTAATAATTAGAAAAATTTTGTACTGATTAGCAGCTGGCTCCATATATTTCAAAGCTTATTTATTTTTCTCCACTATCCACATGTTTCTAATGCCAGGTGCCATAAGACAGATTTGCCTAGTGAGTCGACCATTGGCCCTACATGTTCAGCTGTGAACGAGTCAGCAAGCTGGCAATAGGATGATTTCTCGAAGCCATTCTACTCTGGAGCAGGGAACTGTAACTTAATTATACACAGCAGTGACAACTAAACACATAGATATGTCCCTCTAAACCCCAGCTAAGTGTATTCCCTACTAAATGTCCTCTTTGCCTATGGATTCTTTACCGTTTTTTGTTCCATGGACCTCTTTAGCAATTTGAAGCCTATAGTGATTTCAGAGTAATAAATGCATAAAGTAATACATTAAAATAAATAATTGTATGGAAATACAGACATAAAATATTACAGTTTTAGTAAAATGTCTTTATTATAATATTAAGTTACAAAATCTAATTCCCATGATTTCATAAGTGATAAATAATTGATATTATGAGTTATTATAATCCTGTGATATTATAAAATATAGGTAATGCCTATTATTGAAAAATAGTCATAAATATTGCAAATTATCTGTGGCTTATTACTTCAATTCATAAGTAAAGAAAATAATGAGTAATTGACCATAGGCACCTACTTTTTCCCAAACATTCACATATACACTCTAATTTCTATATATTAACACAAATGTTAAGACCTTATGACATTCATGTTGCCAATTGCCATGCAAATCCCACTGGAAAAGGAAAAGCAACAAAGGGATCATGGTAATGAAACAATATGGTGATCCACACCAATGACTCTTGCAAATTTTACAAAAAAAATCAATGATAATATGGTCACATTTTTAAAATGGAACCCTAGAGAGAGTCCATGAAAATGTAGAATCTTGATGCTAACAGTCCATGTAGCTTCTTGGTAAATTTGTTGTCACTTACCTTCATGGTAAAACAACATGTGCATTATATGTATGTTTAATTTCCAGAAACTTTTCTCCCTAAGTCTTACCTTTTAACTCTGTATTTATGATAATGGCACTAACATGTCAAATTGTTAAATTTCCTTGAAACTTTTAGCATTTTCTGTTTGCTCATCCTCACTAAATATTGTTTATAACTGTCCTGTATTGGTCGTTGAGGTTAACCATGAACTATGGGAGTTACTTTCTTTACTTTTTATTCCAGGGGGGAAAAAAAGATGAAGATGGTGAAGAATCTCTAAAATTTCATTTCACCAATAAGAACACTTAGCAGTGTGCCCAATACTCCAGGTAGATCTTTCAAGACAAGGAATGTACAGTTTCCACTAGCAAAAGCTTTCACATAATTATTGAATTAGCTAAAACTAGGTAAAAGCAAACATCTATTAACCATACAGTTGACAACATCAGTGATCCCCTGTAGTAACCTGAATTACTTACTCTTCTACTCTAATAGGTGCCTCTCCCTATAATGCCTTCCTAAGGGAAAGATTATACATCTTTTTTTCTGTGGAAATTAGATTCAGCCATGAGACTTGATTTAGGCCAGTGTTCATGGTTCTCAACAAGGGACAATTTTGCCACCAAGAGAACATTTATCAATATCTGGAGACATTTTTGATTGTCATGACAATAGGGAAGAGGTATTACTTGATCTTAGGAGATAGAGGCCAAGGATGCTGTTAAAATGGTCAATAGCACACAGGATAATCCCTTACAAAAAAAAATTATCTAGCCCAAAAGTCAGTAGTACCGAAGTTGAGACACCCTGCTTTAGTTGTTATACTATGAAAAAAAGCAATATTTTCTTGTAGGCAGAAAATTTGAGAGTGATTTCATTAGTCATTAAGTTCTTCAATAATGTTCCACAGAAAGGTTACTACACTAGCCTGTTCCTTACAGTAAATCATTAGAACTATTAAAAAATTATGAAAAGTCTGAGATTTACCTTACCTAGAAGCTAGCAATTTAGCCAACCACTGTGCTGTGGAACAGACTGAACGGGAGAGTCCTAGATCAGACAAAGTAATTACTCATAGAACAGATGAGAAACATCAGCATCATGTTTTAGAATGCCTACCTTGAAAAAGTTTTAAGAATTCCAGTAAAGGTATTGAATGCCTCCAAATCACAACATAAGTTAATTTCTAGCTTCTTTTTGGAAGATAAATCTATATGATTGACGCAGCATTATGGATTGATAGACTTTACTCTGAACTACCTTACAGAAATGTTTGCATAATGAAGAGACTAGGAAAAAGTAAAGTCCATTAGTGATCCTGTTTATAAAATTTACACAATGGTGGCAGAACCAAAAGAAGCCGAAACCAAGTAGAGCTTCCTAAAAGAAGCTAGAAATTAACTTATTTTGTGATTTGAGGTACTCAATACCTTTACTGGAATTCTTAAGACTTCTTAATTTTTACCCAATTGCCAAATTTTCCTCAGTTGACTAATTCCCATTATGGTTCTGTTAATGCTCTGATTAATAATGGTTGCATTCAGTCTCTAATAGGAAAATAAGGATGATCTAAAATGTGATCCCCCTATTCTCTACGGATACATTTGTTTCAAACTGTAGAGCTTCATCTGCCTCACTGAAATCTAACTTGTAAATCACTTACCAATTACTTGAAATAATGAGCATACTAATTAATATTAGTGCAACTGATATGTTGTAAATATTTTACAAGGGATTTGTTACCTGTCATAATATTATGTATTGTTACATGATAAATCATTTCAAAAGGTTAATGTTCTTTGTGAATAGTTTGTAAATATTTGCAAACAATTTATGTCTTATAATAGTCCATAAATAATTTGTGATTTATACATTAACACACACTTATGATCTGCTGTTTACCATAAATATTTGAATTCCTGGAAATTCATTTAAAGCTATAAGCTCTGAAGTGATCTATCCTGGTTTGCTGTGACTGAGAAGAATGGCAACAAGGCTTGGCAGAGTTTTGTATTCATGAGAACAATTTTATATATTTACAGTTGTGTAGTTATTTAGATGATGTGATTACTAATGGAGAAAATGCCAAATTTAAATAAAAAGGAATAATTTATAAAAATTAAATGAACATCAATTTTCAAAATAGTATTTTCAGAAAATGACCTACAATACAAAAAAAAAGTTAACTATTTCAAAATCTCTTCCAAAGATTTCATTTGCAGCTGGCATCTCCATAAGCTTAAGCTTTTTATGGAGTCTACTCACAAACTTACAGAACTATTTAAATATGAAACAAAAAAATCTCTACTTTCCTTTTAATATCCCTTTTAATATGCTATCCTCTTTACTTCCAAACAACTTACCTCTTTATTACATCATTTCCTTCTATACCCACTCAGACTTATGCTTCTTCCAGCAATAGATTTGACTTCCACCAGCAATAGATTTCTCAAATGATAGCACTATTTCTTGGGGATGTATTTGTTTTCTGATTAGAAAGGTAACAGAAATATGAAAGTTCTATAGTAATAGAATTTTGAATAGTACAGAAAAATAAAAATAAACAAATATAACCCTGAGAAATATGTATCACCATCAGTTGGGCAGATATCTACCAATTTTGTAATCTTTTTAAAAACAAATATGTATTCTCATACAATTTTCCAGATGCCTTCCCATTTTAGGTTTACTTGAAGACTTGAGAACAGGTTATTGACTGGAAAAATGTTGATTAATAAAATAAGAATGCTTATGAGGAAATTAACAAATTATAAGTAATGGTATGTGGTAGGGTGTTTTTAGCATTTTTAGCTGTGATTTTTATTGAGATATATTTTTCATTGTCAGCAATTATACATAAAATTGTAAAGTATCATAATTTAATAATAATGATATACATTTTAATTTTGTCTATTTCCTTTTCTCTTGTAGTTCATTTTTATAATTGACAAGTTATCCACCAAATTGGTATTACTAATGGGTCAGAAGTGATGGTTCCCAATCTGCAGTTTGAAAAACACTTTTGTGGGAGGCACCTTCCTTACAAGATCTAATAATAGGCCCTTAACAACTAATGCAATTTTCTCTGGGAGCTAATGGATACCTTCAGTTTATTTGCTATAGTTTATTTACTCAGGACTTTTCTATAGCCACCCTAGGGTGAATTACTGTTGATTCCATCTCTGTCCATAGTACAGCTTCCCAGCCTTTGGTTCAAGTTTATTCAGTTTAGTACTAACCTCATTAATTCATAGGTGTTTGATCAAATCAAAGCACTCTACTGGGGTTTCTCAGCAGTAACATTACTAACATTTTGTGCTGAATAATTTTTTGCTGTAGAGGGTTTTCCTATACATTACAAGATGGTTAATGGTATCTTTGACTTTTACTCACCAGATGTGAGTTACAACTCTACATTCCATTTATGACAATTAAAAATGTCCTCAGGTATCATATTTGTACCTTGAAGGGGTAGATCATTTGGGTTGAGAACCACAGCACCATATGTGCAGATACTTAAATAGGAGAAACTTATGAAGACACAAGAAATGAAATTCAAAGGTAGCCCACACAATAGGTCATTCTGTGATCCCTCTAGTTGTATTTCCCCTCTTGCTCAGTTCACCAGTCCCAGGGAATGGTGTGCTCCCAAAGGCTTCTGCAGCATGAAAAGTGATGTGATGGCTCAAGCTGGACCTCATGTCACTGCTCACCTAAGAAATACTGACTTGGCTTTATTGCACTTCCTTTTGTCATAAAAAATGAGGACATAGTCTCTGTTGCCTTATTACCTATAGATTCCCTTTGTAAAGTATAACCATATTATTCAATAGAATATTGTCCAGCCATAAAAAAGAATGAAATCATGTCATTTGCAGCAACATGGGTGGAACTGCAGTTCAGTGTGTTAAATGATACAATACAGCCACAGAAAGACAAAAACAACACGTTCTCACTCATTGGTAGACACTAAAAAGTCAATCTTGCGGAAGACGAGAGTAGAATAGTGGTCACTAGAGACAGAGGAAAGAAGGGGGAAGGAGGGACAGCAAGAAGTTCAATAAGGAGCCCCAAAACAGAGTTAGAGGAGGAATTATTTCTGATTTCTACAGCACAGCAGGGTACTACAAATCTATAATATATTTCAAAATAACTCAGAAAGACCACAAAATTCCCAACACATAGAAATGGCTAATATTTGAAAAGATAGAAGTATTTACTACTTTGATTTGATTATTACATGTATATATGCATTTAATTATTATAATGTACCCAATAAATATAGATGTAAAAATACTATGTTTCAATAAAAAATAATTATTGGCATATAGCATTTAAATTTTCATTTTAAAGAGGAATACATAGAATTTAGTAAAAAACATTTTATCCATTCATTCGTGCATCCCTTCATTCCATAGAGCATATTAAAAGCTTGTGATATAACGGGGAACAAAATGGTCTTTATTTGCACAGAAGGTAAATTTTAGCTGTAGATAAAGATTCTTACCAAATACTCCTTATTTTTTCTAAATATAAGATAATCCCAAACAAATATTTTAAAAGAAAAAAATCTTTATAGATTTTTATGTAGAAACACACAAATATGATTGGGGTCAAGTTACAAATACTTAAATTTTTACACTTATTTCACAAGTGTAAATGAAAGATATCCCAGGCAATGATACAATGTTTATTGTGTTGTTTCCATATACTGTGACACTTTAAAGTCAGACCATCCTATTGAATGGAGTAATTTTCAACAGAAATAGCAGAAAATAGATAGATCTAATCAAGTCCCTTTATTTTTAAGAGTAGAATCTTTATAAGCCCGGTTTCCAGGCAGAGGTAGGAAGACAGTTTCATTGTAAGTACAGAGTCTTCATTAAAATAAATCAGGGCTGTGACACATGTGAACTTAAAATCTATTCTTCACATCCTTTCCCCCCACCACACACACCTGTCTTCAACACATTCTCTTCCTCCTGATCTCCCTGGCCTTCTCCAAGGACCTCTCACTCACTTTGGATGATGCACATTGACTTCACATCCATCGCTGTCTACCAGCCTTACCTCAGCTTACCTGCAGTAACTGTTCCGTCCTGCTTTTATATACTCATAGTTTTTAATGGGCAGGTACTAATTTCAACTTTGAAGTTTCATCATTTTTAAGCAATAACAATGGTTGCAAAATACAATGACTAAAGAAAAAGAAGAAAAGGCAGAAACCATCAAGAAAACTCACACCTTGAGCCTCTGTTCCCACTTAAACACTGAAGGAGAGTTCCCAGTTCTTGCCATGTGCACTCCATATACAAAGCTGCAAGGCCCAGCACTTAGGAATGGCCAACCTCTGTGATAAAACAGAATATCATAGTCATATTTCCTTAGCAATTAAGTAAACTACTTGGGAGGAAGTTGCCATGAAACCAGATTCTGATCCCTAGGAAAATTTCCTTCCTCTGTTTTTCTTTAATGACACCCAACAAGGGGTTTTTTGAATTCTTTTGAGGGGATAGCCACAGCAGTCCTTTCAACTGATGTCAACTAAGCTTGGTTATCCAGAGAGCAATTTTGATACAACTTCAGTGGGTTGATTGTTGGTTTCAATGTTGAGGAGGACATACAGTATAACTTACCATCCCTATGGGCCACTAGTATCTGAATCAATGCTAAAGTAGGTAGGGTATATGGATTTTAGTATATACTGGAGCTGCCCCAGATGTACCAGTATCTAAGCTCATTTAACTTAGAAGGCAATATCAGGTTTCCTTATTCACCATACTTGCTAGTATACACATCTTGACAACTGTAGAATTTCCACAATAAACTCACCATTGGGACAATAGGAGTTTAGCAGAGGGTCATCCTACTCCATTAATATTTTATTAATAGTCCTAGCCACAGAACCTTGAGAGAGACAGATCAATGCAGGCTCAGCAGACTATTTTAACCCACAGTCTTCTTTATGTATTTGCATACTTCATATTTTTGTAAAACCACCTTCATATTGTAGTACCAGTCCTAAGGATTGTGTCACAATTGAAAAAAAAATAGTTGATTTCTTTGCTCAGCAATAGAGCAGATCCAATAAAAAATGCTATAGGGCTCCAACATGTCACTATTCTCTGATTGCCCTTACTCTTTCAAAATAGCCCCATTCAATTTTGAGGATCTAAGAAATGTCCAATCAGCATTAACATTGATTCTGGAGTGGAAGAGAATACTAATATTAACAATCAGTTGTTATGTGCCAGGTGCTTTTCTAAGTGCTTTAGATAACAATTCTAGGAAATCATATGGTTGTCTTTGTGAGTTTGAATCAGATACTATGCTCTGGAATATTTGAAGTATATGTGAATATGTTCATTGGTTTATTTTAAATATTTGAGTAACTTAAATCACTGGAAGGAACTAGCAAATAAGACTCAAAATGTTATATATAATGCTTATTACATTTTTTTATCTTGAGTCAGAGAGTTTTACATCATATAAAAACTGATGCCAAATGGATCTGAGGCTGCTGAAGATTCAGTGAATGGCAAGGTCTCAGCCATTTTACCTATATTGACAGGGATGATCTAAAGCTTGCTAGTAACTAATTCTTCTGTAGTAGCATGTCTATAAATGTACATGCTGCAAATTGAAAATATGGTTAAATGTGGTTTTTAGGGCCAAAAGCAGTAAATCTGTCGTAACACTTCTTTTTGAGATTCATGATGCCACACTGATGAATCTGTGATAAACAGGACTTGGAAAGCATAATACTATATTGGGTTGCTGCAGACACTCATGTATGTTGAACATAAGGCAGTTCTGAGCTGCACTACAACTAGGAAGGCAGACACATCATTTGCTCTGAGAGCTCCACCACATGCAGAGCTGCTGCTTTGTATTTGTGACTCTCTTGATCTCCTTCCATTCTAGGGAGTTATGGAAGGTTTTGGGTTTCTGCTCTGACAAGACAACCAACAATGTCTGAGATAGTGACTGCTCCATCATTTCAAATCCCTTAGTACCAAATGATTAGCAGAGTGCTCTGCCAGCCCACAGTGAGCATGTAAAATGAATAAGAAATAAACCTGTGCCATTTTGCACCACTGAGATTTAGGAGTTATTAGTTCCTGCATCAAATCTATCCTCTCCTAGGCTAATACAAAGTGGTATTATAATTAACATGAAGGTGAATGAATAAGCAAGTAGAGAACATCCAAAAACAAATAGAGAAGAGCTTGTAACAGTGGTTAGCATGCATTAACATGTGTCAGAATCACCCAGAGTGTTTGTCAAAAACACACATTTCTACTCCTCATCTCAACTAGAATTTTTGATTCAGAAATTTTGGGGTGCAACCCATGCAATTGTTATTTCTGACACATTGCCAGAAAAGGCTTCTGCTACTGAGACTAAAACTACTCTTTGAGGGCCACTGGCCTAAATACCTTTCAAATAAATATTAATGATGGTGAGAATGTATATATTTTATCATGCAACAAATCTATAATGAATGATTCAAGTCAGCTTTTTCTCTATTATCAACATTGATATAATCAAATAAAATTGACTAAAAGTCTATGGACAGATATAATAACATACATAAATGTTTTATTTTTGCAGTGATGATGCTTTTAACTTTCGAAAACTGCTAGCAACTTGTTTTAGTCAGTTTTCTTTCTCTGTGACCAATACCTGAGATAACTCAGCTTAAAAGAAGGAAATGGTTTACTTTGGCTCACAGTTTCAGAGGTTTCAATCTGTACTTGCTTGGTCCCATTGTTTGGTCTGTGGCTGAACCTTACTTGACAGTAAGAGTCTGAGGCAGAGGAAATTAGTTTATCTCATGTTAGTAGGAGGCAAAAGAGGGAGAGGAAGAACTCTGGTCCCAATATCCCCTTCGAGGATACACTGCTGATCTTACTTCCATGATGCCCCAACTCCTAAAGGTTCCACCTCCTCCCAGTAGCACCGTGGACTGGTGATCAAACTTGGGTCTTTGGGGAACATTTAAGATTCAAATCAAAACAGAACTGAAAGCTTATTTCCTCCTATCCTATCTACTCTTACAATGATATCATGATTCAATCTCATATTGAAAAACGTACAGTCCCTTAAAAAAATCAGTTGCATATATGACTCAATGTTTTCCTTCTCTCCTACACCTCTCTAAATTCCCTCTTCAGGCTGAACTTACAGAGGTGAAGCTCGGGGAGCATTGTGTCACCTCCACCTCAGCAATCAGCTTCCTAGTACTTTCTGTTTTCACAAGAGTTAGGGTTGTGACTGGGTGCTTTTTTGTTTGTTTAATGATGGCCTGGTATTTTAAATGATCCCTTCTTGATTGCTTGAAATTGTTGTTATATGAATAGTTGTATATCTCTAGTGGCAAGATCCTAACCTGGGTGGTGATTTGCAAGGCATTATATGTTTGAGTATTGCAGGAGATCACATTGGGGGTGATTGTTCATGGAGAATTTAATTCCAAGATACTCCACCAGCGTCTGTGGCTCTGTACAGAACCCAGGTCATCTTTAAGCTCACCCTTTCACCTCTTTAAAACATGCCCTTCTTGGTGTCCCTCTGCATCAGGGTCTACCATGTCTTCAGGGGCAGTTTTCATGACTCTGTGTTTTCTGATCTGCTACTAAGTTAACCTGAGGGGCCCTCTTTGATGTTTTCTTAGGTTCCATGTGCACCATAATTTTAGCTACTTAGGACACTGAGGCAGGGCATCACAAGTTTGAGGCCAGCGTCAGCAATTTAGCAAGACCTTATTTCAAAATAAAAAATAAAAACTGAAAAGGGCTGGGGATGGAGTTCAGTGGTAGAGCACCCTGTGTTCCATTTTCAGTATGGAAGAAAGAAAGAGAGAGAAAAAGAGAGAAGGGAACGGAAAGGAAGGAAAGAAAATAACAAAGAAAAGAGACAAAAATCAATACATGTTTTCTGGGCTCCCAGATGTACTTCTTCATTCTCACTTATTCTCTCAAAGACTAAATTTCTTTTCTTTGTGCATATCATATAATAGGTGTCACTGGCCAAGAACTAGACAGACTTTGAACCTGGCCTTGGATAACTTGATAAATTTATTTTCAATGATTTGATTATATCCATGATTATCCCTACTATAGTTTGTAAAATTCCTGGATTAAAAAATAAAGCTTTACACCATTATCTTATTTATTTATTTATTAGGAGGATACTGGTAATTAAACACAGAGTGTTTAACCAGTGAGCCATATCCCCAGCCCTTATTATTACTTTGTTTTGACACAGGATCTTGTTAAGTTGCTTAGGGCCTCACTGAAATGCTGAAGCTGACCTTGAATTTACAACCTTCCTGCCTCAGTCTCTGGAATCCCTGGGATGGCCACCATGCCCAGCCTCCATTATGTTATTTCGCTGCACATGGCATAGTAAGTAATTTATTTTTAAGTATGGAGAAGATAATTATTTCAACAACCAAGCTACATTGCCAGCCCCCAAAATAATTATCTTATAACTTATTTTTGGGTAAATAACAATTAAAAGAAAAAATACATACCAAGGGTAGCTAATATTTATTGAATATTTGCAGGTGTTGTGATACTAAACCAATACTTTCAATATTTGATTTAGTTCTCACAGAAATTCTAAGATAAACTTAGGATACATAAACTTCCCTACTTTGTAAGTGAAGAAACAGAGGTTAGTAGGAATTGAGAAAAACATCAAATATATGAAATCTCTCTGACTTCAGAGGCAGAGTCTAACCAAGTATTCATTAACCAAAGAAAATTATGGATGAATTTTAGACCTAAAAATTAAGCCCCAATAAGCAGACATTGTTATATGTGCATATGATCCGAGAGCTTAGATAGGCATAAAACCAAATCAAAGTTATACATAAAAATTAAATATTAAAACCAAAAATACTCCTATGTTACACATACACAAAGCTTAAAATTCCTTTGGTTCCAGGCTTCTTTTCAGCATTCTGGGGGTTGATGAGAGAAATAATTCTAGAAATATGGTCTTGAAATATAGACCAGAATGGTGAGATATGGACTCCTTCTTCCATTTCCTGTTACTATAAAAGAACATTCTAGAAGATTATTTTTTTACATAGGAAAACATTAATAACATATTAGAAGCAAGTCAAAGTCAGTATGCAAATAATTAGGAAATGTAAAAAAAATCTTTTTACATTATATATGCGTGCACACACACACATACACAGTGGACATGCATCAAAACAGACAGCACTCTGGCCTAGGGAATTGCAGGGTGCTCTGGAGGATCAAAAAGAAACACTCAAGCTAGGCATGGTGACAGACACAAATCTTGAAAATAGTGGTTTTTTTTTTATTACTGAGGCTACAAAGAATCTTTCTTTATATCCACCCCCCCTTTTTTACATATATTCTGTATTTCAATAATAATGATCTTATAAGTCGAGGGGAAGTTTTTAAAATTCTACTGTTTCACCCAAAATATCTCATTTTACCTGTTTTAGGGATCATAAAAGATAATGTCAGGAAAATAGTAATTATGATACATGTGGTAGAGAAAACATGAGAAAGACGGGTCATGTACCACTTATTTGCTCTGGTCTTATTTTTCCAGCAACAAGTCTCTGAATGTTCTACATTTTAATTCAGTTCTGAGACTTAACTACCAAGAGTTGATGCCAGTTATTACACAGGTTAAAATTTTAGTCTCATAAGACTGCCCCTACTTCTGAAAGAAAGATGAATTGCCAGCTGTAATTGGGGTATGCAGTGTAACTATATTTCTGTCCAACTTAACCACAAATTCAGGGTTTTCCACAACTCCTGTTCAGGTTCAATAATTCACTAGAATAATTCACAGTACTCAAGAAAGCACTATATTTATGCTTATGGTTTTATTATCAAGGACTCAATTTAAGAACAGTCATATGAAATAAGCACATGGAGCAAGGTCCTGGAGAGGGCATTGGTACAGTTTCCATGCTTTCTCTGGCTGCTTCATCTTCTCTACTCATCAATGGGCTACTGTGTACCTTAACTGATAAGGTCCCCAAACCTCATTTTTCAAGAGTATGAGGTGGCTTTATTTCTTAGGCATGATTGATTAAATCATTGGTCATTGGTGACTAAATCTCCAAATCTTTTTTCCTCCTCAGAGGTCAACAAGGGGATGGGGTGAAATTAACCGGATTTTCAGGCAATCAGCCTCAGTCCTAAAGCTACCTAGAGTCCTATCCTATGTTATGTCATTAGCATATCAAAACACTCAGAAAATCTAAGAGTTATTAAAGCTATCTACCAGAAACCAAGGCGAATATCACTTGTGTTTGTGTGTACGTGAGCATGTGGTTTGATACATAGATATGGTATATATGTATATACCACAGTCACAGATAAAATCTGTTAAATATTTAGTGAAAGATACATTTCTAGTTATTTATATAGAGGAAAAAACGTTATTAGGTCAAAATGATATTTAAAAACATTCTCTGTTACTTGTAAGTCATGCAATAGAATTTATTTCAATCTCAGAGGTAAAAAATTATAAAGCTATCCTTCCTAAATGTTAATACACCAGTCAATCATTATGAACTTTGCAGCACAGCAAGCACCACTTTGTCATGGGTACCATGAAAAATAATCTGTCTCTCATTAAGACATTCACCATTTCACAAGCCAACTGTCAGTTGATGGGCCATTTCCAGTTTCTACAATTATTAATTCCCTCTATTTAGATTCTGTGAACCAAAAATGTCTGATGAAATAGCCTGCTACCCTCTGTGGCTAGGCCATCCTGGAATAATTTCTGTCACTTAGTCATTTTTGGATGTCTTCTTCATCTAGAAACTTCTTAAAAATTAATACAATGAATAAATGCTTAGATTTGCTATACAATTGTATAGCAAATACATTGTAAATAATGCTGTCACTGGCTGCTGTTCTAACACATTTTAAGATTTTAAATAATATTCGTGGCATCATGACCTAATTGTGGCCAACATGGTCAAGGGCATATGGATATAGACACCCTTATCCAGGAAGGATACATTTTAAGACCCCAGTGGATGCCCAAAATCCAGTATAGTACTGAACCCTAAATATCTATTCATTTTTAGATTCATTTTTACTGTATATATTAGCAACCTCACCATACAACGTTTTAAAAATTTTTATTTAAGTTGAGAAATTTTATTTTTTCACTTAGAGGGACTACTATCAGGCTTCTATTTGCCTATCCAAATTGCCAGCATCACTACTCTGGCATCTTTTGACCATTATTAAGAACAATAAGGGTTACATGAACAGAAGCACTGCAGTAGCACAACTCTTGACCTGATAACTAAGATGACTGTTAAGTGACAAATGAGTAGGTAGTATATACAGCATGGATACACTGAATAAAGAGATGATTCATGTCCCAGGAAAGATACAGAAAGACTGTAAGATTTCATCAAGCTACAAAGCACAGTGTGTAATGAAAAACTTATGAATTGTTTATTTCAGGAATTTTCCATTTAATATTTTTGCACTGTTGATTTTCACAAACTGGAACTAGAAAAAGTGAAATCTTGCTAAGGGAGAACTATAGTGTATGTTTTGAGTATCCCCTATTGATTTATAGAACCATATAAATCGGGGAAAGAGCGTATATTTTAGGAGACAAGTTTTAAGGATTTTACTATGCAATAGGCTTCTTAGGGTATTGAAAAACTTCTAATTGCTTTATTATTTAAGTGGAGAAACAAGAGTTAGAAACAATGCTAAAGAATAAGATGGAATTAGTAAAAATGTGAAGTAATATTAAAAAGTGTCTACAAGTTGATATCTGATTAAGTTCCAAATAAGGAGTACAAAGCAAATAATAGTAATTTAGAGGAAGAAAATAATATTCAACACAAATCTATTTTCACATTTAGAATTTCAATTTAAACAAAGTAACAGAAAAGACTACCACTGATTAATGATTCAATCTAAAAAGTTGTAGAAGTCATATCTCTGGCAAATTATTTACACATTTGCAGTGCCCAAATGTATATGTACCATCAGCAAAACATCACAATTTCTTGAAAAAGACATTTATAAACCATCCATAATTCTAGCTTCAAAAGGTAACTACAACTAAATTAAAGTTGATTTAAGCATCTGCCACATATAACTTAGCAGAGCATTATATTTCATTATTTGCTTGTTCAGGCCTTGAAGAAATCACATTAATATTGGGTTGTTGTCTCAAATGTTTTGATGTATTTGCGCTGTTCTCTTTTAAGAAGAGATTGAAAATGAAGGATTATAAAAGCCTGACAATATATTTTTACAAAGAAAATATACTTGAAAAGCAAAATTATTTCATTCATGCAGCAGCTAGTCAATATTTCCAAAATTTCTATGTTTCTACAGAGAGTAGGATAAAGCTACATTTAGCCAGCAAGAGTTGGATCCTCAGGGATACCACAGCATTGAGTGTAAAGAAATAATGATTTCAAATAGCTAGCTTATTAGCTTACATGCAGGTAATTACCTCTCTCTCAAATAAGGGATAGGACCCTGAGAACAGAAATGTATAAATTAAAGAAATACTCCAGGCAAAGTAATTTATTTTACCTTTGATGGTGTGTTATTAAATGGCTTCTGTGATTGCTCAGGGGACAATTTCTAGTGCCAGGAAGGGG
Organism: Geosciurus inauris; assembly: GCA_004024805.1. Classification (NCBI taxonomy): domain Eukaryota; kingdom Metazoa; phylum Chordata; class Mammalia; order Rodentia; family Sciuridae; genus Geosciurus; species Geosciurus inauris. The sequence continues at coordinate 124,569 of PVHX01001944.1, read as the reverse complement.
ACCTGTGTGCTGCCCCTTTGGATACATTCATTTTTAAGGAAACAAATTCCAAGAGGCTAAGGTGTTCTTTGAAAAGATAACATCAAAGACAGATAAACAAGAAAAAGGGCTTAAAAAGAACTGAACAATAAAGTAGAGAAAAATAAGTGTGACCTTGGAATGGGTAAGAGCAATCAAAAGAGTTTGAGAGTACAATATTTAAAAAGATTATTGTGGAAAAGAGCACTGAAAATACTACTTCAGTGGATGCTGACAAAATTTTTCTGCTGGACGAAACTTTAGTTAAGATCTTAACCTTTTCTTACACCATTTATGTACTTCCTTGTAAATACCAGGTTTACGAAACAACTCCACTAAGGCAGTTCAACAAAATTCCCCACTCTGGATATCTGTTTACCTTCAATGTCTGATCAGATTCCTCAGTTTTCATCACCTCCTAGGTGATGTCTGATCACCCTGACTGGTGTTCAACCAGAATCCTAGAGGGTTGATTTAGCCAGGATCTCCCTAATCCTTGGTATTTCCTCTTGGTGATTTTCTATCCACTGAGACTGACTCTGCCCTCTGCCAATGCTGCACTAAGCTGAGTCCAATCTCTCTCCCACACTACAAAACTCCACTGCAGTGACCCCTATACCTATCTCAAAGGTCCTGAACAGACCTTTCTCTACATTTTTGTGATTTGTTTCACAGACACCGAAGTAACTGGCTAAAGATATTTTAAGGTCATGGAGACATTTAATTGCTAAATTAATTGTTGTTTATGGATATTCTGGAATTGCTTATTGTTAGATGTAAATTATGCTTTGCAGGAGTAACAAAAACCCTGAAATCTCAGTAGCTTAGCACAACATTCTAACCACCAGCATTGCTGGGTTTGTTTCAGTGGCTGTATCTGGAACCTTTTCCTTAATAGTAACTCAGAGAGGCAGGATTTGTACCAGCTACATAAACAGGAAAGAAAGTATGAAAAATTCCCACCTGCTTTTAATTGCCTCAAGCTACAAATGACAGATCACTTTTGTACTGGTGAGAACACAAGTAGGAATCTTAAATCTACCCATCAATGATATTGGTAATGGTAGTCTTCCAGTGTTCTGTAGAAGAGAGGAAAATGATCTCATAAATGAGTAGCATAGTCTTTACCATTGTACTTTGGGAACATATGAACAGTTATATGAGTTACCAAAAGTTTTTACAAATATACATTTGAAAAGAAAACTTACCTCGTCCACAAAGCAACTAGTCACCATTTCCCAAATTTATACACAGTGAGTAGGGTAAAGCCATGTACATGAGTGATGTGTATACATATATATTTTTGTATTCATTTAATAAAACTTTGCAAATTTATAAAGAAGGGTTCTCTGGGCCATTTGTAAGTTGATTAATTTGTTTACATAACAGAAGAAAGAAGATCTAAGTTAGAATTTGAGATATGTAAGCTTACCAATGAAGAATAAAATAGGAGGGGATGAAAATCATTCTGAAAGGAAAAAAACATACTGATTCTTTAATGTGCCATTTAAAAAATCTGACCACTGCCAAGTTCTGTTCTAGAAACCAGTGTTAAATGTTAGGCAATTCATAGAACCCTCAGATAATGCTTATTCTGTTGTGTTTTGTTTTGGAGGGTCTGTATATTGGGATTGATGATATTTGACATGCACCAAGAATGTATGGAAAGGCTTATTATTCATATTATAGGGCTTTCTCAGAAGAATAGGGTGGGATCCCAAGCATTTCCCATAATGGTTCTGTATGAAGAGGGAAGAGACTTGCTGCGAAACTGTAATAGTAGGCTGGTGCTGGGTGTGGATTCCTAGGCACGGATGGAGCTTGCATGTTTTGAATTTCCTATTGGCACCAAAGGGGGATGTACTCAAGTTTCTCATCAGCTCACCTGGATGTGGGGCAAAAAGGGAAAGTTAAGGAGTGAGGCTTGAAATTGGTATAAGTCAAACATCAGACAGCGGTCATACTTTGTAACAATTTTTCTGGAGCTTATCTGGAGTTTGTTTTATTCTCATTATATAAATCACACTGCAAATCCTACTATTTCAATATTTTAAACTGGACTTGTGCATGGGAACAATTATGAGTATTAATAAAAATGGGGCAACTTAATTTGTATGATCTGAAAAGATTCCTCAGACAAGCTTTGATATTTAATAGATATTTAATATTAACAAATAAAAATTATAGGAATATAAGATAATCATTCTATTTCTGTCAGGCAGGATCCTTGACTGTCCTTGGAATAATCTTTGGAATGTATTCTGGAGCTAGAAACCTTAAAAGCTGTGTTCAAAAATCTGTACTGTCACACTAACTGCAAGCAAGAAATTACTTGAAATTACTATGGATTTTTAATTTTTTTTTTTTTAGTACTGGGTTTTGAACCAGGGACTCTTAAGCACTGAGCTACATTCTCAGCCTTTTTTATTTTTTTATTATGAGACAAGGCCTCACTAATTTTCGGGGCTGGTTTCAAACTTGAAATCTCCCTGCTTCAGCCTCTCAAGTCACTGAGATTACAGGTGTATCCTAACATGCCCAGCCAATTTTTAAATTTTTAAAATTTCTTATGATAAGTAACAACCTGAGATTTTTGTAAGTGTATAATACAGTATTGTTTTGTATAGGCACAGTATAGTACAGCAAATCTCTAGAATTCTTTTATTTTGCACAACTGAAATTTTAGACCTATTGATTAGCAATTCTCAATTGCTCCTTCATCCTGTCGACCATAAATTTATATTATTTATTTTTATTGGATACCAACTGTATACCAGGCTCCTGTGAGTAGTTCCTTGGCAATTTGAAACAAGTCCAGAAATAACTTCCTGGCTATTCAATATTTAATTTCCAGATTGGGTAGTTTAACAAATGGTATGTATCTTCTTATATCTGATATGTCAACTATAACTATAACTATGACTATCAAGTCAGAAATTGGCAGATATTGAGAATGAAAAAAATAAACTCCAGGTTGTATTTTTTTAAAATCTCAAGTACTAAAATAATCAGATAGTTTGGGGATTTGGAGATGTATATATATATAATTCCATGTGTCATGTAGTGGAAAAATGTTCAGAATCATAAGTTCTTATCATCAGAGGAGTCAAGCTGTCATCTAGTGTAAATTCCTAATAAATGCAAACCACTTTGTACATTATCTCTGAAGCTGGTCATCAGACATCCATGTCAGTACTTCCAGTAACAGATTTCCACTATTTGCCAAGACAGGCGTTTACATTATTTGTAAAAGTGGGAAAACTCGCTTCCCTTAATTTGAAGGAAATCTATCATTCTTGTTATGGTATTTTTCTAGATAATTTTTTTGATTCTCTTTTGATGGTGCTTTTGTTTTTATCCAGGGTTCTAGTATGTTCTCCACCCTTGTCAATCTACAACGCATCCATAGTTTGTTTATGTGATTCCCAAGACTCACCTCAAAATATAATATATACAACACCATCTTTCTTTTGTGTTTTGGGTCTACATATCTCATCAGCTCCTGCATGACACCACTTGAAAGTTCTTAAGTCCTTAAAACTCATCATGTCCAAATGAGAATTTGTTGTTTCATGCCACAAACCAAGTTCCTTCTATGATTGCTATCTCAAAGAATAACATCAACATGTGTCAGTTGCTCAACACAGAAACATGGTCACTATCCTTATCAACTTCCTTCCATTTCTTCAAAATCTTGCCTGCTTCAAATACTTTATCCTACTGCTTCTACTTCCTAAATACCTCTCAGGTGGAGTCTTAAGAAGTACACTGCATAGGTGCTAAGACCTCCTCTCTCTTGAGACCTTTTGTCTTTGTATTATGGTTCTATCACTTACTACCTTAACCTCTCCTTTGGCTGCATACTTATCTATAAAATATAATTAACAATAATTTCAAATTCCTTACTTCAAAGTATTGTTGTGGGTTATTAAACATAAAATTCTTGAATCTATGCATGGTAGGTTAAAAACACTTTATGAACCTCAACTGTCCTCTCTAATTTTTTCTGCTTTCAATTCTCATTGGAATTTTCTTAGATAAGTCCTTTGCCATTTCTCAAGTGCTGTATGTCAGTAACTACTAACTAATCTCCACAGTTCTGATCTATGATCTTCAATTCAGGCTTCATACCAAATCCAAAATATGTTTATTGCATTGTTATAATTTCCATGCTCCTCAAATTCAAGTCCAAAGTCCTTGACAGTCTTCCCCACATCACACAATCTATCCTCTGATTACCTCTCCAACTTCACTTGGTACTACCTCTTCCACTGATAACTATTTTGGTTCCTCAAATTATTCCTGTCATTTCTAATCATTGAGACATTTCCCTTCTTCAAATACTTTTTACCTCGTCAATCATACATGCAATACTTCCAATCTTACCAATTATGTGACTTTAATATGTATTTCAATTCTTCCCCTTTCTTCTGTACTGTGGTGGCTCCTATAGCTTGAAATACAGTTGTGACTTTTCTTGTCTATAAAATACCTCTGGGTATGATATAATCTCTAATATGACAAAGATGTGCGGTTGATACATAGAAATGCTTAGTAAATATTCACTTAATAAATAAATGAATTTAGTTGGAATCTGACACTGTCTGTCCTTTTGTTTTTGCATCTGGAAAAAGAAACCAGCATGTTCCTCATTCTTATGTTAAAATCATCTCAGTCTTTGAGAGCAGAAACTTTTGCCCTACTTGAATCTCTTATTGCGTCTAAATTTCTCTAATTCATCCAACAATTCTGGTATGATTTTCAAAATCTCAGTAATCTACTCACCATACTCTAGGTGAACTTCAAAGTAGAAGTGAACATCCTCCCACTCTTCATCAAACCATGATGAAATATTGAGGATTCAGACGATCTATTTATATAAGAATTAGTGCTCTATTTGTTAACATAACATATACTCTGATAGAAAACTCTACTTACTTTAGATGAAGAATTACATACATTTTTTTCATGGAATATCTTCCAGAAATTGACATTGGTAGGTTTTAGAACTCTACATCCCACTAGGTGTTCCTTTCTCTCTTCCCTAAGTAAGCTCTTGTAACAGATATAAAATGTGTTCTGAAATGTGCTCTGTGGAAAACTAAATCTACAGATTCTCAATAGCTTTTATTTCAATAAAAAATGTTCCACAATCTAATAAAATTGGGAAATACGGAATTAAAAAGTTCTTTACTACAGGAATTCTCAAAGCTTTTAATATATTAATGGGCACTGAGAGTCAATAAAATATACTGCTTTCTCTTAGGGTTTCTTGACCTTGGAACACTTTTTGTACAAAGTATATCATGGGACTAGGACAAAATCAGTTTGGGAAATTTTTTTTCTAAGTAATAGATCTCCTTAAAAAAATTAAGATACTATATAAAACTTGGTTAATTAACTACTTCAAAGACATTATTAAGACATATTTTAATACTCCATATGTCTAATATGGCAAGTAAACCATATAGCCTCTTTTTATAAATACATTTACAGTTCTACTAGAATAAACTGGCTCTTTTTTATTATGCATATTTTTTCCTCTCTGAAATCAGTTGGATCGCTCTTATAGATACTGTGCAGCTGTCTGTTTTTGATTTCCTGCCTGCTATGAACTAAATTGTATCCCTCTAAAATTTGTATGGCAAAGACCTACTCTCCAACATGGCCTATTTGGAGATAGGGCCTAAAAGGAGGTAATTAAGGTTAAATGAGGTTCTAAGGGTGGAGAACTAGTTCAATAGAATCAGCTTTTCTGAGAGGCGACAGGACAGAGCTCACTTTTTGCCTGCCAGATGAAGACACAAATTAAAAATGGTAATGGGCAAGCCAGGAAGCAAACTCCTGGAACCTCAATCTTAGATTTTCTACCTCCGGATTATGAGAAAACATATCTTCATTGTTTAAGATGATGGCATTTTGTTTTAGTGTTTTGTTATAGCAGTCAGCCTCACCTGCAGTATAATTTTGATGGATTTCCTTTAACATCTGAAATCAAATGTGTATCTCTGTAAAGGCATACAACCAAGCTCAAGAATTTGGATAATATGAACATTTTGATCCCAACATAATAGTTCTTCCATTATTACCAGTAGGATAGGTTTTACTTAAATTTGCAAATATGAACATGTACCTACCTCATTTTAATGCATTTTAACTTTCTTGTGATTTTAAAACACAAACAATAAAATTCATTCCAATCCTACAATCAGCTCCCTGAATCTATAAGAAAATGAAAATGGCCTGGATAGGATAAGCTCAGGCATATGCTTGATCCTCTCATCTACCCTTGCCACCAGCATATCTATTCCCAGAAATGCTGGCCCAGAAAACAGAGGAATGACTGACATCACCAGAGCCTGGTGACTGATCAGGAAATTGTCAACTCAGATAATAAAAGCTCTCCACATTTCCATGTGTTCTTTGATGATTTATTACAGTTTTGATTTACACAGTAGAAACAATGAGCCTAATCTTTTCCAAGAAAATAAGAATGTTGGATATGGAGAGATCTATTTCCCATTCATGATACCATGTTCTTGTCATTTTAATTATTCATTCTCATTTAATCCAGATGAGCTTGACATTTACTTTATTATTAAAGAGATAAAAATATATTGAGTCCCTGATTTAAAAAAAAAGAAGAGCCTCCATGCGTCTCAGAAATAAGAATACATTGTGTCATTTGTAAATGTATAGGTAGTTATCTGCAAAGATACATGCTTTTCTTGATGGTCCTTAAATCAACATTTACCAAATGGGTTCTATGGGAAATTAGTTCTTCAGAGTTTTTGTAAGGTATTAAATAAAAAAAGATTTTGTGGTTGGATACATTTAGAAAACTCAGGTTAATTTTTTTACTATAATATTTCTCATATTATTTAATTGTTAATTTGCTAACATTTATTTTTTATTTATTTGCTTTCATAGAGAATATTGTCTGTTAGTATTTTATAGCATATTTTAGAAAATAGTTTTTATGAAAATGTTTGGGCTTTTCATGTTGCATGACAATATAGTGCTATTATTTGTTTTAAACGAATTTTTATTTTAAAGATTCATTTCATGTTAAACACTAGGAAAATATAAAATACAAATACCCATAGTAATCAGTCTTAAGAAAGATCATTTGCTGGCTGAAGATATTAAAGTAGTGTATGTAATCAAGCCACGGAAAGAAGCCAATGGCAGTAAATGCACTCTGCTCCACAGACAGATGAAGAGCTTCTAGATCTTTCTGAAGCAGGGCTACGTGTAAAGTAAGTATCTGTGCTTTAAGATATCCTTCAATGCAGTTTGTCAGCAGCCTCAGCCTTACTTGGGGATTTCTTCTCAAGAGACCTTCTCAGACCTCATCCTAGACCCAGGGAATCAGACATGTTGGTGTGGGACACACTAGTCTGTTTTCAAAAGTCTTTCAGGTAATTTAACATATTTGAATATTTGATGATCACTAATTTTGCATATTAGAATCAGAGTGATGACTCAGATCTTAGTGGAATAGATCGATTACTTTTGTAAAACATTTTACCTCTAGACTAGTCAATCTCCAGGAGAGTAGACAGAACAAAAGTCAGCTAGTGAGCAGGGCAAGAGAGCACCTGTTTTAGGGAAGCATTGAGGCTGGTCCAGGAGAGTACCATGGGTATTGATGGTTGGAGCAGGTTTGGTAACAAAGTACTAGAATTCACAGGTAGGAATCAGCTGTTTGGTAATATAGACAAGAGAAACACGGTATTCAGCCTTAGAAGAACCGGGATCTAGAGGCCCATCAGGGCAGGAGGAACTCAGAAATTCAGGGAGCAAAATGGTATGCAGCACATTTTGTTATAGGAATAATGCTGAGACAGTGTCACTACATGTGGGTATTTGGAATGAATGGCGTCAAAACTCGGTTTGGTCAGGTGCGGTGATGCACTCCTGTAATCCCAGCAGTTCGGGAGGCTGAAGCAGGAGGATCCCAAGTTCAAAGCTAGTCTCAGCAACTTGGTGAAGTCCTAAACAACTTAGCTAGATCTTGTCTCAAAATATAGAATGGGCTGGGGATGTGACTCATGATTAAGCACCCCTGGGTTCAAGTCTTAGTACCAAACCAAATCAAACAAAGAAAAACTTCGTTTCAGTGATATGTAACCCAATTTTCTGAACTTGCACTCTTTATGCTGTTCTGAATTAAAGGCAATTAAAGGCTATGTAACATTTGTATAATGGCAAATATACATTAATAAGAAACATGTGACATCAGAAATTATGTGTAGAGCAGGGGACTTTGATAAGGACTGGGCAAGCTAATGCCATAAGAGCCTTGGATTCCTCAAAAAATAAATTACCAACACTGGTTGGATTTCTGCCTATGAGGCAGAGTGAATTTGCTACCATTTGCTTCTCTCCATGGTTTGATTACATGTATTGCTTTAATGTCTTCAGCTAACAAATACTCCTGCTTCCAGCTCTTCATTAAGCAGGGATATATGGAATGCATTGACTTTCTGTGTTCTGATTACTATGCTTACAGCTATGTCTTGGAAGTTTGATACTACCACTAAACTCTAAGTGTTTTGACCAGCCAGGTTTAGATGTGAACAATGATATTCCTTATTGGGTACACCTCTATGATTTGTTTTTCTTTGGTGGTTTTATTAAATTTTTGAGTAATATTAAGTTATCTGCCAAACTAAATCCCCGAGTTTAATTAAAATGTATAATTGCTGATAACAGGCAAAGGTTTACAGGTTGGAATAATACATTTTATTCTTTTTACCAGTTTTATGACATCAGTGATTATATAGTATATGCTTTCCTCTGTTACACTCAAGCTACTGATAAAAATATGGCCTGTGGTCCAGGAGAGATGCTGGGGGCATCCCCCTGGAGCCCTCCTTCCACCCACACTGCTTCATTATTGAATAAAACTACTTGAAATATTATAACTTTATGTACTTTTTATTTCACAAAGTACTTGGGTTTTTTGGCATCCTGCAAGTGATGGCTCTTATTATTTATATCCTCTGTTTCAGAAGGTCATACATGAAATATTATGAGCAGAGCTACAAGGGGATGAAAATGTAAAGCACAGTTACTCCTATACACATATCCATCAAACTGCTGACTTAAGATATTTACTTATGGCTTGTTACAATAACTAAAAGCAAACTCAGCATTACTAAGAATATTTATGAAAAAAGTTAATCAAAATGCATATATAATTGACCGTTCCAATCTGTACTGTGTCACATTCATAATTGCTTTTAGGCATGGTTTTAATGCCCTTCCTCTATAAATACTCCATGAGACTCCTCAACTTTGAAATTGGAATGTGCATATACTTCAGAGGTTCAATAAACATTATAGTATAAAATCAAATTTCTAATTAGGAGAGTCTTGAAATAATGCGTAACTTTCTTTAAGAGGGCTCTTTAACATTTCAACATGAACAAGAAGTAGAATTGACATCATTCCTGCCTTGTAGAAGACAGTGCAAAGTTTTTATATTAGCTAGGGTCACAATCAGAATTATAAACATTCTTCCATGTTGAGGGAGAAAGAGGGACTCTGGGGAAATCAGTTTGCACAGCTAAGCACATGAATGGACCTGAAATGGAATGAAAGTGACCTGCATAGACAAGTTTGCTCTCTATTGTTTAGACACCCACACAATCATTTAGCCTGAGTGGTGACTAAATGCAGAAGCCTAGCATCTTCCTTAGTTACATCAGGCTTTCAGCATAAAAATGATTGACTTTTGGATTTAAAGGATCAATAAACCCATATTAGATTCTTAAGTCCTTTATTAAAATAGCGTTAACTTTTTAAAAAAATAATGTTTTTTTCTCTGAAAACCTGAAGACCCCTCTTACAATATCAAGCCTGAACTTTTCAAAAGAGGGCTTTCTTAAGCCTACTCAGGTAATTTCATTGTTTGAATTTTTTTGTATTTTGGGTTTAATCATCAATAGATTAATACCAAAGCTCTGTGTATACTTGTTCTGACTTATGTGAATTATTTTAAATAAATTTTTGAAAGTTTTCATGTTAAGAGGATACAATTTTTGCAATGCTACATGTTTTGCTAGTAGCTCACTTCACTATTTCATGTTTGACTTGAGGTAACTATTGCCCAAATATGGCAGTTTTAAATAACATGGGGAATCTTATCTATATAGTACTATTTTAAGTTGTAAGAAACAGAAAAAATTGGAGCTGAGTTAAGTCAAATTTGGTCAAGATTTTTCAGATGTGATCTCCAATAAATCAGGTCTGGTAGGGATGGTGTATACGGGCAATATTGCACACATTAAGAAAGTGGGAATGGTTAGGAAAATCTTTGTAATTTGAAAAGCCACTTCAAATCCATTGAACAAATCCTTAAAGGAAAATCACAAGGCCAAAGAATTTTCTTTGACTTTTAAACTCATGGTCAACACATTATACTTGCATGGTTAAGAAAATAGATGTAACCCAGATTATAAATATTAACAGGAAAGTTACCTGAATTTGATGGGAATGGCCATTTCTACTGTTGTGTGTGGGGTGGAGGCTTCTCTTGATCGAATTTTCCTTCAGTATGACATGATATTTTTCTCATTTAAGATAGAATTTAACTTCAAGTTGAATTTTGAATGGTACCAAGTCAGAACAGTTTTGAGAACAAAACTCATGCTCAGTACTCTATACTGGTTTACTTTGATATGAGGGTATTTAAAAACCTTTGACTGTTTCAATTTGGAATGAAATGAATAGCAGCTATTAACTTGGTTCTTAAGAATATCTAGCAGTACCACATTATGTTAGCACCCTTTAGAATGTAAAACTTGCTCTAATAAATTATGACATAAATTTCATTTTGTTTTAAAAATAAAGGTAGGCCAATCAGACTGTTGAGTACATCAGAAAAATATCCATAGTGAGTCTGGGAAGTCAAGAGAAAATGGCCCAACTGATATGAGAATTATCTCCTCTGTTAAAGAAGTATGAATGAAGATTTTCTTCTTTCTTATTAGTGATAATTTTTTACACAGATCTTTCTCTCCTATAAGATCATATGACCTATAACTTCCATGGATACTTAACTTTTTTCTCATGTTATATGATTTTATTAGAGGAAGGCCACATGTCTATAAAAATTGTGAAATATGCTAGCTCATGAGCCATATCTCATTTCTTTTTTATACCTTTTACAGCCTCCCTATCTAGCCATGAAACATACAGAAGGCACTTAGTAGATACCTACTGACTCTTATTGAATTGCCCTGATATAGGCTAGAAACATAACACAAATATAAAGGACTCAAAATTACGTGAACTGTGGTATATCAACCACAAAATAATGTATTTATTTTTCAACATATTTTTCTTTTATTGATAAAAACTACACAAAAGCTAATTGGTCATCAATTTAAAAAGCAATGTTACACATCATGTTGTGTTTAGAAATTGGTCAGATTGGCAGTTTCACTCATTGACCACATGGCCATCATTGTCATCTACCCTTTGTTCCTGTGAGAATAATTCTGCTGGTCTTCCCATTCCGAGATCTTCACAGGTCTCTCTTTCAGACTGTCTACAGTGAGGACTGCCAATGGGGAAAAACAAAAAACAAAAAACAAAAACAAAACTCCTAATATTGTGTACAATGTGTGTCTTGAAGGAACATTCACTTAGATTTATTGAACTTTTATTCCAGTAGTTTTATCAAACTTTGTGGTCAACTTTATTTGTGATCTACGGTAAAGCAAATTTTCTTTTGGTACAACATAAGCGTTAATGCCCATGTTTAGAATCAAAAGCAGGATCACTTGATCAGGAAAAAAAAATTAAATCAACCAAACAAGAACATAGTATTTTTAAAAGGAAAAATAAAGCTAAAGCAATTGAAATAAAGTCTGTGAGTGTTACACACAACTAACAAGGAAAACCATATTGTTTCCCCAACTTCCCACCCACCCCTGTTTACCTGACCCCTGTGGTTCTCCAGCCCAGGAACCATGCAGTGTAGAAAAATCAAATATACAAACAAACCTATAGATAGCTAGGGTGAAATCTATTTTTATAAGAACTTGACACTCTGAACTATTTACATCCGGGAGCATTTTTGTCTGTTTAATATTTTAAAGCAAAGAAAGTTTGGTGGTTCTCCCGGTTATGCTGCAGGTGCATCCGCTGCCCTCTGTAAGCAGTTTTGGTTTTTCTTTTCTCTACACCATTTACATATTTCTCTTTCTCTTTTTCTTTTTTTAAACAGGAACAATGATCTTGCTTGATTGTGTGGGTTTGGACACCCATATCTCCTTTAGGATGAAAGCCCTCCCTCCCCCCAGGCGAGGTCCCCAATGAGGAGTTGGCTTCAGCACTAGTTTGTTATTCTCTCCAGGTAAATGGCAGGTGCAGCCGACCTGGCGATGGTGGCGATGAAGCTGTGGTCTCGTCCGAGCTCCAGGCTGGGGCTTTCGTCCTGCTCCGGAGACACTGTCTCATAGCCCTTGTTGACGTGCAGAGGCTGGTGAGCTTGGCAGTAACCAATTACCGGCTGGTCATAGCTGTAGTAGGGCAAGGGCTTCACATGGTGTGGAATCTGCATGTGAGAGATGGAAAGACTGGTTGATAACAGAAATGTTTCAGAAAGGTAAGACTACACTCTGCAGATTATATTTTTGTTATCTGTGCTGTTTCAAGACATCAAGTATGGCTCGAACTACTAATAAATACTATATAGCAAAAGAAAAAAAATTCATTCCAGATAATTTATATATAATTTATATATACTTTGCCATAAAATCATATACAAACAATGTATAATGCACAATCATCTATCATGATAGCCATCGCCATTTCCCCATTACAGAAAGTCAGAAACTACTTAAATGTGCATCAACAGGGAAATTTAAAACATTGGGTACATCCATACATTCAAATGCAGACAAGCAGACATTACAAATATGGTTTGCTTTGTAATATGGCAAGACATACTAAGTGCAGAAAAATTCAAAAAGCGCAATATGATTCATTTTCTGTAAATTAAAATGTAAACATGTATATATTTTTCTTACATATTATAAACATTCCATTTTTATTTGTACTTTTTATTTCATGTATTTCAAATTTTTATAATGGGCACATATAAATTTTTTTTTAAATATTTATTTTTTAGTTATAGGTGGACAGAATATCTTTATTTTATTTTTTTTTATGTGGTGCTGAGGATCGAACCGAGTGCCTCCCGCGTGCTAGGCAAGCACGCTACCACTGCGCCATGACCCCTAAACATAAACGATAATCCCATAAATTATTTCTAACAATTTATTACTTAAGCATATTGTTCCAAAGAAATCTGGGATCATAGGAAAAGGCATATCTTTGTGTTCATAACATCTAATGTTATTATTTCTGTTCGAGCTAAGAAGCTTAATGTGTGTGTACTGATAGTATAATAAATACAAAGATGGTCTACAGAAACTCCTTGAATAGGAAAAACTGAAAATATTATAGTACTTTTGATTTGCTCTGCAGCTTTTTATTAAACCACAAATTTCTGATAAAGAAAAATGTATTCCAATGTTAGAATAAAGAAATTAATGATTGCTCAATTCTTGATCACCGTCTAGAACAGTTGTCATAACCTGTTCGATCCAATCTGATACTGTTGAACAAGGATCCAAAGATGGTTGAAGTGCAAATGCATTCCTGCCCTGTGAAGTTTGAAGTGGTGGCAGTTTTTAAACTACTGTCTTTCAGCTCCAGCTCCACTTTTGTTGTGGGCTTTATGATCCTGGAGTTGGAGCTCTGTAGACTGACTGCATTCTTTTTACCTGTTTTAAAAATGGCAAGGCTTAGAAGAAGGAGAATAATTGTTCTCAGTGTAGGCGGTCTATCTCTTCCTCCTACAGGGATTCATCCAACAATACTACTTGATTTTGTCTGTTTCAGTTAATTCCCATAGTAGTAGGTAATGCCTATTTTTCCAGTATTTGCAGCATATGAACATTTGGTCTCTTTACACGTACACCCCTTTGGCTCCTTGCCCCATCACACACACCAGATGCCAACACTAGAGAAGTCTGAGGGTCATCTCCTTAAAGCCCCTTCCCCAAACTTTTGGGCTTAGTGATTTCATCATTCCTTTTGTTCCGTCAACCCTACATGAGGAAGGAGTGGTAGCTACTTACTGAACTTGTCTCTGTGATACCTTGGCACTATGCTAGTCTTTTCATTAATTAATAACTCTCTATATCATGTTAGTAACTCTTAAGTAAACTTATTTGTTAAAATAACTGATATACTGTCTCCTAACTGGACTATGTTGTTTAATTAGAACATAGAGTGTCAGAATAAAGTAAGGGTATATTGTTCCATTAGAGATTTGCTGCAAATTCACATGCATGCATATTTCGTTGTGTACCAGTCACATCGTGAATTTTTAAAATCTGGAGATCACAGTTAAATATGTTTCTGAAAAATACTTGATCAAATCATATATTCAAATTACAATTTAAGTCATCACAATAGCTCAGATAAATTCCCATCCTGCTCTTACTATTCCTTCTTAATGCATATAATTCAGTATCTCTCATGATGAGATAGGAAATTAAGTTAACATATATTTGCCATGCTACAAGACATGCTTGCTTCTCAATTGGAAAACATATTAAGTATATATATAAATTAATATCATATATATTATATATATATGTAGAGAGAGAGATCTTACTTTTTTTTTTTTTTTTTTTTTTTTTACTGGGCATTGAACTCTGGGGCACTTGACCACTGAGCCACATTCCCAGCCCTATTTTGTGTTTTATGCAGAGAGTGTCAGAATAAAGTGACACTTAGCGCCTCGCTGTTGCTGAGGCTGGCTTTGAACTTGTGATTCTCCTGTCTCAGTCTCCTAAAGTGCTGGGATTATAGGCTTGTGCCACCACTCCCGGCTGAGAGACCTTACTTTTGTGATGAGGCACATTGACTTCTAAGGAAAGCAAACACTATTTTCAGCAAAGTGTAAGAAATAGTAATGAATCAGAAATAATAATAGAATTCTCACCAAATTAACCTGAGTTTTCTAAATGTATTTACAGAAATAGTAATAGTAATTCTCACCAAATTGTTGATAATCTTGAATATACAAATCCATTCTCAAAAAAGGAGGTTTGGAAAAATGCCTATTAGGTTAATTGTGATTGATGTAGAGATGTTGTAGACATTAGATATTAGACATTGGTGCTGAACAAATTTTAAGGTAACAAGTCCAAATTACTAGATAGTAAATATAAACTTAGGTTTAAACTACCTCACCACAAATCTGTGGGTTTGATATTATTATTTCTTACTTACTTAGACGTCTCTCTGTACATTTGTACAGGCTCAGATATGAAATGTTTGCCAACAAGTTCTATCTTGGGAAATCTCATAGGATTTTGAAGTGTGTCAGAGAGGAAGAGATATGTGTCATAGGTCACTGCAACCCTGACAAAGCAGAGCAATGGAAGCAGACACTTTGTTCTGGCATTCTAGCCAGGATAAATGTTTTGGAGAAGACCTACCTAAGAGTAACATGATCCATTCTTACTTTTTGTTATTAGTAGATATAGAGGCATAGCTTGAAAACATCCTAAAAATTCAACACATTATTTCCAAATGACACAAACACTCACCAGGTATAGACATTTGTTCCACAATTTCATTTGAAAGAATGACTGATTTTATCCAAATTATCCAAATTACTAAAAAACACATTACAATTAATATTTCATCTGACTTGTGCCTCTGTCAATGTCTTATAACACTGAAATAGTCTTTCTCCAGTCACTGCAATGAGCACATACTTAAATCCACAAACATGTATTAGTAGTGAATATGACAGGAATTCAGAGTCTTCTAGACCCTTCTGTGAAACAGTAGTTCATAGGTGAACAGTGTTGAATTTTAAATAAGAATTAACAATTTCATAGCTGAGAAGTTCTATTTGTCTTTAAATTAAGTTGGCTCAAATATTAAGGGAACTGCATTAATTACAGAGTTTTAGGGTTATATACTATACCATTTATGAATTCAGAAAATCTATTTTTCTATAACAGTTGGACTGGTTTGTTTACAAGGGTTCATTCCATTTTCCTTGTTGTATTTTAGACAGGTTTTGAACCTCTTGCAAGATTAGAAACCATTGTAAAGTGGCCTTCTGCAAAACTGACCAATGGCAAAAATTCAAAAGCCAAACGAATTGGTAAGCTTTGAAAAGATAGCACAATGTTTGTTCATTTACTCTTAAAAGTCTATTCTGTAAGGCATTTGTAATCAACGGAATTTGTGGCTTCTGAGCAGCTAAGAGACTGAGGTCTTGTACTTTATAGTAATAATATACAGTACATTAACCACCTGGGTCCCTATGTGCATCATTGTTTCCTTTCCAGTAGTCAAAATAAAGTATCCTTAAGCTTCCCTGAATGCAGTTTTGGTATTTTTGTAAATTCCTTCTCAGAGTTTTTCCAAAGGGTCCCAGGGCTCCATCAGCTCTCTGATGGGCTCTACCAGGTTGCTCAGCAGAACATCACTATTTAAAGATGTCCTCGTTCCCATGCTTGACTACACACTGGCTGCATTGGAAGCTATGCTTTACTTACAGACAATGGGTGTGGTACAAAGAATTAAAAAATCATATTGAGAGAATATATTGTTATATTGAAATTCTGCCATTCACTTCTCTGAAGGATATGAGCACTTTAATGTGAAACACATTTGAACATCTACAGAGGCATATTTTATGACTAAATCTGAGGTGGGTTGCAAAGCAGATGAACCATCATTATAAGTAATTATAAGTCACTTTAATTCTTTTGCATTTCATGTGAATCCTCTGAAAACGAGGATAATAATGACACCTCATTTACCTCTATAATAAATTTCAGATAACCCTGAAAGGCCTCCTTGATTCTTAAGAAAGAAAAAAAAATACACTAAAAGGGCATATTCCTACTGTATTTTACTCGACATTGACAGCGTCTTTTCTGAAAATGTGCCCTGTCTTTTGTCTTACGGTTTCAATTTAGAGAGATGCAGGCCATGAGGGTCAGAGAGTGGCTCATTAACCAAGGCTTTCAGTCCTACTTTGTGCACTAAGAAGCTGGAAACCTGGGCATGTGTTCTGCTTTTCTGAAAGCATCATTTACCCTTTGCCAGAATATGTTTTCCTTCCAACGCTGTGAAGGGAATAAAAAACTGACACATTCCTCTCAATTATAGGCTTATAGTGCTAGTGATTTAAAGAAAGAAATCAGGGAAAGGGAATATTCTTAAATCTGGGAGGAAGAGTGAAGTTGTACTCATGTATAGCTTCAAAATCTGCAAATGGACTTGATCCCATAATTTAACATCTGTAATAATTATATTTAAAATGAGATATGAATGTGTATGGTAAATGTGAGAGAAATATGAAATGGATTCTTGATATATTTGATCAAAGGCTTTTGAAGTTCAATTTTGTTATGAACATGAAATTCCAATATTGTTAACCTCTTTTCTCAAAGGCATTAACATTAGTTGTAACTAGTTTAAGAGTCTGATCATTCTTAAATTACCATGGACTATTATTAGTCTTATTTATTAACTTTTCATGAACATTGTTCACATTTCAGTGTGAGTTCTTTCAATTGAAGTCATAAAAAGTTGATTTTCAATTTCCTAAATGACATTTGGTCTCTAATTTCCAGAATTAAAGGATAGTGTCTGACTATTCAGATCATTTAAAAAGTACCATCATATAACTCCAGATGAAGAATTCAATACAGTTGAATTGCTTAATGAAGACGGACACTTGGTTTATTGGAAATAAAATTGATTAAAAATGAAGGGCAATAGCTAAATGAATGTATAACTTAGACTTTATTCTACTCACTCTATTAGTATGTGACAAAAATGGAAAAGTAATAAGTACATATAAACAAGTTTGGCTAGCTTTTTTTGTTAAAGGAATTTTGATTAAAGCTGATAGAATTTCAACTCATTTAAGTTAGTTGACTAAATGTGAAGCTTAGTTGGCTCATAGAATACAAGAAAAGATTTAATAGGTAATTTTAAGGATGAATAAAGTCACCAGTGAGTCTGAGAAACACAGGTGTCACTAGATTTCTCTCCATCAAACATGCGTGACATCTTCATACTCTGTCAAGTAACTTCCTATACCTGACTGAACTCAAGACTTTCACAGCTCCTGAGTTTTGTGTATTCCAACCAAGATAAGTGATGAATACCAAATCAATTTATCATACTACATCATTTGATCCCATTTACCATGTAACATTCTTTTTTTTAAAAATGCAGGCTTGCATCTCAATTGGAAAACATAAATAATCTAAGAATTGATTTCCTTTCATTTAAAAGTAAAACTTTCCAAAGAGCATGGTATTATGTATAAAATATTTGTTAGAAAGATTATTTTATGATACTACTTTGAAGAAGTATTTTGAACTCAAAAGTTTTATAACTGTTCTTCTTTATCTGGATGGAAATTTGAGCCCTGAACTTTGAGTACTAACTCTCTAATTTACCATTCAAATAAACAAAGGCTATTTTATTTAAAGAGTGTTTCTCACTTTTAGTTTTTGATTTTTGCAGTCACTAAGAACTCCAATAAACCTCTACAAGGTAGAGAGGATAATGATTTTAAAAAAAATTCTATCATATAATTCAATGAGGCTGTAGGAAAAGCTGGTTTGGGCTGCTGAAAGTTTCTTTCCAGAGTATGAATCCCTCACCCACATGTAGTTTTTGGTACTGGAGAGGAAAGATAAGAAGGGACTGAATAGATTCCTGGCCATGGGTAAAATCAGGGAGAATATTAGAGGAACAGGAAGAAGAGGAGCCTAAGTCTCACTCCCAGAACTCACACTACAGAACACTCATAAAAAGGACAATGCCCAAACCAGAACACTAACCTTCCATTTACAAAATTCTGTATCTTCCATTTTCTTTTATTTATTTATTTTATTTTGTTTGTTTGTTTGTTTATTTGTTTCTGATCCCGGGGGAACTGTACCACTGAGTCACATCCCAAGTCATTTTTATTTTTTAATTTTGAGATAGGATCTCATAAATTCCTTAGGGCTTCACTAAATTGCTGAGGCTGGCGTTGAACTTATGATTCTCCTGCCTCAGCTTCCTCAGCTGCTGGGATTACAAGCATGTGCCGCTGTGAACAGCTCTTCCTTTTTATTTCTTGCTGTTCACCAATTTCTTGCCTTCACCAATAGCTCTTCATTTTCTCTCCACCAATGCCAAAGCCGACTGGCTAATTAATCAAGTGAAACCTCTTTAAAAAGAGAACCATGCCATTTCTGATATCTTAATGCTTGATGCACACAAAGACCTGCCTCAATAAGAAGTAGCTACAATAGAAAAGAATCTCCAGAAATAAAGATTCAGAAAGATTCAAGAGATGATAAATCCAAGAGATTACAACAAATGACAAGATTTACTAAGAATAAATGAAAATAGAAGTAATGTGAAATGCATTATTATTGAAGTTTGTCATCTAAAACATTTCTTGAATATGTTAGGGGTATTCACTTATTTGTCAAATGAAAGAACTATGAAAGTCGTATCCTTTCCCTATTTTGTTTTGAAGATTAAGTAATAAATATGAAAAAATAATTGATCCTACAATTTTTAAATAATCCATTACATTTATTGACCTTTGTTCTAAAAAAAATCTTCAAAGGAAAACAAAACACATAAAGGTGCAAATTGATAACTGATTCACTTCTAGTTTGTTCAGGAGCTAAAATGTATATGGTAGCTTTGGCATGTGAGATGCACAATGCTAAATACAATGGATTTGGCTTTTTTATTGCCTGGACTATTCAGACCATTCTCAACTTAAGTTCTGACAAAAGTTGCTGTGTAGAATTTGTTTTTCTTGTTCTGTTTTTATTCAACAGTGGAAATGTGTACTATTTGTGCACTCACGTTTGTCCAAATTTTAGCTTTCAAGTCAGTTGTGGGATATCAGAACAGAACATCCACTTGCATCTTTATTGCTCTCCTACTAGGATCTGCTGCCTATGAGGTGTCGAGAGAGTTGATTAAGTTAATGAATGAGGTACTAGCCGTTCTTTGAAGTTAGCGTTGACTCCATTAACTGGGAAGCTTATTACATTAGCAGCCCTCTCAGCATTCAGTGAGGTTTTGGGCTAATGAGCTGGATTAATTAGCTGGTATTAATTTCTAAAGGCTTTCCTGCTATAGTTCTGGCCTCTGAATTAGGAAGAGGAAAGTCTTCCCCAATATTGTATTGGAAGCAAATATCCTATCTAAACGTATCTGCATTGATTTGCTTACAAAATATTTAAATAAAAAATAGAGATGAAATTTCAAATCACATTATTTTTATCCTTTATGGGAAAACAAATGTGGAAGTTTCAATAATATATTATGATGCATAAAAGATAAGTTTTCCTAAGAGAGGAAAGATTCTAGATTCCTTCCTGAAAAAGTAAATCCATACAAAAGTAAACAAATAAAAACAAAATTTATCAGAGTATGCATTTGATTCAATTTAAGACAGTTTTGTTTTAATCCCTTCTAGCATTTCAGGAAAAGAAGTGAAGGAAGGACTATCTGCAACAAGGAAGTACTGTCAAGATTAGAGACAATTTATACCCAAGCCCCCTCTCACTTTCTTCAATGTGCAGAGCAGCCTGTTCTATTTTTCATATGAGTTTGCATAGTATTCTATTTGGATTCAAGTTAAACAATTTATCTGCCATAAATGGGTTTTATACAAGAATGTGGCTCTTGACTAGCCAAAATGTAACTGATGTATTTTCCCTTTAAGACATATTCAGTTTGTGACTCTCCCAATGCATCTAATCTAACAATGCAGTGGGCATACATTTAAAGCTAGAAATTATTTAACAAATGTAAAATTGAAATGAAATTCTCATGGAAGTAAGGTGATTGAGTTTCTTCCAGACATCTATCTTTGTAAAACAGTATTGTATAACCCAGGGTAGAACTTTAGAACTAACTAGTAGACACAGAAGGAGGAAAGCCTCAGGTTTTACACATAATTGATAGGATGAAATGACTACTCTAATTCCAATACCATTTAAATAGAACTCCTTGGGAGACTGGCTGTTTCTAATGAAAAATAAAATCTGGAGACGTATGTTTAATTATAAAAATAGAAGATGCCCATTAAGAAAATGCATTTAAATCTTTTATTCTGATTGAATATATATTATAAAAGCATAATAAAGTGATTCATAAATAATACTGGTTTGATACTTTATATGAAATATCTAAAGGTCTAGGTCAATGCCTGGATGTCTGCCATGGGGTCTATACTATTAAGGAGTAATTATATCAAAGTGAATTTGCCATCATAGTTCATGTATTTATGTGTTCATTCATTCATTCACATGACAAATATTTATCATGGGGCTTGGCAAAACTTTTTTTATAAAGAGCCAACAGTAAGTGTTTTAGGCTTGTGACCCATATAGTATCTATTGTAACTACTGAACTGCAACAACTATTTAACTCTACTTTTATGCTATGAAAGTAAACAACCAGAATGTGAATGAATGAGCATGACTGTTTTAGTAAAACTTTATGTACACTTAAGTTTGAATTGCATCGAAGACTCATGTGTTATAATATTAATCTTTCTTTCAATTTTGTTTAACCATTAAAAGAAAATTTACCATTTAACTCATAGTCCATTTATCTGTGAGCTAGGTATTGTGCTAGGTTCTAGATATATAAAAAAGAGTAAGTGCTATCAACATAGGAGCTTATTAAGAACTGACAGAGTGAGATGAATGCGATTACACGTCCCTCTGTTTTAGATCACATAATCCGTATCAGTAAAATAGAGAGAAAAGCACTCCCAGAATTACAGATTTATACTGAAGATCCAATTCTTCTACAGAATAAAGCTCTCAGTGGCTCGCAAACAAAGAGTGGGACTCACACAACCTTGGTACTTGGAAGTCAGACTTAAACCTCCAGGTGGGAGTCTGAGGTCACCATCCAGGTTGTTTAGATCAGATGTCTTCTAGCAGGATAAAAGCCCAATGACCTTTTAGCAAAGATCTTACAGGACACTCTTAAGCCAATGAACCTGCCCTTGAATATATGATAGCTTCTAACACAGGACCCAAGAGAACTTTGGCGATTTTGTAAAGGAGGTTTGGTTCAGGGGTCATCTAATCATAAACTGATTCCTCCCACCCACACTTTTTTCTTGTGGAGAAATTAAAAATAAGCCTTCTATTTCTCAATCTCACCATATCTATTCCCTGTACCTGGGTCTTTATGCTTACCATTCTCTTTGTGTGGGATATCCTTCTGTTTGTTTTTGTTTCTTTGATTGGGCTTATGCTAATCTTTTGAGTCTCAAATGTCATGTTTCAGAAAGGTCCTTTCTAACCACCTTGTCTAAAATGCCATCCCACACCCATTTACATATGTAAGCCATTCCTTGTTTCAATTCCCTGTTTATTTTCTGCTCAGCATTTATCAAAATGTTGAATATTCTTGACGATGTGTGTCTTTGCTCCTTTACTGTCTGGTGTTTTCCCTGGTGTGAGCCCCATGATGTCAGTTTCTGACTTGTCTGCTGTTGTCTGCCTAAAATTCTTCAATAAATGTGTGCTAAAATAATGTATAAATTTATGAGAGGTATTTGGTAGGGAATTGTGTTTTATTTCAAAGAGATAATGCCTCAAAAACAGTAAGCTGCTCCCTCTCCTTTTTCCTTTCTACTGTCTCCCACCCCTTCTCAGCTATGAATTGAAACAGGAGGTCTAGGATCACACTCAAATATATTTAATCTACAAATGCTTACATGTATGGCATTGTTATGAGAACTAAAGACATTAGAATTACTAAAGCTATCCATGACCTTAAGGTTTTTTTAAAAAACCTATAACTTGTTATAGAAGACAAATGTGAGCAGAAATTTACACTATAAAATGCCACACTGGAGGAATGTGAAAACCTATGAGAAAGGAAAGAAGGGGGCGGGATAATTACCAGATTATTTCTGACCCAAACAATAGATGTCTATAAAATCACCAAGAGAAAGCCTGGCAAACAAAGCTTTTGTACACAGGCATTACTTCCGGGTCAGCCATCGAAGCATAGCTGCATATGTACCATGGTGTGTACCATGAAGTTACTCTTTTACGAGCTTAGCACTCTATCTGGTTCATCCACAAGTTGCCTTTCTACCAAATGGATTCCACACCCTTGATCTTTTTAGACATCATCCTCCACTCTCAACCCCAAACGGCCTCAGTCTCTTGCAAAGAAATCATTCCTAGGTTATAATGAGTAGTAGAGACTGACCATTACCCCAAGGTGGAAGGGAAGGGCACTGCTACAGCTGCTTTCTTCTTCCTCTGCTACTTCTGAAACTCAAAACAGTCAACTCCTGCCTGCCACTCCTAATTCAGAAACAGAGAAATGCAATGCTTCCTCTTCTTTTCATTTGCCATTTGGGATTTTTTCAACCAGGCAAACTGCCCTTAAAACAGTGGTGATCAGTCCTGGATGCCACTTTGACACATCTGTAGTGATTTCAAAACAACTTTTTTCTGGTCCCTATCTCACATCAATTAAATCAGTATTTCTTGGATATGGCCCAGTCCACTCTATTTTAGAAAAGCATCCTGATGATTCAAATGTGCATCCAAGGTTGATAGCAGTACTTATTGTTAAATTTAGGTTGCTGTGGTTTAAAGATGTAAGCACAGCAGGGAGCACCAGCTATGATTTACCTAATTCCCTATTCCTGCCAGGAGACTGCTTGACTTTAAACAAAGCAGTCTACTTTCTAATCAGAAGCCAACAAACATGGTGTGCATGTGTGTGGGTTTGATTTCCCAATTAAACTTTCCTTTTTCATAAGTTCAGTTCGTTACTACTAATTTTTTTCTGTCTCACCAATTCGAGCTTATTCACTTGGTCCCATTCATATTCTTGTCAGTTATTATACTGCTATCTTTTTAGTTATAGTCAATTTGGTTATGTATATATATTCTAGTTTTTTTTCTGAAGTTTGGGCTAATTCAGTTGGGTAAATGGAACAACTATCATTATACACTTGTTTCTAAATAGCTGCTTGTAGGTGAATTTACCTTACCTTGGTAGCAAAGTGCCCATAAATGTTCAGTCAGCTGGAGAACTCCTTTGGCTAAACATTTTCACGATCCACTCCTTTTATTTTTCTAAAGTAATTTAATTTACTGGGATGGTAGTAATAGCCCATTCCACTTTGCACTATGGAGAAGAAAGGATATTTTTATCTACTTAAAAGCTAATAAAGACTCCCACTCTTGAAAAATATTCAAACCTTCCAATTATTTCCATCAAGCGATAAATTTTTAAAAAAAGAAAAGAATTAAAACCCCAAAGTGTTAGCAAGTAAGCAATAATGACAGGGAGAAACTTAGGAAAGGATCATTAAATTCATCTTTGCTTTAAAGTAACTTGATGCTCATACACATAGGGGGCTATGAAAGGATGTCCTCAGATACTGGAAATAATAAGAGCAAACACATAATTGATTAAATTAGCCATCTGTGGTAATAAATCATGGGAAGGAATTATCTGTGTGTGCAAGACTACAGAGAACAGCTTGAAGGAGTTGATTTTTCATCCTCTACGACTACCCCTAGCTCCAGCTGCTATCCCCAAGTTCACAAGGTTTATTTACTTGTCTCTCACCACTGTGCTCCAAAACACCACCATGTTTACCTCCTTAGAGTTCACGCCACTACAGAGCTGGCTTTTACAAACTCCTATAACCCTTATTTCAGAATGAAGCTAAATTGAGTAGCTAGATTGTTTGACAAAACTCCAGAGCAGTGAAAAATTCTACCATGCTACGTTTTATTGTCTTTCTTGGCAACACCCAAAATACCACCTTTTATGGGCATCTATATTCCTCTATACCATTCCTATAATCTTTCTTCTCCTTGCCATGTTTCCAGTGTTCCCATCTCACATTCTTCCCTGACCTCTTAAACTTTAGCTTCATCACTAAATACCTTTCATCCAAAACCATATCAATGAACATGTATAGCTTCCTCAGCTGTTGACCATGACTCAGATACCTTGTGCTTTTGACCATGGAAGCAGACCACTTGTCATCTGTCATATTCTAGTTCTGCATGTTTCTACTCGACCCTGAGTAGAAACCTGTGGCCTTTTAACCCTAGTCAGTATACCTAGTCTATATTGCTATCTTCCCACTGCTCTTTTGATTTGGCAATTCTTATTTCTGAATTGTATTTTAACACAGATGTGCCATAGTCTTTCAGCAAGAAGGCTTAATGTATATTATTAAGAATGCTCAATGGAACAACTAGTTTTTTATACTGCCAACTGAATTATGGTTTATTGGTTTATTACAAAAATAGTGTTATTTATCATAAAAAGTTATAAATACTTGTATTTGTTATGTAAGTAACTTTATTAAGTGATTATAAAGAAGTTTATTATTTATCATGAACTTAAACTCTCAAGAGAACATCTCTTGGGACCAAGTTTAGCATTGGGATATTTATAAGGAATTCACAATATTTTGGATGAATTTAATTTTCTGTACCTTTTAAATGGCTATTTGGCCAATTTGTATTTAGTGTACTAAAAACATGGAAAGGTCTCATGATATTTTAACTAAACATGCAATGAAACCTCAATGATTCAGATCAACTAGCATAGGATTCTTCAATAAGAACCATGCATTATAGAGCATAAGAATGTAATTCATTTCATTGAGTAAAACAATGAATTTATATTTTACTAACCTAGCTATCAGCGTATGTAGACAGAGGCTATTTCCCACCGCTTTCCCCTTGACAGGTAGAGAGTTTATATAATCTGATAGTGCAGGTGTACAAGCAGGAACTGGAGAAACTGAGGAGAATCAAAAGATACTGGGAAGGGATCCCCTTATTGTCTGTTGCCTTTAGTCAGAGGGCTGTGTAGATCACAAGTTAATGAAAAGGTCCATAAAAGATTTGTGACACACAGAGCATAAAAAACTGCATACACTTGTCAAAAACCCATTCCCCTTCTTCTCCTGGAGAAGAGCAGAGCTTGTACCCTTGATCTAGTAAGTGGCATTATTATGGTGGAGCACTATTATGGATTGAATGTTGCATTCTCCCAAAATTTATATATTGAAACCCAAAACCTGAGTGTGAATATATGAGATTATGAAGCCTCTAAGGAAGAAATTAAATTATATTAAATTAAATTAAATTAAATGCTATCATAAAAATGTCTCCTGATCTGATGGGAGTAGTGTTCTTCTAAGAGGCAACAGAGGGCTTTTATTCTCTTTCTTTCTCTTTCTCTTTGTCCTTGTATAAAGAACTCATGAATACACAGAAATATGGTGGCCACTTACAACCAAGGGAAGAGTCCTCAAATTTAATCAGCCTTGATATTACCTTAATCTTGGACTTCTGGCCTCCAGAATTGTAAGATAAATGAATAAATAAATTTATGTTAAGTTATCCAACTTGTTTAAACTTGTTATGGAAACCCAAACTAACAGCTTTTCATACTGTGATGTGAGCCACTGCTGTAACTAATACCTAAAAATGTGGCCATAACATTAGAACTAGGTAAGTGAGGCCAGACATGCTAGAAAAAGCCTATATTGCTATGAAGACAATGTTGGTAGAAATATGGATTTCCAAGGTCATTCTGGTGAAGTCTTAGATGAAAATAAGAAGCAGGGTTTTGGAAATGGCAGGGTCCTTGTTCAAGTTGACAAAGAACTTGAATGAACTCTGTTATAGTTGGTGAAAAGATTTAACACAAGATATTTTGAATGAATCCTGTGTTATCCTGACTGCTTATAGTAAATGGCTAGAGAAAATAAATGGATTGAAGAAGAAATTGTTAAGCAGAAAAGAAACAATACTTAAACATTTAGAAGATTGTTAGCCAGCTCTTATTATAAAAAATGAGAAAGATGTAGCAGAAAAATCATTTGGTAAAGAGATTGTGGGATTAAATGAGCAGAAACAGTACACATTTGAACAAAGGGAGACAGAGAAAATAAGCATAGATGGAAGACTCCTGGACTTCTGGGATTCTAGAGGAGAGGACAACAGGACTATCCAGCAGCAAACATGGTTATCTCTTAAGAAAAGGACATAATAATCCTGAGGTGATTTAGGGATCATCAGAACTGAAACTTTCTCCATGTCCTCCAGGGAAAAGGCTCATTCCTGCCATACTGTTGCTTTCTAGAGCTTTGGGGAAAAGACTTTGCCTAACAGATCTGTGGTTTGGACAGTCCTGAAGGTGGGATCTCTACTTCAGTTGGTCAAGAAGGGAATGCCAATTCACTGAGCTTGTAAAGTGTGAGACCAAAAAGGATTATTCCTGAGCCTTAAGATTTAATGTAATATGTTTTGCTAGGCGTTGGACTTGCTTGAAACTCATGACCTTTTTCTTCCTTCTAATTTCTCTTTTGTTTTTGGAATGAGAATGTATATCCTATGCAGGTTACACCATTGTATGATGGAAGCACATAGCTTGTATGATTTCTAAGTTTCAGCATTCTGGAAGAATTTTGTCTCAGGATTAATCATATCTTGAGGTTCCTCTTGTATATATCTTTAGTGGTATTTACATGAGACTTTGGATCTTATAGTTGATGCAAGAATAAGTTAAGACTTTGAAGACTATGAGGATATAATAAATGCATTTTGTATGCAAGAAGCACATGAATTTTGGATGGTCAGGAGCAAAAACTATTACTGAATATTATATCTTCCCCAAATTCATATGTTGAAACCTGAACCACAAGGGTGGTTATATTTGGATATAGAGACTCTAATGAAGAAATTAAAACTAAGCAAGAACATAAATTTGGGGCACTGATCCAATAATGTTAGTGTCTTTTACCAGATGAGACACCATAAAGTTCTTTCCCTCTACTTTTGTCTCTGTGTCTCTCTATTTTTCCATCCCTACAACAGTAAGAAGAATTAATATGAGGTACAGCAATATGGCTGCAGTCTACACACTAAGAGGAAGAGTTTGTGTTAGCACTCTACTTCGTGAGTGTTACAGTAAAAACACTGCTGGTACCTTGATCTTGGACTTCTGCCCAAGTAATAGAAATCAATTTCTGTTGCTTAAGTCATCCAGCCTGTAGTATTTTGCTATGGTAGTCTGAGTAAACGTATATGGGAACCATCACCTGGTGTGCTGAAGCTTGGCATAAAAACACACAGATGACTTCACAATGGTGGACAAGATGTTATTGTAACTGATAAGCCATTGTGTGAGAAAGTGTTGTTAGTTCTGCAGATATCAAGAGACAATTTCTTAAAAGAGGGATTAGTGAAATCATGTAACTTTGTAATGGAGTATAGGGATATAAGTGACATTTGTCTGATTTATCCATTAAGGACCAAAGCAAAGACCCCATGGATCAGTATATTGGCTGTACAATATGCTGAGATCTTTCTACAGGGAAAACTTGTCTGTATTTAGAAGAATGATTCATATATCCTTCTTTCCTGAACATTAATATGATTTTTAATATAAGATGTCCCCCCCAAAAGCTCATGTGTGAGACAATGCAAGAAGATTCAGAGGAGAAATGGTTGGGATGTGAGTGCTTAACCCAATCAGTGAATTAATCTCATGATAGGGATTAACCCAGTGATAACTGAAGTGGTAGGATGTAGCTGGAGGAGTTTGGAATTGGGAAAATGACTTTGGGGTATATATTTGTATCTGGCAAGTGGATACTCTCTCTCTGCTTTCTGATCATCAGGAGAGCTGCTTCCCTCTGCCACAGTTTTCTGCCAAGATGTTTCACCTTACTTCAAGTCCTGAGGAACGGAGCTGGACTAAGACCTCTGAAACCATGAGCCCTCAGACTTTTTCTTCTCTACAATTGTTCTGGTTGTGTCTTTTAGTCACAGTGGTGAAATAGCTGACTAAAACAAATATCATCCCCCAACTTCCATTTCTCAATGCTATTTTTGATAGATTTTAAATGAGGCTAGAGCTGTGAGGAGGGATTATATTTGAGTGTATTTCAAAATTTTCTTCCCTATGCCTATTTTTTTAAAATGGACATTCAAAATTCAAGCTGGAGACATTTAGATCTATATAGATTCTGTTGTCCTTGTTGTCTAGTTGGAGACTACGAATTTAATACATTTTCTTAACGTCCTACAAGACACAGTACTCTTGTCTTTTTATATCAACCTGAAGGATCATAACTAGTGAAAAAGGGGTCCAGATAATCTAATTGAATGCATCTGTTTGTACTGCATATTGGTTACTATCCTTTTGCTTCCTCAGTCCTTTGCCCACAATTTGCCGCCTTGCCTTGTACCCATGGAAGCTCATTTCTTGCCTACACTCATTCACCTTGCTATCTGGCTTGCTAAGAGTCAGTAAATTAGAGCTATTCATCAGTGACAAGAGGCAGAGGTCAACATATTTACTGCCTTCCTATGGTTCCGGAATGTCTGGTTTCCACTACACAGTGTTTGCCAATATGGGATAGTTTTGCCTTCCAGGGAACTTTGGCAATGTCAGGAAGCATTTTAGATTGTGGAGAAGAGAATATGTCTAACATCTAGTTGGTAGAAGGCAGAGATGCTATTAAACATGCTGCAATGTGCAGGACATCCCCACCCAACAATGCAGAATTACCAGGTCTAAAATGTGAACAATGTTATTGTTGAGCAACCCTGTCGGCATGCTCTCTCCTTCCTCTTTCTCACTCCTCTTCTCTCCATATATCTATATTAAAAAGATACATAAAGAATAATTCCTATTAGATGAATCTTCTAAACTTATCTGTAGTCTTCACATCTGTAGATTTGTCTACATCTAGCAACATGGTACCTTCACTTTGCTCCTCAGGCCATGCTGAAGAAGAGGAGAAATAATACTTTCTTTTTGTTTCGATTGGGATTCTTCACCAAAACTTGAAAATCCTCACTTAACTCTGTTCTCATTTCTAGAAAATTCCCTTTATGAAATTCTCCTTGGTTATAACTTTTAAAGGTGCAGTCTTTCTGGGATTCTGACTTATGTGGAATTTAGGTCCACATACAATAATTGACATTTCACATTATGTTCAGATTGTTTAAATTAGAGGTGGAATGGCAAACTCTTTCCCTAGTCATAAGTGCTAACATTTATTGAGGATGTTTCTGTGCCTCCCATCTTTATAATGCTTGATGAAAATTAACCCATATAATATTATGCTTGAAATATTAATTAAGCCTATTCCTGGAATGTAATGAAATGTCAGGCATAAAATCGTTTAAACACTAGTCTTTTGAATGCCAGTGACTTGATATGACAATATAAGCTGATTTCATAAGAAATTCATAATATATAATAAATTGATTAATAAAGACTATGCATGGGAAATACAGAGAAAATAGGTTTCAATTGATGCACATATTATAGAGAAGTAGGAAACTTTTTAAAAGGCAAAGTGATATAATTTATGTAAGGGCTTTGGTTTGAAAACATAAAATGTTGATTTTTGGAAGTAATAGCTCCTCCTTTCTAAATAATTATGACATACAGGGAAAGTATGGTTACTGCTTTACATGAAACAATCCTAAAGACAGCAACTTCTTCTATCCATTTTTCATAATAAATATCTATTAAAATACTTAATATCAAAAGCTGAGTGTGGCTGACACTGTGATAAATGAATGTGTTGGTTGAACAAGATTTTGTTTTAGGATGAACATTGGCTTTTCATTAGGTCAACTCAAAAATTGTAACATGTAAAAGAAATCCTTAGAATTGATGGTTTCGTTAAAAATGTTTAAATACTCTTTCTAAAGATATATGTGTTATTTTCCAGGGGGAAAATATCTCCAATTTCTAGGGATAATTGAGAGCAGTACCCAACATTCTTTTCCTATGCTTGTAAATGGAAAGACTTAAGATTGGAAACTAATGCTTTTAAATTGAAAGTACTTTTCTTCTTTGTCCTCTCATGGGCAAAAGAATAGCCTCAAATGTTAAGGAAATAAAAGCACTGTATTTGTTCATGATTTTTTTTTTCTGGAAGTATCTCAGTTGTAGGATAAGAACAAGAATATTCTCACTTGTCATTTCAGAAACCTCAAAGAAATCAGGATAGGATTCCTTCTATCTAACACCCATCAGGGGTTAAAAATCAGAAGAGTAAATTAATTGCATTGTTAATTCTTTGTAAAGTATGAAATGTGCTGGGATGCATACTATTAAAACTCACATGGAAGTGACACTGATATGTTATCTAGATGTGTAAATCACTCTAATTAGTGCTAGAGTTATTCAATGAAGAATCTTGTGGTACTGCTTAAGATATACTGTATGTTTCTTTGAGGACCTCCTCATAAGCACCTGCTAGCTTCAGGAACATTGGAACTATAAAGTATGTACTTCATTTCATGGCCATAAAAAGAGGTAGGTAAATGTCATTAACTTATCATGAAGTGAGAAGGGTCATGTTACTTCTTGTGTTCATAAACTGTTACTGCTATTTATGGAACCTCTTTACATTTAGACTAAGTCTGCCCTAAAAAATGCACATAAAAGAGTTATCCAACGATTACACTATGTTTTTCTTATTCCCAGTCAGATGTAAGATTAAGAAAATATCCTGATAAGTAAAATGAAGGAATTAATTTGGAAGACATTTGCTGTATTCCATGTTTTATATAACTATAAAGTCTGGATAGTTGACATGATAATATAACCATACGGCAGATGTAAATAGATGACGTAGGGATTTGTGATTCCCCTTAAAAGAAACTCATTTGCAACTGAGAAGAAACTCCACTCTCAGGGTTGTCAGGTTGCAATACACAAGGTCATCCAACATCTTGCTTCTCCAAGGGTAGCTTATAGCACAGACCTTGACAGAAATGCAGAACCTCCTATCTCACCCCAAACTCACTGACTCTGAATCAGCTTTTTGACAAGGCTCCTCGTTGACTCATGTTTCTCTTAAACCTTGTGAAGCACTGCTTCACAAATCAGTCTTTTCGCAGTAATCATCTACCAGAACGGCAATGGTATTTACACTGCATTGCAGCCCTGAGTGTCCACCATTATGCCTAGACCAAATGTGCACTGAAACCAAAAGTGATAAAAATTTTTAGAGCCACACATGGTGGCTCACGCTTGTAATCTCAGCACTTTGGGAGGCTGAGACAGGAGAATCGCGAGTTCAAAGCCAGCCTCAGCAACGGTGAGGTGCTAAGCAACTCAGTGAGACCCTGTCTCTACATAAAACACAAAATAGGGCTGGGGATGTGGCTCAGTGGTCCAGTGCCCCTGAGTTCAATCCCCAGTACCAAAAAAAACCCACTTTTTTTTAGAACTAAGAAGTGCTTCTTTCATACAAATAGTAATAGCACCAACTATTAACTTGTTCAAAGTACAAATTATCATACCCCATCCCAAACCTGTGGGTTTGAGGCCCAGGCATCTATATTTGCATAGGCCCTATAGGTGATTCCACACAGAGCATAGCTGCAGAGTGGGATCTGGAGTTATCAAACAAGCAGAAAACAGACATTCCAAAATGGAGCTTAGTGGGAAAACAGACTTTTTCCCTGTGAAATGCTATTTTAAAAGATTAGTAGGATAATATATGCGGACTAGACTACAGTTGCTATTTTTTCTTCAACTTCACAAATCCTTGTCTTTCAAAACTCACAAAATACTGTGTCCTTTGGGGAAACTATTTCCCAATAAGGTAACTTCTTATTGTCTTGAATACCCATCCCCATTATCTGTATTGATCATATTTTTTTTACTTTCAATAATTATCACCAGAGACCACAGGAGAATTACTTTATCTGTAAGGTTTTGGAGAGTAGGAATTGTGTCTTTCAACTGTGTAACTCCCAGGCACCTGGGACAGTATCTGTAACATCATTGGTACCTAATACACGTCTTCTAGATGTTAATGTTTTTGTTTGGGGTTGAAAAAGTCCATTTTTGCCTAGTTCTAATTTGATGTTTTATTCTAGTTCATTCTATTTTTTAAAGATGAAATCTAATCTGTAAGATAGTTTTGAGACCTTTTGTTTCAAAATAAGCAATATTCAGTACCTCTTTTATATTTTAAGCATTAGAAAAAAATCTAAAGTCATAGAAGGTCTTTTACCACCCCCCAGTAGCACAATTGAAACATTTGACATAACATAAAATATGTCTCCATTTTCATGCATTTAAATTTCTAATTGTTTCGAGGTCCCTTGGAGAGCATTTCTAGGTCAACGAAGTACTCATACTGTGCTACATTACATGTTCCAAGAGTTCAAATTAGTCTTGACTCTGTAACATTCACAAAATAGAGTGTTAGCACAAGTTCTTCTTTATACAATAGTTAGAAAAATCCTAAGAAAAATGTGACTATTTGACTGTCAAATGTAGCTCTTAGATGCCTGGCTGACAATGATATTCTTAGCTCCTTAATATTTATTTCCCCTTCTTCCAGGTTGGCTTTTAATCCAGTTTTAATCCTAAAAGAATTTTTAATGGTGCCAAATTTTTAGACATATAGTATTACATTATTATTATTGATTTCTAACCCTCATCTCCTCTCACTTTCAATGTAAAGAAATGATTAATGGAAGAAAAAAATGGAAGGAAGGATAGAGGGTTGCACTGTATCAGCTATTTGGACACAGTACAAAGTACCATCCACTTGCCATGACCTTAGAGGATCTTTGTGAGATGTAATGCAGCAGGAACCAGACAAGAAACAAAGCAATGGCTGACTCAGAACTACCCAGTCTGATTTAGATGAGATGCTGCAAAATCCCACTAAAATGATCTTATTTGTAAGAATGAAGAATGGAGGTGAAGAGGGACAGCAGAAAGGGCTCCACACAGAATCCTTTCAAGCACTGTGCTTTCACAGCATTCCTAAATAGCTGCCTGGGAGATCTGAGGCCCAGCCTGTCACTTAGAACAGCTTTGTCTAGAACACTCCCCTGAAGCAGCAAGAAGGCTGCATGCTCTCCCTGGAATCAATGCCAGCTGTACTGAAAATCAGTTTAGTCTAAGACTGCTTTCCAATGTGTTTCATGTGGACCAAGCATACAGGTAAGTCTAAACTTCACACGGATCATCTTTTGTCTTATTATACACCGGAGACTTCCATTATCCCTCCTGGCCTGGTGTCTGAAATTCTGCCTGTTTTGTTAGCAGCCCTTTACTGTCATATTGAAGAGGTCTTTAACTGTCTCTGTATGAACAATCGAAGATTTGAGGAAAACTAATCTAGGTTATTTTGAGGAAAGATGCTGTCTAGGATTTCCCTTATCTCATCAAATAAAGAGGGCCAAAAAGACAAAATGAACTTCAAAATATCAGGGCCAGGTATCAGACAAATGCAATGATTTGTAAGGGATAACGTAGGAATGGAGTTACAGACTACATGTTCACACCCTTTCATATGTTGAGATATTAACCCTCAATGTGATGATATTAGAAGGAGGGGCCTTTGGGAATAGTTCAGTCTTCAGGGTGGAGCAGTCATGCTGGAATTAGTATTTTGTAGAAGTGACCTCAGAAACTCTCTCACTCTGCTCTCAGCACATGAGGACATAGTGTGAGGATAGCCATCTATGAACCAGGAAGAGGCCCCTCCTCAGACACCAAATCTGCCTTGACATTGGATTTTCCAGCTGCCATATCTATAAGAAATAAATTTAAAGTCACTCAGTCCATGGAATTTTTTTTTTTTTTTTGGTTATCACCACCTAGTATATTGTGTAGACTGTGTGGGTAAGTCAAATCAGACATGGTTCATCACCATTTCCCAGAGGAATATGGCTCCATTCCAGAAGCTAAATTGAATGAAAAAGTATTAATTTCTAATGAAGTAGATTCAAAACAAAGGAACAATGAAAAGCAAATGAAAGATAAAAATTTGTTAAATAATTCCCAAAGATGATTTCTTTACACAAATACAGAACACACAATGAAATACATAAATGCAAAAATATTTTAGAAAAAAAATAGACAACTAGAAAAGCTAAAGGAAACTGAATTATTACAAAGAAGACTCTAGGAAGTTTAGTCTTGAATTCAATATATTTTATTTACTAGACATATTTATAGAATTCCTAATTCCATTAATATCAAACATAGCTTCAATTTAAAATAGTTGTAGATAAATGGAAACAAATAGTAGTATAAAGAGAAGCACATTACGTTGGTTTTAAACCACTGGTTATCCAAAGTCCTATTCCACATCAATCAATAAGCTCAGCTTTGTATTTTTAGCAGGCTGTGCTAGTGATATGGGGAGAGGTGGCTTTCCACAAAAGAAATGATGTTGTTTTCGAACATATAAATTAAGATAAATAACCACTGAAAGGGTTATACTATTTATTTTATTTTTTAATTTTTTATAAATTGTGGTTAAAATACATATATAATATATCATGTGCTATTTTAGCCATTTTTTAAAAATCTTACAACTTCGTACATTAAGAATAATCATAACATCACAGTTTATCCCCAAAACTTTTTCTCTTTCCAAACTGAAACACGGTACCCATCAAATGACAACCCTACTCTCTCTTGCTCCTGGCAAC
The DNA here is from genome assembly GCA_004024805.1 of Geosciurus inauris. Taxonomy (NCBI): domain Eukaryota; kingdom Metazoa; phylum Chordata; class Mammalia; order Rodentia; family Sciuridae; genus Geosciurus; species Geosciurus inauris. The sequence goes on along the minus strand of PVHX01001944.1, from coordinate 88,936 downwards.
CAGCTCTATAGTGTAGATTTTGCAAAAAAATGCTAATGTGAATAGTCTCTCAGGAAACTACACTAGGGAATTAAATTACAATAAAATTAACTACCTTTTATTGAGTGACAACTGTGTGACATGCATTGGACCTTCTGCCCATTTCTTCTCAACTTTACAGTGACTCTGTGCATGTTTTCATTATATTTACAGATGGCTTAGCTGAAGTTATCTATAGTGCTATTAGCAGTAAAACCAGGATTAAAAATTTGGCCCCTGTATTACATAATTCAAAATACCATTTGACAACACTATTTCCCATGCAAACCTTTTACTGTACCTGGATATTTATTGCAAACAACTTGCTTATCTGAGATCAAATAAATGGAAAATAAATTCAATGGTACTCTATATTGTAACTGCAATCTTCAATTACAAATATTTCATTAATAATAAATTTATAGTATAAAAGACTCATAACAAAAATGCTCAGTAATATCTAGTAATATCTAGAAAAATGTACAACTGGAGGGTTAACAAGATATCTTTGAATTTTAAATAAAGTTGCTACTTGAATTGTCTCTACTTAATATAATTTTGAAGATGAGAAAATGTAAATGATTAATTTGGGAAATTAATTTCCAAACAAAAGTTCCTATTTTGAACTAAAAGAACCCCAAAAGTCATGATATGTTCATATTTATATGAGTTAACATTTAGTCCTGGCTATAGTTGTGTCACAACAAAGAAGCATAGGTATCTCTAGATTAATGTTTTTTAAAAAATAATTCAAAGTCTCCAGTTCAATAAATTATTCAGATAAAAAACTAATAACACTTTTTAAAATGTTTTTATTTTAGTTGTTGATGGACCTTTATTTTATTTATTTATTTATATGTGGTGTTGAGAATTGAACCCAGGTGCCTCACACATGTGAGACAAGCACTATACCACTGAGCCACAACCCCAGCCCAACTAATAACACTTTAATTCAGGCTTTGTAATTCTATGCAGACTTTGAAAATTCTTACGAAAAAGCATATGTTATATTTAAAAATTTTTCCATATGTATGATCAGATGATAACTGCAGGCCATAGATTACTATGTTCTCATTAAAATACACCTAATGTATATAGATATATAAATAGGTATATGAATGCCATGTTTTTAATTGGGCAATGAGGAGAAGCTGATACTTAGATTCTTTTTTTTATAAGTATACAAAATTTAAAAGTGCTTTATTTTCAAAATTAGGTATTCATTGTAATTATATTCGTTTAAGTTGTATTTGTTATTGAACTCTACTTATTTTGAGATGAAGAATGTAATGTTCTCTTTATTTAATGTGTGAGTTGCTTCCTGTGATCTATTAATATTCCACATCTGAACAGCTTTTAAAATATCATAAGAGTGCTGGGAAATTATTTTCTCAAGACTGAATATCTGTGTGTATGTGGTTTTTTTCTTTTCACTTAGTTTCACAAAAATCAAATACTGTAAAGATAGTTAAATAAATACTCCTTAAAGAAAACTGTTTGCTTAGCCCCAGAACATCGTGAATGCTTTGATTGCATAATCAGTTATTTTGCACAAAACTAATTCAATTTAAATAGAGGCTTGCAATAAACTGAGTGCCAGATTGCACTCTAGCTTTCACTATAGCAATTTGGGATTTTCATTTTATTCTGTCCTATCCAAATTCCCTACAGACAACTTTCTCTAGTTGTCAGTCTTATAATATGGCTGCAATCAACATCCAACTTCTAACAGTTTAGAAAATTAACTATTTAGATGTCAGTTCTTCGAAGATATCTTGCTGCATACTTTCTCAAAGAAGGAAGAATAAACATTTGAAACTTGTGATGCTGTTGATATTAGCATCTGCTTTTTTGAATAATCTGCATAAAATTTAGGAATGAGAATTTCTGGAATGATTGATTTGCAGTATTTTAAATGAAAGATTTTTTATCAAATGGATGGGCTACTATATTCTTCCTCACATTAAGCATATGGAACAAGTTATGTTATAACACTAATAGAAGGATTAAACAAAATAAAACACCAATTTTTGGGGGGAAGTGGGTATCCGGGATTGAACCCAGGGGCGCTTAACCACTGAGCCACATCTCCAGTCCTCTTTTAATATTTTATTTACAGATGGGGTCTCACTGAGTTGCGTTGTCCCTCACAAAATTGCTGAGGTAGAGCACCAATTTATAATAATATAATTTATGATGCCAAATGATACCATATGTAAGAAGTGTAGGAGAATTCACAAGAGTGAATTTTGGTTGGGAAAAAAATAGCAGATGTTTTGATATCTTTGGACTACTTTAGCAGCCAATCATCTTTTGTATGACAACCCAGGAAGGATCTTGTCTACTTAATTTTGATTATATTTATAGTATTCACATTATTTACAAATAATTTCATTTGAACATGTTTTTAATAACCTGTTTCACAAAAAGGCCCTAAGAAGGATAAATGGATACATGGCATATGTGAAGTTATTGCAGTAAGAAAATTATTTTCTCTTCTCATATTTATATATTGAGAGGTTGTAAATAACTAGTGGTAGATGAAATTGATTCTGATGTACAAGCTTAACAAATTCATATATAAACGGATAAAATGGCTTTAAGCCATCATGTTCTAGATTTTATTTATGATTGATATTAAAAGACAAAGACTAGCGAGCAACTACAGAGTTGCTGGAGGAAAAGAAAGTCTTGTCTGTGATTTAACCAAAACCAAAATGAGCTCAGGGTAGAAAAACCTGTAGCAGAAGTTAATCAGTGATAAACTTGACTGATTCCTACACAATATGTACTTCAGCTGAGTGAAACCTCACTGCTCCAATCTTTTTAATAATATGTGAGTTCAGAAAATGTGAGCTATGGGAGTCTGTTGGAAAGCTCCATCTTCAGCTTTCACCTTAAATTCAACTGCATCTAGGAAATCTGCCATAATTAGTTGGGAAAAAAAAGTACAAGTTTTTTCCTATTCATAGAGCAATTAAAAACAAAAAGTTTCTAACCTGTCTTCCTAAATGAACGATGAACCACTAAAACCAAGCCACCTATAAAATGATATTTTACAATTAATCAATTCTTTCTTAAATTATCAATGTGAAAAGATTTCTTTGGTTAATAAAATCGATAAATTTCCATGGAAGGAATTTGAGAAAACATAGATGATGGATAGGTAAACTATTATCTGATTTTCCAAGATTTCTAACATCTGCTTTGCAGTATTTGTACAATATTTTCAATTCAGTTGTGGATTACATTATTATAATATTCTAAAAATAAAAGTAGCTCTCATTGAATTTAATGAAAATTATAAATATATCACGCATCTCTTTTAGTCCTGAGGGAGTTGTCTGATTCAATTTCCTATTACCTTTTCTCCATTTAAATCCACAGAGGAGCAAAATAACAAGAGAACTAAGAGCAGAGGAGTAATTTGGTTTTAAAAATATCTGGGGGAGGTACAGATTAATTCACACAATTTTGCCATTTCTTTGATTCCGGCTCTTTAAGTGGCCCCCTTTCAATTTCTTTATCTTGTGTCAACAGGCTACAAGGTTGTTGCAAAGGAATACATCATTTTCTTGGTTGACAAGCCAAAAATAGTTTGCTTAGAGAATGCAGAGCCAACTGGATTTTAATATTGCTTCCCTTGCTGTTTTCTTTCTTCCAGTTGATAGCATCAAAGTCAAAGCCACCCCGATCAGCAAGTTCCTGACACTGCGATTGGCTGAACACTATGAAAAGTTGACGGTGAGAAAAATTTAACTGCCTTTTTTTTCAACTTTCTGCCCTGACTCAGTGACTTGGGGAACCTAAGGCATATCTAAGGGAAGGCTATAGGAGTGCCCACAGTTGGCAAGGAAAATGGAAAGTGTCCATGTTGTAAAGGAAGTAATAAGTTGTCAGGCCGAAAAAGAAACTGTTTACTATAATAAGAAAAAGTGTAAAATAAGAATAGAAGTTCATTTAATTAGACAAAGAGGAATGAAGGGAAGGGAGCCAGGATGGGAATAGGAAAGAGAGTAGCATGAATTGGACATAACTTTCCTGTGTTCATATACAAATACACCATAGTGAAACTCCACATCATGTACAACTACAAGACTAGAATCCTAATCAGAATACTACATTTGTGTATAACATGTCAGAATACACTCTATTGTCATGTATATCTAAAGAGAACGAATAAAAATAAAGAACAAAAAAATAGTTCTGGAAAACATGATGATTGGGTGAAGAAAGTTTACTCTAGAGATAAGTCAGGGTGCTGTTATAGTTTGGACCTCAAAGGTCCATGTGACAAAGGCCCATTCTCCAGAGTGGTACTATTGGGAGGTGGTGTAACCTTTAAGAAGTGGGGCCTAGTGAGAGATCTTCAGGTTGCTTGAGGTGTGCCTTTGAAGAGCATAGTAGGTAGTTGGGACCCCAGCCCCTTCCTCCCTCTTTCTGGCTCTAACATGAGAAATGTTGCTTCACCATGAGACCATGAATTTCCTTCCCTTGTGTGTTGACTTGCCACAGATTCCAAAGTAGAGGGGACAAAGTAATGAGACAGAATAACCTTTTTCTTTTTAAAATTGATTACCTCAGGTATTTGTTTTAGAAATAGAAAGCTGCCTAACACAAGGGCACAGTTGGCCTGAGAGTTGAATTATGTTAACAACATAGCCTACTCTTACTGGCAATTTCCACTCCATAATTATTTTTGTCTCTTTTGCCTCCCTCTGTACTGATAGGCATAGCCTGCTCTGCATTTTCTCATGTATTATGTTCTAGTCCTTCAGACATTTCCAGAGTTCAAGATTTTCAAATGAACTCATTCATTGTCTACTGAGGTAAATGTGAAGCATTTAATAATTAAGTGTGCTGTTAAAAATGGAGAGCAGGAGTTAAAAACAGGGAAAAGGAAGATAAGAAACAATCTATGGAGTTAATGAGAAAATGTAGTGCATGGATTAAATTGAACATGTATTGCTCTTTTTTGTGAAGATCCAAAGAGTTGTAGGAAATACTTGTGGTTCAGTGGAAAACTGCATTGTCTAGAGCACACTTTTCTGACACATCTGATTCTGATGCAAGGGAGTTATTTTACAACCATGACAATTTATTCTTCTCTACAAATAACAAATCTATTCTGTCAGATGGAACTTCTGTTGTCTTCCCTTGCTCTCAATGGAAAAAGCTAGTTTTTGTCTAGTTGCAAATTCATATCACCAGTCTTTTACTCTATATAACTTTGTGCTTTTTTGGCTTCTTTCTTTGAACTAATTGTAGCATCTGTCTGGTATGAAATAGCATCTGTTCATTATGAACTATGGGCAATCCTCAATACATGTTTACTTGTGTCTCCATTAGATTCATGATTTTATCATTTTAAAAATACTTCCTTTAACAGAGTTAATATGTGTAAAACCACTTAGAATTTGCCTGGTATAGGCAAAGATGTATTAACTTTGCAGTTGTTGCTATTGTTATAAGAAAGCATTCTTGATTCTAATTGTCTGGATATGGCCATGATTATAACTGAAGAAGGTCAGAGTTTAGTGAGAGAATCAAGTAAATAAGTAGTTCCAATACAATGTGTTAAGAAACATAATTGAGGTAAGTACAAGGTCCTGTAGAAATGTGGACAGAACAGCAATTGACTGTGGCTTAGGGTCAAGAGAAAAACGTGTGGGTGGGAGCAACATTTGAGAGATTAGTAAAGCAGTTAACCAATCATATTATTTGCCCAGATATCCCTGATGAATAACTATAATCAGATACTGCAGTTTTAAACACAGAATCAGGACAAAGGCATTGAGTGAATAAGCCCTTTTTTACTCAATCAGAAAGAAAATGAGCTTGAGCACAAGGTCAGATTTACTAGTACTAGAAAGTCAGGAGAGACACAAAGTGTAATGTTCTCTACTTAACCCATGTGGACTTAGCAGTGTCTGAGATTAATGATAGCCAAGGAAAAATGAGAGAGATAATTTCAAAATAAGTGCAAAGAAGCTTGTAAATCAGGGTTAAGTTTAAATCAAAATTTAATGCTGTCTTTTTTAAAGGTAATCACATAAGTGAAAAAAGTAGTAATACAATTTTGTACTTCTGAGATCTTTGTTCAATGTCATTTTATACCTGCACTATCAATATAACCTCAACAACAAGACCCTAGGAATGTGTTTGGAGGAGGGACTATTAATGTTGTTTTATAGTTGAGGGCTCTTAAACACAAAGAAGTGTTTATACTAAAATCTGTGATAATAATGATAGATGATTTTATCATTTATCATGTTTAATAATGATAAATGTTTTTCTTTCATAGCATTTATAGTTTCCAAAATAATTTCTATATGTAGTATTTCATCTACTTACCAACTGTAATTGCAACAGAGTTTCTTATATTTTACAAATGAAAAAGTTTAGTCTTAGAGAAATAAAGTTTTTTACACAACTAATAGTTGGCACCCTGCCTTTATGGCTCTGCAATTTTCTGCTTTTTATTTACTAACAGTTGCTTCTCAATAAAGAAATAAGGTGCCAGGCATGGTTGTGCAGCCCTGTAATCCCCACCCAGGAGGCTGAGGCAGGAGGATCCCAAGTTCAAAGCCAGCCTCAGCAACAGCAAAGTGCTAAGCAATTCAGTGAGACCCTACATAAAATACATATGTCTCTACATAAAATATAAAATAGTACTGGGGATGTGGCTCAGTGGTGGAGTGCCCTAAGTTCAATCCCAGGTACCACAAAAAAAAAAAAAAAAAAAAAAAAAGAAATAACCTTATGTTTTGCTTAGGAGATTTAAGGGATCATGAAGGTCTGTGAACCCATTCAGGAAAGAGATAGGTTTGAGGTTAGAATTAGAAGGTAGAGCTATGACATTAATCATCATCATCTTTAAATGAAGGAGAATTACAAAGGATGATGACCAAGGATCCAACAGGCCAAGAAAGGAAGCAAGCCTTCTCCTGATTCTCTCACCCCCACACTATATGTGGGGATCATGAAGAATTATATAAATTCTAATAGTTTAGACCAGAACTGTTACATTCAGTGTATTTTCTACCAGCTAAGAAAATTCATGGAAAATTTTAATGAATGACACTTGATTTTGATCTAGTTGGAGGAAAAAAAAAACATGTAAAGATCAAGGAGAGTCATAACAACTCCCATACACAGTAGTATCCCTTATCCATAGGGGATATATTCCAAGATCCCCAATGGATTCCTGAAACCACAGATCATACAGAATCTTAGTGTCTATGCAAACACTACAATAGTTGATCTGAAAACCTAGATGGCTATTAAGTGACTAATCATCAGGTAGCATATAGTATGGATACAGTGGACAAAGGAATGATACACTCTGGGCAGGATAAAGTAGGATAGTGTACAATTACATCATGCTATTTATTCTTCATAGTACAGGATTTAAAACTAAAGAGTTGTTTCTTACTGGAATTCTCTGTTGGACCATGGTCAATCATAGGTAACTGAAACCACAGAAAGTGAAGCTGCAGATAAAGGGGGTGATGCGACCTTATTAAGTAGTTTCAATAATGTTAATGGTCACCCAAATAATGGATAATATAGGCATAGATCTTGACTGTCTTTATTACATAGGACCCAGAATTCCAGTTTTTCCTCGAATTCAGAATGGGCTATTATTATAAGTTATATATCTAGAGTATTGACAGATTTATCAATAACTCTCAGCTTCATAGAGTGTATCAAGTTGTATTTGCAAGTCACTCAGCCATACTGGTGGGTAGCTCAATTCTAGCCTGCATTTCACTGATCCTCCCTATCTCCAGAAAAGTACCCTGGAGTTGAGCCGCATCCTTCCAAAAGACATGCAAACTCTGTCTTTATTCACAACAAGGCACAATATGTGTTAACAATGGCAGCAAAGGGAGTATGAACCATAGGGAGAACATAGGAAAAAGTGACCAAGCAGATGAGATTCACCTTTAGCAATCTAACCTTCATGTTTTATATCACTTCAGTTACTCCACAGTCTCTTGTCCTCACCACCCATCTCTGCTCTCTACTCTAGAAAACAAGCATCTCCATATTCCAAGGAAACAAATATCATTTACAAAGGATAATTGCATGAGTGACATATAGGTGTTCTTTGGGAGGCTCTGTCTTGCTATACAGATAGCTGAAGAGAGAAATTTCAAAAAATAATTAGACCTTGTTTTTAAGTTCCAGTGCCATATTATAAGAGGGTTTTTGTTTGTTTTGGGAGGAGTTTGTGGCACCTCCTTCATTCATGCCATTCCTCATTAGTCCTTACATATGAGTCACAGTCTTGAAGACTCCAGGGTTGATCCAGAGGAGTTACATTCTCTACTCTCTAGCCTATGATATATGCTTCAAAGGGATGAAATTAAATTCATGGAGAACAAAGTAATGATCTCTTGCCATTCTTACTGTTTTTTGTTTCCTAGTAGTAGAGACTCTTTTCCTTAGGGTAATTTCACATTCTTTTCTCTTTAGTTCTCCATTATCTCACTTCTAGATGGTTTTGTTAGCCTTTGCAGTCTCCAGAATCAAAGAAATCCTCATTGGACAAAGGGCTGGGGGCTCTTCCCCATGGCTCTGCTGGAGGGAATTGGGCAGGTGCTCCCTCTTGCATATTCATTCTTCTTGACGCTCTTCATCTTTTCATTACTCCAGGAGATGTTTTCTTGTATCAGATATTTTGACTTATTCCAAGAAGTACCAAAGCAGATTTTCCAGACTTAATGAAGGAGATACTGAAAAGTTGAGCCGAGTCTCTAGACTTCCTTTCTTAGGCTAGGAAGAAAAGTCAAAACTCACAATAGTGCAGTCCATGGCTCTGCCTTGCCATCCGTATTGTGAGGCTTGCCTTTCTACTCTGTAGGGAATTCCTGAATTTCTTCTCTTTCTGATGTTTTATTTTTTGATCCTCCAAAAAGACCAAACATATTAGGAATCCCCATTCTTCAAAGGGGCAGAACACATTCCCACTCTCTACTGTGATTATTTCAACATTGCGAGAGGCCTTGTCTATTTGAAATAACAAAACTCCTCTTTCAAGTCTACCCATACTCATTGATGGTTTTGAAACACAATGGAAATATTTTTGACTGCAGAATTGGAATATGAGTCTCATAGGTAATTATCAGGGGATGAATCAGAGAATTTACAGAAAGGTAAATAAGAACATCACATGGATATTGAAACATCAAGTAAGAAAAAGAAACCAGATGTTTAAGGAAAAAATTGGAGGCTTGTAGTTTAGCATAAATGCTCAGAGAATAATAAATCTTATCTACTAGATATATAGGGAAGCACAATAGTATTAGAAAAAGAGCAATTGCTACTGAATTTTATAATTTTTATAACTTTCTGGAGTTGTGAGGACCAACAAAAGACAGAATTTCAGTGCCTATTGTATTCTCATACAGAAAAGTGTCATCATGCAAATTGGTGAAAGAATCACGCATGTGAAGCTGCACAGTCCACAGATACACAGCAGATAGGCACTGTAGGCTTCAGGGCTTTACTTATTTATTTTGCCAACAATATTTGTCATAGGAAATCAAGTCAAAACATTGTAGTAAGCTTGTTTTTAATATGAAATGGACTTGCAAACCCCAGAGAATTTTTGAGGAAAAGCAAAATATAAAAACTAAACAAAAAATTCTTAGTTTAGCATATCACCCTCTCCTGTTTCTGTATCAGATCTGGGTCATAAATTTCATTACTTCCCAGTTTTCTCTATTATATCATTCTATTTCAGAAAGAAAGTTAGCTCTTGTATATCTAAGTATATAAACCAAGAGGCAGGCAGGATATTTAAAATATAAATGTCCATATTTAGAGAAATGGTGTTTTCCCAGTTAGAGGGAGAGAGAGTGAGGGCAAGAGAGAGCATGAGAGAGCACTTGGAGAGTTACAAAAGATCATTTGAATGCTCTTTTATACAATACTCTATCTATAGTACAATTATTTCCCCCTATTAAAAATACAGATTAAATCAACTTAAAATCATTGTACAAAAAGAAAGTCAAAGACTCTTACTTTAAACATTAAATAAAATATTAACCCCACAAACCATGAATATATGAAAATGGACTAATGTAATTACAGAATGCTAATATTCAATTTCAGGAAATATGGTAGATACTATTTGCAAAACACTGTGCTAGGAACCATTCATAAACTAAAGATAGAAAAACATATCCAAAGGTGTATGTGTGTGCATGTGTGTATGTGTCCTATTCAACTATATACCTATGGCACAGGGTATGCCATGCTAAATTTCTAGTAACTATTAGGGTAAAAAAGCATTTCAGATGACAAACTGCTGATGCTGCCAATGATCAGTCTTCTGATAAATATGTGGGGGATTCCTTCAACAGATCACTGGACTTCTCTTTGTGCAACTCCCCCTCCTCTAGTATATTTTTCTGTAAATTCAACTTTTTAAGAACTCTCAGTTCTGTCTTGTCTTTTCAGATAAGGGAGATAACTTGGCTCTGCCTGGATTCCTCATGTATGGTAGCTGGGAAACACATTCAAATAAGTAAACTGGAAAAGACAGAGCTCACTTTATGTGTTTCCTGTTTCCTTCCCCTGGATCACTGTTTTGCATTGCTTAATGTCTGGTGTTTGAAAAACCTTTATTTCACATATTTTGTTTGGGTTTTTCATTGTTATGAATCTTGCGTATGCTGTTCCATCCCAGTAGAAAGTGGACATCTTTATTGATTCTTTAAAACTAAAAAAATAAATAAACTGCCCACTTTCTGATTATAAAAGTGGGGCTTTTGCAGTATTGAAAAACTTTCTGAATTTCTCATAGAACATGGAAACATGAGTTAGTATTCTCACTTAAGTTTCTGGGCCAGTGGGATCTAGAAATCCCTTGAATAGGAAGAATTGTTTATGCCATTTACCCTCCTTCATTAGTATTGCTCATGTTGGTTTATTGTTCTTTGACTCTTCCTCACCATCAGAGAGGGTAATATCAAAGGTAGGAATCACAGGTTGGCCAACAATTGTCTCTGGCTGCTTTTTCACTACAACTCATTTGAGTAGATATGGCAGAGACTATCTAGGCCATAAAGTCTAAATCGGCCCTGTACATTTGGGGTTTCTGCACCAAGAATTCAACCAATAGCAGATATATATCAATATATCTGAATTTGAATTTATATGTTGTATATATGCGATATATATATTTGTTGTGTCCATATATAATTATATATAATTGTTATTAAATAATTTCCATATTGAGTGTGCACAGACCTTTTTTTTCTTTTTATTATTCCTTAAACAATATAGTATAACAATTATTTTCATAGCTTTTACCTTATGCTGGGAGTTCTAAGTATTCTAAAAAATGATTTAAAATACATAGGAAGATGTGTGTTGAATGTATATACTATACCATTTTATATAAAGGACTTAACATCCTTAAATTTGGGTAGTCACAGGGTTATAGAACCAGTTTTCTATGGATACCAAGGGAACAAATGTATTTACTATTTCTATCTTCACAGAAATAGTTTAGCAACTCCTAGAGAAAAGGAATCAAAAAGAATTCAGACACCATTTTCTCTGTTTTACTTTTATGTAAGACAAATTGGATTCTGTTGATTTATTTTGTTGATTTATTTGTTGATATTGAGAAGCTATACCATAGTTTGATATTAGAAGCCCCTGGTAGGTAATTTACAGTGTTCTTCTCTTCCTTGCACTGTTGCTAAATTTTGAGTGGAGTCTCAGGGAATAGAGCAGAAGAGATAAAAGAGACTGTTGTAAATGAAGAGTCAATGACTTGGGGATTGTGAACCTGAATAGAATATCTTTCATTTCATCATAATCTGGTACACTTTGGCAACCAATATAAACTTATAAACAGAAGATTGAGATCTAGAAGGCAAAGTGCTGACTGAGGATAAGAAAACAGACCTCGGAGAAATATTTGTATTGCTACAAACCTGTGAGAAAGTCACAGACTCAATTTAAATGTCCTATTAAAATATTAGTTGGGTGGTGATTCTTCATATTGGCCAGAGCAAAGGTTTCCGAAATCCAAAAATGCTAGTAAAGCAATATTCCACTTACATTTTGGAGAGGATTTTAAAATTGGTATCAAATAGTAATCTGTATGAGCCAAAATTGGGATTTATATTGAGTGTTAGGGAAGTCCCACTAGGGACTAAAAATTGTAAGAGCAGATGTCAGTCTCCTGAGCAATACTACTTGGAGTAAAGAAGATTTGGTCTTATAGAATGATTGATGGGGCCAGAGGTGATTTCACTTCAAAGTAAGCAGAGATCATTATGTAAGCATGTAGCTTATTGAGTCTGACCTTGTTAAATTATCTGAATATTTTTATACTCTGAAGAGAGAAAGAGCCCTATCTTTAGATAAGAGATAAGTAATACCTGTATTAGTCTGAAAGGAAGCCAGTTCTCAGAAGCAGGAAAGTGAGCCCTAGGAAAAACTGAGGATGGATTATACATCAAAGTCCCTAAATGTTGCCAAAATATGAGCTGTCTGCTTTACTAGGTAAAAGCAGATATTTATTTATTTTGTTATAATTTTGAATTTGTTTTCTGTTTGTTAAAGTCACTTACTACTGATATAAAATATTTTCCCCTAGTTCTCTTTTATTTAGCCTAATTAAATTGATTTATTAACTCTAGGTGATTTTTATTGATTTTGCTAACCAGAACCCTATGCTTTTATTTTCAAAGAATGATGATTTTATCTCTTTTCACAATATTTAGGTTTTATTTTTTTACAAGATTTTTCAGTTTGCTATTATTGATATTTTTGACTGGCTTTCTTAAATACAGTATGCTCTCTTGTGCCTTCTAGGATGTTTAGCAGCCTCACAACCTCTACCAACTAGATGCCATAGTACTCATTCCCCAAATGTGACAACCCAAATGTCACTAGACATTATCAAATATCCACCTAGCATGGCAGGATTGTCCTAGCTGATAATCACAGTTCTAAAAGAGTTATGGTATGTCTATGTATGAGTATACCACAGTGAAACTAACTTTCATATATAATTATAATGTGCTAATTAAAAAATAATAATAGAAGAGACATCAATAGTGTAGAGCAAGAGAATCAGAGGAAGGGAGGAGTGGAGAGAAAGAGGAGAGACTAAGGAAAGAGATTGATAAAATATGCTAAGTGCATGTCTGAGCATGATACAATGAATGCCACTATTATGTGTAAGTATAATGCACCAATAAAAAGAAATAAGATTTAAATGTTAAATTTAAATTAAAGGTTTTAGAAATCTATAGAAGAATGTCTTAATAATCTAAGAATGGTATGCTTTCACTTAAAACCATAAAAGAAAATATCATCAGGGCTGGGATTGTGGCTCAATGGTAGAGTGCTTGCCTCCCATGAGGGAGGCACTGGGTTCGATCCTCAGCACCGCATATAAACAAATGAATAAATAAAGGTCAATCAAAAACTAAAAAAAAATTTAAAAAAAGAAAAAAAAAATAAAATGTTATCAGATTTTATTTTAAAAATATAGTGTCTTCTCTATGGAAGATAGTATGGAAAAATGTTTTGACATGTATGCAGATATGCTAATAATATATTCAACACACAATGCTTTTATAGGAATAATATTTAACTGGACAAACACATGAATAAGCCATGACAATTAAACATAGGAGAAGGTGCCCGCATCCACTAATAAACAAAGAAATTAAAGGGGTAATTTTTTTATATTTCAAAATGTATTTTAACTGATAAACAAAAATTATGCATATTTATCATTTGTATATCTTTTGAACTTTTTTCTTTTTAATTGAAACTTTGTATCCTTTGATCAACATTTCTCCAAACCCTAATTCCAAGGCCCTGATAACCAGCATTCTTCCTCAATTTTTATAAGTTCAACTTTTTTAGATTCTAAGTATAAATCAAGTAGCTGTCTTTCTGTACCTGGCTTACTTCATTTAATGTAATGTCCTTCAGGTTCATTCATTTATGTGGTCACAAATAAAAGGATTTACTTCTTTTTCAAACATGAATATTATTCAATTGTGTGCATTAACTTCATTTTCTTGAACTATTCATCCACTAATAGACATGTAGAATGTTTCTGCACCTTGAGTATTATGAATAATGCTTCAATGAACTGTAGAGTACAGATATCTCTTTGACATACTGATTTCATTACCTTTGAATACATATTTTATTAGGCCAGTACCACTCTGACACCAAAGCCAAAGAAGGCCACAAAGAGGGAAGAAAATTACAGGCCAATATCCCTGATGAACATAGATGCAAAGATCCAAACAAAATATTAGTAAACTGAATTCAATAGAACAATAAAACTCATTCATCAAGATCAAGCGGGATACATTACAGGGGTAAAACATATACAAATCTCTGAATGTAATATATCATATTAATAGAATAAAGACAAAAACATGATCATCTCAATAGATACAGAAAGAGCATTGGAGGATATTTAAAACCCTTTCATGATTAAAAACTCTCAACAAATTAGGCATAGAATAAATGTACTTCAACACAGTAAAGTCCTTTATATGATAAATCCACAGCTAACAACACACTTGATGGTGAAAAGCTAAAAGCTCTTCTTCCAAGAACAGGAACAAGGAAAGGATACCCATCTCATCACTTCTACTTAACATAGTACATGAAGTCATAGCTATACTAATCAGACAAGGGAAGGAAATAGAAGGCATCCTACCTGGAAATTGAAACAAAAATTAAATTAACCTATTTGCATATGATTTGACCTGTAGAGACAGTCCTCATTTTCCATTGGTGCAGTTTACCATCTTTTGGCTATCCATTGGTGAAAGTGGTACACATTCAGTAGAAATCATAATTTAATTCTGATCTTTTCCTGCCCTAGCAATTTGCAGTATGATTCTGTCTTGTGATGATGGGCTGTGGCGCCAAGCCACGGTTCCCTATTCACTATGCCATTACTAGGGCTGAGAAACCAATATTCTATAATGTGATGTCTTGCTAGGTAATGATATTTTGTAGGTTAGGTATGCTAATTGCATTCTTATCTATGATATTTTCAACTTATAAATGGTTTAACAGAATGTAACCCCATTATAACTGAAATAGCATCTGTTTATAGAAATTCTTGAAGATCTGATTGGAAAACTGAGCTATCAAAAAAGAAAAAATTATATTAGTATGTTGAGGGATACAGAATCAACATAAAATATTACTTTTATTTATCTAAAATAACAATGAAATATTCCAAAAATATGAAGAAAACAATGCCTTTTACCATAGCTACAAAAAAAAAAAAAAAAAAAAAAAAAAAAAAAAAAAAAAAAAAAAAAAAAAAAAAAAAAAAAAACCTCCTTAGGAATAAATTTGACCAAAGAGGTAAGACCTGTTTCTTGAAAACTACAAAACATTGATGAAATAAATTGAGAAAGATGCAAATAAATGAAAAGATCTTATGTTCATTGATTGGAAGAAATAATACCCTTAAAATGTCTGTATTACCAAAGCGATCTACATAACCACTGAAATAAAAATTCCAATAACATTTTTCACAGAAATAGAAAAAAAATCACAAAACTTGTAGGGAGGAATAAAAGACCATGAAGAGCCAAAATAATCTTGAGCATAAGAGCAAAGATGGAAGCATTGCACTCACCCGACTTCACAATGTACCACAGAGATATAGCGGTCAAAACAGTTCTGCACTGCATTAACAGGGGATTAATGGAAAAGAATAGAAGGCCAAGAAATAAATTCATGTATTATGTCCTTTGATTTTATACAAAGAAACCAAGAAAACACAATGGGTAAAGGATAAATTCTTCAATAAATGATGTTGAGACAAATGATATCCACAAGCAGAAGAATAAAATTAGAATCTTATCTCACACAATATATAAAAATCAACTCAAATAGACAGAAGACTTAACTGCAGATCCAAAACTATAAAACTATTAGAAGAAAATATAGGGGGAAAGGTTCTTTACATTTATCTTCATATTTTTTTTTTTTGGATATAAGCCCCAACACAGACAACAAAAGCAAAAATAGACAAGTGAGAATATAGCAAACTAAAAATCATTTATACAGCCAAGGAAACAATCAATAGAGTAAAGGGACTACCTAAAGAAAGTAAGAGAAACTTGAAAACTATATATCTGATAAAAGGTTAATATCCAAAATATGTAAGGAGCTCAAACAACTCAGGAGTAAGAAAATAAATGATCTGATTAAAAAATGGGCAAAGAATCTTAATGGACATTTCTTAAAAGCAGACATACAAATGACTAACAGGTACCTAAAAAATGGTCAAAATAATTCATCATTAGAGAAATATAAATAAAAGCCACCATCTCACATCTGTTAAATGCCTATTCATAGGAGGAAGAAAGGCACATTTTGAAGAGGGTGTGTAGAAAAGGGCAGTTTTCTCCTGTTGGTAGGAGTATAAATTAGTGTAACCTTTATAAAAGACAGTATGCTGTGTGATCCAGCACTGTCATTACCAGAGTATATACAAAGGAAATAGTATCAGTGAAAAGTTTTCCAAAGAGTATGCGATAGAAAACAATGAATGTAGCAGACCTAAGAATGCTACTCTCAGAAAGGCCTGTTTGCATTGTTGACACTTGGTTGGCATCTGGTAACTAGCATATTGAGAATGTTTCTACCAAGTAACTGATATAAGTGGCTCACCATGCTTAAAAGATTTGTGCAAATTATGCTCTGCTGAAAACCTGCTTTTCTTCTTGGTACCTAGAATTCTATTATGTGCCAAGCAGAAGATGTCTTCCTGACTATTTTCCAGTGAAAAAATTCAATATGAGTCTTTAAGAGCTTTCCTTATAGATGACATTTCACACATGTTGTCACAATTCACTGCTTGAGGAATTAAGCAAGTCCTGTGTGATCCCTTTGGGAGAGGGTTCTTAGAAGCTTGTACTCTCTTTCCTTCAACTTGCTCTGTGTAAACTTTTTTCTTTTTTGATTTTACTTTGCATTATTTTGCTGTAATAAATCATAAACAATAAGCAAATGCTGAATCCTGAAAGTCCTCCTATTAAACCAGGAGGTTACCTGAGGTACACTTAACATAAAAAGATAATTTTGTAGATTTTACCATATAATCATTACTCAAGCATAATATTTGTACCCTGTTCAGTCCAAAAACTGGTTTATAGTCTTTTATCCTGTAATCCTCACATGGCATCATTTTTTTTTGCCATGATGCTTTAAAGATAAAAAGAGCAACACTGCATTCACCAGTGGCATATTTGTCTTCTGGAGAACTGTGAACCTTGAGCCTAGAATTCTCAATGCATATGCATCCAGTATATTTCTGAAAGCTGGTTTGCATGGTTTCTTTAGACTGCTGCTTAACTAACAGTAAACCTTTCTTATATGAATGATGCTGAAGATGGCACAACAGTTAACAAAACCTATGATAGTGGTGTACAATCTTCAGACACAGACTAAATTTTCTAAGTTCATACTCTGCAACACTGTAGTAAATTTTCTCAAGAAATAATTTGACTATAATGTACAAATCAATAACAACTAATGAGTTAACTGTTTTCCCCAGACTAGAAAAATGTTCCCTAAACTATTGCAATGAAATGATGTGTGTCAGTTTGGACTACTCAATTTTAATGTATATTCATGAATATTCTTTGCATCCTAACCTTGAACCAAACACCGTTGACTAATAAATGATTTTTAAGTAATACTGGCACAATTTTTCTCTTAAAAAAGCTTCACATGATGGTTGTACTCTGGTTTTGCAAAAAAAAAAAATGGAATAAAATATTTGATGATTATATGGTGAAATACAATACGTAGAAATAGCATTTTGTGAGAATTTTAATTGATTCATTATTTTTGGTGACTCATTCGGCACCACATGACAAAAATTATTATGTGTATAGCCTTTGATTAAGTAATTGTGTTCCTTGGAATTTTACATAAGAAAAAAGAATATGACAGCACATACACACACAACTTTGCAATATTACTTATAAATATGGAAAATTGGATATTGACCATCAATGCAGTACCAATAAGTAGGTCATGACACATCCATGTATCAGCCATACTCTTGTTTTCATTTGTAGGTATGCCTGATTTTGAAGTATCTATTTTGATTGACCTATGCCCTTTTTGATGCCTTGTTAAAATATTTGATCATTTCCACTGAATATATCTATAAGAGATGCTGCACATACTGTATACACTAAACCATCATGCTATGAAAAATTGTTTAATAGAGAAACACTTTTCAAACTGATTGTAAGTTTGGTGTGTTAGAAATGTTTCTTAAGCCTGCCACTAGGTAATCAAAGTGAATGTAGACCATGACATAAACAAAGAGCAGAACATTGACAATTTCCTAAATATTTGAGTTGCCTAATATCTATGCTAACAAAAGTGAACAGACAACCATTGTCATAAAGAAAGGGTTTACCATGACTCTTTTGCCTAAGATAAGCTGTTCTCAAAACCTCTTGAAAGGTAAGGTAATTTTAAACAAGATTAGAAGCCTCATAGAAGAAAAGGAATCAAAGCCCTATTTCTTTTCCTTTTGAGGTTCAATGTCCTTTAATTTCAATAGATGGAGAATATCCTGACAAAGATCCACCTGTGAGAAAAAGCTCTAGAAACACTAATTAAAATGACCATTTGGTTAGACATATGCCAATTTACATACACAGGTAGATAAGCAGAATATATTTTGAGTAAGTTCTATCTAAACAATTTCTGATTTTGCTAAATATTTGATCACTTTGAACAAATTTCAGTAAGTTTAAATACATATTATCTTAACCTCTATTTTAGAATATCCTATGTCACTTTTCTATAGGAAAACAGCTTATTCAGATAAATACTTTTCTTTAAAAGTCAATGATTTTGTTCCATTATCTCTTGTTTTTCACTGGTTTTGTCAGAGAAATTGATGCCAACTCAATTTTGGTTCCATCTGAAGCAAATTTGCCTTTTCCCTCGCTCTCTCCACCTGGATATTTGCACACCTTTGCAGCTCAAAAATTGATTTATGGGTTTATATAAAGAAAGCTTGTATCAATTTTATATTTATTAATATTTATAAACAGATAATTCTTAGTTAGGAATTTTTGCTGTTATCACATATTAAGTACTGGAACTGTTTCTTCATTCTGGTTCCTACTTAGATCTATTGATAATCTGTGTCGTACTCCCAGCTCTCTTTTCTCTGTCATGGTTTTCACAAATATCTGGTTCACCATCTACAACATTAAGTAGCATTTGTATCATATCAATACTTTATTGCCTCTAAATGAGTTGTAGGGAAATAGTAACATCTCAAAGTCCAGACTACTTTCTTAGCTGGTCAAAGCACTCTTTCTTTCTGCTACATAAAAGAGTAAAAAATCCTCCAGTGGTCATATATAAATATATGATCTTAATTACTTTGGGTGTTTTTAGCCTCTAGAACATTATAATATTTGTTGTTGTATTTGCTGTTGTTCAGAGTGTCCAAATTTAGGTTTGAAAACTCCTTTTTTATACATTACAGGTTAAATTACCTAAATAAAAATGACTCCTTTGCCTATTTCTATATATAATATCCATAATAACTTTTAAAAACTGAAATAAATTTAATCAGAAATATTATCCCAATCTATTCAAATTTACCTAAGAACATATAACAAATTAAATAAAGATTCCTGAATGTGCAAACATATTTCAGTATGTATGATTCCCTTTAACTAATAGGTTACCTTGAGTATTTCACAGGGTTTATGAAAAATTCTATAGGAACTTTGTTTTCCAGAGCTTGTAAAAAATTAAATGTGAATCATTTGTGGTCATAGAAAGTACCTTCAACAAATAATTATGGAATGAATAAGAATGAAAACTTATCAATATCAATCCAAAACTAGTCTTGGATTATTGGAAAATAAATTCTACCACAATGCTTTGACACTCTAATTACCACAAACTTACCGGCTTAAAGCAACAGAAATGTCTGTTATCATAGTTCTAGAGGCCAGAAGATAAAAATCAGTCTTATTGGGCTGAAATTAAGGTGATGTCTGGATCTTGCTGTTCTGGACTCCTGGGGGAAAATTAGTTCTCTGCTTCTCCTAGATTTTGCTAGCTGCCAGCATTTCTTATGTTGTGGTCACACCGCTCCATTCTCCAATACCAACATCTAGAAAATCTCTCTCTGCTCTGTCTTCATATCATTTCTCTTCTGTATGAGGTCAAATTTCCCCTTGTTTCTCTGTCATACAGGTACTTCGGTTGTATTTAGAACCCATAGGGAAAAGATAGGATAATCTCCCCATCTCAAGATCCTTAATGTAATCACGTATGCGAAACCCATTTATCTAAGATGACATTTATAGGTTCCAGGAATTAGAACTAGTATGGAGGGGGACATTATTCAGCTTGTCACTGTTAGAATAAACAAAACTAAGATGCTAATACAAAGCAAGGCAGATGATTGGAAGCAGACCAAAAACAACAATAACAACAACAACACAAACCTGGATGCAAATTTAAATGTACCTAAGGACTTGGTTTTCAATGAGGTGTATACTTCAAATGAGTAGGAAAGCACTTTATTAAAAAATAACTAGGCACTTTTCAAAAGAAACTTAGACTATATTTCACAAAAGAAGATATACAAATGACAAATTTATGACAATGTAAATACAGAAATGGAAATTTAAAAGTAATAAAACTTTTGAGCCGGGCACTTTGGCGCAAGCCTGTAATCCCAGCACTTAGGGAGGCTGAGACAGGAGAATCTCAAGTTCAAAGCCAGCCTCAGCAATGGTGAGGTACCAAGCAACTCAGTGAGACCCTGTCTCTACATAAAACACAAAATAGGGCTGGGGATGTGGCTCAGTGGTCGAGTGTCCCTGAGTTCAATCTCCAGTACAAAACAAAACAAAACAAAACAAAACTTTAAAATATTATCAGTGGAGAAAAATTTATTTCATTTTTTAAAAAATTTTATTCTTTGGTAATAGGAATTGAACTCAGAGGTGATTTACCACTGAGTAAGTCCCCAGTCCATTTTACATTTATTTTGAGTCAGGGTCTCACTAAATTGCTTAAACCTTGATAATTGGCTGAGACGTGCATCCAACTTGCAATCCTCCTGCCTTAGCCTATTGAGTTGCTGAGATTACAGGTGTGTGCAATCACACCCAGTGTCAATGGAGAAAAATTATAAAAACACACTCATAAGATGACTGCAAGTGAAATGTTGGCAAAGGCGCTGCCACTTTATAGGAATGTGAAAACTGACAGAAATCTACTTGCAGTATGGAATTAAAGCATATTTAGACAGCTAGCAATTCTATATCAAGGAACTGAGTCAAAGGAAATAATCTGCACTGTTTGTTTATCTATGGAAATGCTTCCTGAAATACTATGATGAACAACAAAATGCAAGTACAAGGACAAATTAAATGAATTGTACTATAATCACATCATTTGCCACTGTGCAAATACTGCATATTTTATAGTGAAAGAATCTGTAATTATATAGAATAGATAAATAGGTTCCCAGAATATGTATTATAAACTTCATTGTGGCCGATATAAATATACCTATATATATGTATATATAAACATTCACACTATAAAATAAACATATATATGATATATACATATAAGCTATACAATTTACCAGTTATTTTTTCTGTCTTTATTATCATGTTTTGATTTTTTATTTTCAAAGTTTTTAATTTATTCCTATATGTTCTTCTATTTTTATTCTAAATTATCTAAGATGTTCATTATTGCTTTCTAATAATAAAATATTTCTCATAACATAAATAATATGTGTACATTTTTTATTTCTTTTGCAGTTCAAGGGATCAAACCCAGGGACTCATGTACATTTGGCAAGTATTATACTATTAAACCATATCCCCAGCTCCAGTACATTGCTTTTGAAAAGCACCAAACAATTTATAAACCCAGAGAAAAGAGAAAGATGCCACCAAACTCCTATTACCCTGAAAAAAGCATTACATTTTGCTCCAGTACATTGTTTTTGAAAAGCACCAAACAATATAAAACTCACAGAAAAGAGAAAGATGCCACCGAATTCTTATTACCCTGAAGAAAGTATCGCATTTAGGGGGTGCACATTATCTCTTAATGCACATGCAAGCACACACATACACACAGTTTTTTTAAATATGGAAAAATACTGTTGACATTATTTTTATATACAGTTTTATTTTCCTGAAAAGTAGTCTAAGGTCCACTTTCAAATTCCTAAAACTGGCACAGGAGTTTTTTGAATGTACTTTCACCTGCCTCACTGATGTAGAATATTGAGTGTGTGACCAGCATCCTTTTCCACAACACTTTGTTAGGGAATTCACAAACAGTATAAATTGCTGAGAATTTTCTTCTGGATTTTTTTTTTTTTTTTACTTCATCTCAGATAATAGATGGCAATCTTCTTATTTTAAGGAGATGTTTTCCTCCATTTCTTTTCTATTTGAGCAAAAACAGTAAAGAATTCAAATTATGTAATATCTCTGTCCTCAGAGCCAGCTGTGTTTTGCGTTTTGTCAGATGTTTCAAGGGATTTTCAAACAGCTGGGTTTTTTTTTCAACTGTATTTTACCCCAATTATATTTCTCCATGATCTTCAAAGTTATCTCAAATGATTTTCCCCTTAATTCAATACACTTGTTTATAGTTTTTTTTTAAAAAAAGAAAAATAGAGAATGAAATGACAAAGAAAATCAGTCAGCTATAATTGCACCAACCAGTGATAAATAATGTTAACATCTTTTTATCACTGGTCAGTTTCCTATATACATACACAATAAATCTCATCGTATGCCTTGTTTCATAGCTTTATGCCTCATAATATAGCTTTAATAGTTTCCAATTTCATTAAGTATGCTTTCAAAGAACACACTTCAGTATTTGCAGTCCATTGCCACCACCTAATCAGCACTTGCTCCTTCCCCAGTGTCCCCTTATCAATATGTCAGCTCTATCCCTCAATCACAAAGGCCTCAAGTCACAGATTCTTTGACAAATTCTTTTTCACAACCCACAACTAAACATCAGAAAATTTTAAGAACTTTACAAAAGATAAAGAAAAATAATAAAGTAGTAAATAAATTCATAACTTACACACTTCCCAACTTTCTATTGCTAATTCCTTAGGCAGCAATCACTGTTTCTTTTCCGGATCTTAAGAGGGAAACTTTTCTTCTTTTAATCTGCCACTTCTACCTTAGATCAAATGTAAGACAGTCCATGTAGTACTCTGCTTAAAACCTATTACACTGAAAATAAAACCCAAACCATGAGACTTAGTTTACTATCTCATGAGAACTTGGATGATTGGCCTGTGCTGCCCTTTGACCTAAAATGAGGTCACTCACTTGGCTCCAGCCCCAGTTGCTATTTTAATGAACCCTGAAGATGCCAAGTTTTCTTCTGAGGGATTTGATACTTTCTGTTTGCTCTACTGTAAGACACCTCCCCAGACACCCTGTGGCTCACTTTATATACCTTTTCTCACTTCATACAGTTCCTATCCAAACATCACCACCTCAGAGACTTTTCTTTGACCAAACTGTTAAGAAGGCCATCACCTGTGATTTCTTCTTCTACATTCTGTTTAATATTTCTTCAAGCATTGATCACCAGCTGATATTATGTCATATATTGATGTACTCATTTTGTTTATCTTTCATTCCCTCCAGGTATAAGCTGAATAAAGATACATTATCAGGTTTTTTAATCACTATATTTCTAATATCTTGAAAGTGAGTGACATAAATCAAGTGACATAAATCCATTCTCCTTAAAGAAATGGGTTTCTTTCCTTATGAATGATGTTTCTCATTTGTGATTATGTTTTAATAGTAATAACACATTATTTTTAAAAACTCGAACATTCTATGATTATCAGTAGCAGATTATTCTAATTCATGATTCCACCAAAAGTTTATAAGAATAACTCTTCTCCTATAATCTTATCCACCCTGAGTTTTGATTTTTTCTTTTATATTCTACACTTGCCTATGAGGTTAGATGCTTATTTTCACATTTTAGGTATTATAAAATTACTTTGATGTCATTTTTATGAATATTTTGCTATATAATGGAACTATCAATACAAGTTAGGAAGTTTTTTAAAAATCCTGACAATGTTAATTTGCCAATAAGTCTTAAAATGTATGAAAATTGTATTTTAAAGGTAAAAAATAAAATAAAACTTGGTTCTACAGTCTGTTGGAACTCAACTTATTTTCCTGGGTTCTTTTTAATGTTTTTTCACTAAAATATTAACATTCTTATTTCTAATGAAAACTATGCTTTGAGATCAATGGATAAACCTAAAAGACATGTTGATTAGGTTTGAATATGTTTTCTGAAGGAAATAAAATCTGTGAGGCTTAATCCTAGTTGTTAATCAACATTATATACTCTCTTACCACTTACATATTCATCTAGTTACTTTTAGAAATACTTCTCTATTCGATAGTACATCTGATAATATCATACACAGGTCAAAAATATGAACAATGAGATCCACTGAAGAAGAATCAGGAGATATTTGGAGGTGACTCATTTGAAATAAAAAATGAAAAGGCCAGACCACTTCATTGAGACAATGTCCTACCACTTGGCCCCATCTCCACCTTAGCTCCATTTTTACCTTGATGTATCAGACAAGGATCCTCCATTTCTACAGAGTCATTTCTTTATTAAGGATTTACTCCAAGAGGCTGTCGCTAACATGCTTAAATACAGAGTTCTTAACATTTTGTAAGCCTCCAACCAATGGTTAATATTACAAGAGGAAAGTAAGCATTAGCACCTCATATTACCTTTACCTATATGTATTTTCTTTTTCCAAATTTGTAGTTGACACAGAGCTGGCAGAGGTTTAAAGTTTCAAGACAGATTAATAGACATTTTGAAGACAAGTGAGGGAAAAACAACACGGTGAGTGACCTTTGAGCATATGGAAGGCAGAAAAGGGACAATGAGTATTTGCAGGGAGGAAAGCAGTTCACCCAAGAGCTCAGCAGGAACAGCACACCACCCACTGTCCCCTACAATTAAGTTTGCCTAAGAAAGGGGGGAGGGTGCTGTTCCTTTCTGGCTCTCATTTTAGTCAGGACATCTGTGTTTGTTTCTGTCATGCTTATATCTAGAAGATGAATGTGTCCACGTAGCAGGGAAAGGCCAATATGAGACAGCTGTGCACACCTACAGAACTGACATCGCGTGTGAATGATCTGTGAACACCTCCCAAGAAGAGCCCTGAGCTTGCTCTATTAAATAATCTTTGAACAAAATCCTCACATTTTCAGTGTACATGCCCCAACCACCAATCAGGCAGCCAATTAGAATCCAAGTCCCTAATAGTTGAAAGTAAACCATCATTTGATTTGTAAAGTAGGAAATGGCAGGACTACAGGATGGGAAGACCCACAATACTGTATTTCTGAATTCATTGGCCTCATTCATTGCTTTTATTATATAATAAGTTTACTTATGTACTTTTCTTATACTAATCTTCCATTTTCCCCACTCCCATTTTACTAAGTGTGTTTTGTAAGAACTGTATTTCAAATACTGAGCTTATTTTTTTCCAGTAGCAATAAAGCATTAAAATAACTTATACTTCTTTTGATAAATGGAGTTATTTGAACTTCATAAAGCACTAAGAAAAAATTTATAGTGTAACTGAATAATAAACATAGCTAGTGGAAGTCTTTGAGGTCTGGAAGGAGGAATGAAACAATGTACACTTCCTTCCATCTCATATATCTAATCCAATTTTCAGATCTAGGATCCATTCTAGTCACTTAAACACCACATAAACTTCTTTGACATTTAATTATATTATGTATATGCCTGGTACTATAGAACAACCTGACAGAATGAAAAGTTCATTGAGTGTTTTCCTGGCTGCTAACCAATGAAATGCTGTCTGGGAAGGAATACTGGTTAACGAATGCTGATAGGTGTAAGGGTTATATAGTAAATTCCCTGCTCTGAAGAGACTGTTGGGAAGGTCTGAGAGTGGGAACTTGCTAAACTCTAGATTAAATTGACTGAGGATACTGGTTAGTATTGCACTGAGCTTTAGAAGGCTCAGCATGAGTTTGATAAGAGTTGGTATCACCAAGAGACAGTTTAGTGTAATGATTGACTTTAGGGTACACAGGTTACCTCTAGCCCTAAAGCATTTCTATGAAGGAGACGGTTACAAAGAAGCTGTTTTGCAACCGAGGAGACTTTTTTTTTTTTATTTAGACTGAATATGGGATATTTAATCTCAATTGGTACCTACACTCTATTTATATGTTAAAATAGGGTTTTCAAAAGTCAGCCTTAATAAAAGTTTGCTTCTTTTTCGGCTAAACAATTCCTCAGACCTCCTAAAGGAGGAATATGTATACATATTTCATTCAGAAAGGTATACACTGGAAATCATCCCACTGGGGAATTGTTTATAGGATCAATTTTTCTTGACCTAAATCATCATGAGTGGTATAATCTTGTTCCTGTCAGACAAGAACCATCTCTCATCAGCTGTCTCATCAGATGTCCTTTATCAATTCTGGGCTTTCTCGATTTCACCTTGTGTCAGAGAAATATGAAAGCACAGGTCTGCAGACAATTTCATGACAGGAAATTCCCCAAGATACAGAGTACAAAATTTTCTATTGCTGCTTTGCTTTTTACATCTCATATTCTATTTTATTTAATTTTTATTAAAGATATAATTCATGCATTTTAGACACAGATAAAATGTATATAAATAGTAATAAGAATTATGCCAGTCAGCAAAAGTTACAAAGTAGACCAAGTTAATTTTGGTATATTACTTTCTTCTTGAGTTTTGGATTGGGATTGATTGACAGGCTTAGGTTTATTTCCTCTATAGAGGTGGGATAGAGTAGATAAGAAGGATAGAGTTTTCTTTTAGTTTAATGAAAGTTTAGAACAGTTTGACAGTCACACAAAGACTGAAAACAGTATAAAGAGTTCCCACATACTGCACACTTGTTTCATTTACTCTTAACACCTCGTATGACCTCACATTACCATTACATTAGTATTATGTTATCGCAATTGAACCAAATTAGCATATTATCATTATCCAAAGTTCAATCAGATCTTTTTAGTTTTTAGCTGCTGTTGATTTTCTATTTCAGTATTCCTCTCTATATATGATCTTTTTGTCTCCTTAATCTGCTCTATGTTGTGGCAGTATCTCATACTTTCCTTCTTTTTGATAATTGTATTAGTCAGCTTCCCATACTGTAACAAATACCTGAGAATCAACTTATAAAGGGGAAAATCTATTTTGGCTCATAGCTTTGGAGGTTTCATTTTATAATTCATTGGCTGCATCGTCTAATTCATTGGGCTCATGTGCTTTAGCAGCACATCACGGCAGCAGCATGTAGAGGAACAAAACCACTCACTTCATGGCTGAGATGCTAAAGAGAAAGAGTGAGGACTGGGGTCCACTATCCCTTTCTAGGGCACTCCTCCAATAATCTGAAGACTCTCCACTAGGTTCCACCTCTTAAAGGTTCTACCATTTCCCAAAATAGTCCTTTCTATGAACCAAGCCTTTCACGCATGGACCTTTGGAGGATATTTCATATCCAGGCTACAGCATTGACTTTGAAATTTTGAAAAAATACTGGTCAGGTATTTTGTAGCCTGCCATAAATGGGGATTAATCTGATGTTTTTTATCATCATTCTTCTGAAATTATGAGTTTTGGTAAGGCGTCATTTTCATAAAATATATCAAGGGTACATTTTATCAGCATGCTGTATCACTGATGGTGTTAATTTTGATTGATTGCCTGTTTGGACTGGTATTTGTTAGTTTCATCGATGGTAAAGTTACTCTTCTTTTACCTTTTTTCCACATTATAGTCATTGGAAGGATGTCACTATGCATAGACTACTCTTAAGGAAAGGGAATTTGTGTTACACCTCTTTGAAGGATTAAAATTTATATGACTTCTTTGGAATTATTTTGCACTCGAGATTTTTCTATTCTTCTCTTTACTTAATTTCTTAATAATATTAGTGTGACTCATTAATATTTATTAAATTTTTGGCTTACACTATAGTACTGTGATATTTATTTGACATTATGACAACATCAGTACTGAGAGGCTTCAAGATCCAAACAAATGAGAAATGCTTTGTGCGTGCGTGCGTGTGTGTGTGTGTGTGTTGCATTGGGGATTCAACTCAGAGCCTCATACACACTAGGCAAGTATGCTACCAGAAAGCTATATCCCCAGTCCAGAAATACATATTTGTCAAATGTCTTCTGGTCAATGGTCATGGGCAGATTTTAGTGAAGGATGTGTTTCAAATCCTGCTTCTTTATATCAAAGAAAAATATCCAGTTGCTGATGAGCAGAGGAGGCAACATCTTTACTCAGTGTCAATGATTTCATATGTAATTCTGCATGAATAATGAGAATACTGTGAGAGAATATGCTCCCACAAATTATGGGAATATTAGCAGTTCCCGATATCTGTGTGTAGATTTTAGGTTGAAATATAACATATTTACCATGTTAATAAAAGGGAATGGAAACAAAGAATAAGCCTAAGGTCCATTTTCTGAGTCAAAGAGGTCCAAAGAATAAACCTAACCCTAAGGTCCAGTGTCTGAGTCAGATGTAGGAAACCTCTGGCCTTGGTCCCACCAGGTAAATGATTTTTATGACTTAAGGATAGATGGAATTGTAAAGTGCATCAGATCTGTTTTTGAAAGCATTTCTTCTTTGCTGCGTCCCCTTTTTTTTGTATTTCAGGAGGCATCCCAGCCCATGGTGTTCTGTTCTGAATGCTAATTTGGCCCCACCTGTTACCAGGGTAAGTATCTCACAAACCAAGGAACCAAATACCTCATGGTTTAACTTGTTACTTAACAGATTTGACTAAATCATGCAATTTTTTGATTCCTTACTTAATTCCACTTGATAAACTTTTATGAAATGGCAATTCCCATGTTAGTCATGGGCATCATGGAAATTAGCACAAGCTAGGAGAGGTAGATACATAAATAGTTGTTATCGGTATGTTTAGAGCAGTAAGTATAACTCAGTAAGTATAGAGTTGTAAGTATAACTCCTTAGAATTTTATTTTTCCCAATGGTATTTATGTTTTTCAATAGGGGTCCAGAGCGAGAAATGCTTACTTCAAAGAAATCGTTAATTGCAGAATTTTAGACCTGAAACATAGAAAACTGATCATAGGCATGGTGTTAGTTCCCTGTGATTGATCTTTAAACTACCTCTGGGCACAGATATTGACAATACAGTACAAAATAAGTACCCAATAAATATTTTTTGTTCACATAGCTTTTTATTTTATTTTGAAACAAATTTAATAAATTTTATTTTTAGAGCAGTTTGTGTTCACAGAAACATTGAGTGAAAGGCAAATATTTCTTATATGTGTCCTTGTCCCACAGAAGAACAGCCCATTCTCAAAATTCACATGCCTTTTGATCCAATAATTTTGTTCCTAGGAATTAATTCTATAAAGACATTTTCATTTGTGCTAAATAACAAATGCAAACTATCACTCAATGTTACATGCTTTTATTAGCAAAACATGTTAAACTGCCTGAATCTTCACAGGTAAGCTGGGCTAAATAAACCATATATATTCATAAAATGGACTAAAATATATTTTTTTAAATGTGGAAGATTTCTATGAACTAAAAAGGAAAAAAAATACCCAAGGTAATAATATAGGTAAAAAAAAATTGACCATGATGCAAAAGTATTGTTTCAATACACTACTAGTTGTATAAGAATACTACAAAAAGTAAGAATATATACATAACATTTGCTTGTAATCTGGAAAGACACTTAAAAACTAATCGTGATTGATAGTAGTGGGGAAACGTGGAGGGGTAGAAGCTAAGGAGAGGGAGATTATGAGTGTATTATAAGTTCATTATGTTTATTTCCTTTTAACTTTCTGTCTTTTGAAACACACTATTATTTATTTAAAATAAATAAATTAGTTATTTTTGAGTCAATGACTCTTAAAACAAAAAGAATGCCCCTAATATGTTCACATCACACTTAAATTTGGACTAATTCTGTAAATTAGATGTCTATTGTCTGCAAGCAACAGAAAACTAACTCAAAGAACTTAGTTAAAAGAATTACTACATTGCTTATGTTACAGGGTAGGTCTTAGGCTGGGCCTGCCAGAAACCAGGAACTCAAGTTTAATAAGCATATTCTAAGCATATTTGTGTCTCAGCTACATTGCCCTTTGCAAGTCCACAAGGCTGGCAATATGGCTGTTGCCAGCTGAAACAGATGATAAAATTATTAATATCTCTCAATTTAAATGATTAAATGTATGTAATGGCATAGAACATAATTTGACAAATAGTGCTTTGCAGTTAGTAATAGGAATAGTAATTATAAAAAATAGCTATTTTTGTTACTGCAGTTATATGAATGGACTCTTTTGAAGTCTATGAAATGTTTGAGGAACCCTAAAAAAGTAGCACTTATATAAAATTACAGACTGCTGGCCAAACACATGAATTAGGGGTTATAAGAAAAACATTTTGCAGGTATGTATAATTAATACATAGCAAAGACAAATGGGATAAAATGGAATGATGTGGACTGGAACAGGAAAGAATGTTAATAAAAAGAAATGAATTTTTGTATTTTGCATGTTTTAGCTTCTGCCAATAACTAGTGGGGCTCTTAAAAAGCTTCTGAGATTGTATTGTTTTTTAATTTCTTTTTCCCTAAAAATAATATTATATTTCAATTTTGTTTGTTGTTCGTTGTTGCTATTGTTATTGATTATATGTGTGTGGGGGTGTAGAATTCCTTATACACCTGTTGCTACTTAGTCCTTCCAGAATAATCAATGCAACATGGAGAGATCAAGGTCACAATTCTGCAACTATATCTTCACTACTTTCCTCTGTCTGCCTGAAGAAGGTGACCTTGCTTGTATTACAGACTGGACACAAATAAGACTGTATACAAAGAGATTCATTAAAGAGACATATGGCAACATAAATTACTAGAAGACCCTACCCCACCAGGTAGAGGCATCTTTTAGAACCATGGTCCCCCAATTCTGTAGTGGCTGCCTTGAGAATGGAACTGCAGAAATCTGCCACATAATTAATGACCTCTATTCAAACACTGTTCTCAAGCAGGCTACTGATCAGATGTATCCAAGCATTGCTAAGAAAAACAGATACTCACATTGATCTATTATGACGAATAATCATCTGCAGAATAACCCAGAATCTGTATTTTTACAGAGACTCCAATATAACTTGAATGATAGTCACTCTTGTATACTGTTTCATTAATTATTTCCCAGCCAGCTCCATATTTCATAAGCTGAGTCAACACTGTGGAATCTCATGAAATTCACCTGGTGGCATTAATCAGAAAACCCTCTAGCCCTCCATATTATATTCTGTTCCTTCTCCTCTCTTGTGACTTCCTTCAGATTTGCCATTGGATTATCTGAACTCTGCTTTTACTTAGAAGTAACAAGTCTGCTTGTGTTTTAAAGACATTCATGCTCTTTCATAAAAAAGCCAAATAAGAAATAGAAATGACTTTGCAGGTTTGAGAGAATTGTCCCCACATCAAAGTGCAGTCCACAAAAGCAGTGACACAGCCATTGTCACTGTGCCTTCTATATTCAGATTAAGCCAGATTATTCTATTAAACCCTAAAATTGTGATATTTACAATACATTTATTTGCAAAGGTCAGAAGTATTTTTAAGAAGGAAGTGGGCCTGGTTCTAAGGACTTAATGGACTGGAACTGAGAGGAGGAAGAAAAGAAAATTTCAGATGGGGGGAACAGCCTGAAAGCAATGGTGTGTGCCAAGAGCAGGCCTGGTTGTTTCTAGTACCAATGAAGCAAGTGGTCTCAATGGTTTGATAATGTATTCTAATGTATAACTGCCAATGGTATGTTATTGCAGCATAGGATCAAATTGTGAATCTGATTTCAGTTGTTGCTGAGTCAAAGTTTTTGTGGATGTATTAGTTGGCTTGATTATTACACAAATAAAAGATGGAGGACTGAAGTGGTGCAAAGTGGAAGCAGAGCTGAGATGTAGGAGATGGAGCGATTAGTTAATGTGTTTAAGTTATGTGGCCTGGGAACTGAGTGAATAGGAATTTTTTATTGTTTTTATTTTTGCAGAAATACCATTTTTTAGTGATAAATAATAGCCTTGGAATGGTTCAGAACCTTATTGGAGGTCTCATAGCTAGTAAGTTAGTGAGATTCATTCCATAATTCTGTGGTTAGTACTAGAAAGTCCTGGGAGCAGTCAGAATTGCAACCAGGGAATGAAGCTATGCCCATAATATAACAACTCAGATCCCTTGCAACTATCTTGGAAAAGTTCCTTTAGTATCACTTTAAAATGAAAAGTGCTTTAGAATGTGCTTAATCGCTCTTTGAGCAACAGATAGTTCTAATGGTCCTATCAAATTTGTGTTAGTAAATTTGAGCTGCAGAATAACACCATCTTGCTTCAGATATGCCAGTCGTTCATGTGAAAAGACTGGTTTTCTTCTCTTGGAAGAAGATTTGTGGTATTTAGTATGGAGAATATCATCATTCATAGAATATAATCATGTTGGACAAAACATTAGGGGATTTCAAGCTCTCTAAATTTTGAGGGAATAAAAATTCAGAGCAAGTTCTTTTAAAAGCTAATGAGGATACAGATGGCACAATGAGCGTGGATGTTGTGGTTTGTGACTTTCAGTCCAGGGGGAAAATAACTACAGTGCATATTGTTTGTAATATACATATACATACATATATATATTCTTCAAGTTTTATTTCATAAACAACAAAGAGCAAATTAAGCATTGCCTAACTTAAATGTTTTCTTCCAACTTATTTTGAAAATACTATGTTATTGATTTTGTGTGTACCTTTAGTGGGTGAATAGCACGCAGAAACTTCATAGGACATAGTCTTATAAAGTAATATCATAATCTCAAATATCTCATAAAGGGAATTGAAAGTAGGAAAAATAATCAAATGCATGAAAACTGTGTTTTTCTCACAGTTCCAACCCATTGACTTATCACATTCCCAAACATGAAATCTGAAGCAAAATGGTCCCTCAAGCTCCTCAGCTAGAGAGTATGAATGTTAACATGAGAACATAATGTAAATGGAAAGCAGTGTGGTAACCAGTCTTCTCTTTCTTGATTTCTCAAGTATAAAATAGTGATGCTTTCTGTGTGGTCTGGATCTGGAATGTTTCCCTGAAAGCTCATGTGCTAAAAGAATGGTGCCTAATGCAGTAAGGTTCAGAGGTGGGGTTTTGGGGCAGTGATTGGATCATTAGGGTTCTGGCTTCATCAGTAGATTAATCTATTTGGTAGTTGAATGGATTCTGGGAGTTGGAATCTAAGTATTGGAAATAGGTCACTGGGGTATGCCCTCAGGGAGTTTGCCTTTATCCTTGGTGCTCTCTTCTTGCTCTCTCAGATACCATTGGCTGAGCTGCCTTCCTCTGTCATGTCAATCTGCCATAATGTTTTGCCTCACCTCAGGCCCAGAAAAATGAGGCCAAATGACCATTGATTCAAATCTCTGAAACTGTGGGCCAAAATAAATCTTTCCTTCTCTAAATTGTTCTTGATAGGAATTTTGGTCATAGTGATCAAAAGCTGACTAAAACACTTTCTCACTTTGTAATATTTTTTTAAAGGAAACTATATGAAAAAATACTAAAATAAGAGATCAAAGACTTTGTCAGTGATAGTGATACTTTCACATTTTTTTCAATCTTCTTAGTTATTTTCAATCTACCATTGTGAGAAAACAGATAATATCAGATGAATATTGTTGAGATCGATGACTCAAATCCCATTGTCATATGAAAATTATACTTTCATGTGCGCTCATTATCCCTTCCTCTAATTTCAAGAGCCCTACCATGAAAACCCAAGCCATCCAGTTTTTGCGTTTTCAGGCATCCTTACTCATCTGTACAACATCTGGATGATCTACATCTTTAACCCCTCTGTCCCCTTGACATACTGCCATACTCTCACAGCACCCCACTTAGTGCCAGTGACAATGATGACAAGAATGGTTTTCCAATCCCACATGTCCCTCCGCATGCCCATTCCACTTTGTCAAGTTTAAATTTTTTTTTAAAGGAAACTTAACAATGCTCTATTTCCTCAATTCCCATTCTATTAAATCCAAGATTTGGGTCATGCAACTATAATAGAATTCTTAATTAATTGTTATTAAATTTAACTGATGCTTTCTAAATTTTGATTTTGTATGGCCTCTTTCAATCTTTGGTGAATATTTTTTTAAAAAGATTTGTCTTCTTATTTTTAGTATTCCTCATTTTTCTGTCTTGGGACTTTTCATTTTGCCTTCTGTGTTATGTTCTCTAACTCCTCACTATATCAAATTAGAAAATAAAAGACTCACAAAAGATAGACCTGGGAAGGACTCTCTGGAAACTTCTCGGGGATCCTCAATAAAACTGGAGGATAGGATAGGAATGTTGTCTCTCTCCTTTCTGAGAGAATTCACTCTCTCCCTTTAGAGTGTCCCCTTTCCCTTTTTCTGTCCCTTCAATAAACCCATTCCTGTTACTCTGAAAAGAAAAGAAAAGCAAAAAGGAAAAACAAGACAAGACTCAGGCTAGATTAAGAAACAAAGCAGTGCTCATTTGTAGATGAATGGAAAGTTTAAAAATTATTCTATATTATTATGGAAGTAAGAATGAAAAAAATAGGATTCTAGCATAAATCACTGTGTTCATTTTAGTCTTAATCCGTGGGAGGTTGTATCACTAAAAGAACTTTGTGGTAAAAATAATGAATTCAGTTTTTGATATGTTCTTCTTGAAGGAATTAGTTATCACTACTCAACTGTATATAAATGTTTTTGATGGTTTTTGTCTATAGAGAATTACTTATAACACATCATTAATTGTTATAATATTAATGAGACTGAAGCTTTTTTTCCATTAAAATAATAGATAAGTAAGCTTAAGCATCAAACTGGCAATATTGATGAAATGTATTTATAATTCCATATTATAAAAAACTGTGAATTCTGTTACTGCACTAAGAAAACTAAAAATCACTCAGGCGCAAAAGAACTGGAAGCAGCTTCACTATCTGAATTCTCCATTTTCTCCATTCTCTGGAGACTGAAAATTAGGGCAAACTGGTAGGATATTGCCTAATGCATTTAGTGCATTCAGCATTTGTACTAAAAATAACCTGATTAAATATATGTCTTGATATAAAACCATGGGTTATGTCAGCATACAGAGTAGGAGTAGATATCCCACTGATACTATGAACAAAAAAATACATGAGTAAAAACACTGATGAATCAAAAATAAATAAATGGGAGATCGCTTTTAAGCAGTCTGTAACCTGGGCTCAGAATAAATGAATTGCTCCTATAACAAAGCATGGCACATATAATCACACAGCAACACAAAGTCAAAACTTTTATGGCAGCACATATTTAAGAAGAGATCATTTAATTTTGTTTAAATATATTCCCACACTACATCTAACAACTTGAGAAAATCATAAGAAATGAGTAGGACAATACATGTGTCTGTTGCTCTCCACTCTAGGAGGGATTACATTCAAAATGGAAGAAAGATCCCCCACATCTCTGGGTATTAAGTGCCCTTGAGGATGGATGTCTAGTTCCTTTTCTCCTTGATTCTAGCATAATTACTACATTTTAAAAAGACAAAGATCTGCATCATTTCTGAAACACCACAGAAAATCTAAAGGCTTTCTTCTAGGTGTTAAATTTACAGAACTGGATTGAATCAAAACCCCAGATACAATATGCATTTCAGTGGAAATCAGGAAAGGGTATAATAAAAAATCACAAATATTGACAGCACTTTGTAACACATGGTTTTCAACACCTCCTTTGCCTTTGCTGGCTCTTTAGTATTAACTAGGAAACAATGGCTTCAGAAAATGCCAATCCTACTTGAATTGGTGGAGTTTCTCCCCAGCTTATAAAAATGGGCCCTGAAGGGAATACAACCAGTTGATCAAACAATAGGGCAAAAAGGAACTATCATGTGATTTCACCCTCTTTCCCTGTTCCTCTGTGCCTTCTGCACCACCTCAAAACAGAATATCCCCCAGAATGTGTTGGCACGGTTAAATGTTATAATATTTATTTCATTTACAAATAAACTACAATGTTATAGGAGAACTGAAAACGATATTAGAGCAGGGGAAATAGAAACAAACATGTCAAATCAAACTGAATAATTCCAATAGTGAATCCAACTAAGAACTCATTAGCTATTAAAAAGTGGACAAAGATTAAAAATGGAGAAAATTGTGCTTACTAAAAGAAGAGATTAGTAACAATGTAGTGAATCATAATAAAATCAGTAATAGGGAACAAACAAGAGGTAAACATTACTTTTTTTACATGAACACCTGAACTTTCAGAGGCAAAGTGATCATTACCTTCAGTAAGGAAGTGAAACCAATGTGTAAAGATACCTCTCTCATCTTAACAAAGGAAAAAAAACAACACTAACCATAACTCTCTCAGGAAATGAAAACATATCAAGGATAAGGGAGAAATTAGTTAATACCTTAGGGAAGACATCGACAAGAACAAGGTATTTTGAAGGGAAGGCAAATGTTAGCTATAAAGTGGGGAAAGGAGGGAAAGTGTGGCCCTCATCTAACTCATGTCAGAGGTGAAGTTTTCACCAATACACAGTTGGCCATTGGCCAAAGAGGATTTGAAGTAAAGGTTCAATGCCACTTGGACTGCTTGCTCTGGCGGATCATGGGTGACCCGTCATAAGTGCACTTAATCAGTCTGTGGAGAGGCTTGTGCAGTAATGAACTCTCTTCTGCAACAGAGACAACCATCTTGGGAGGGGTTCTCTGACTCCAGTGGAGCTACATGCCTGCCACACCTGGTGACTCTTATGGAACTATGAAAAAAGCTGGAACCAGATTATCCAGCATAGCAACTATGAATTCCTAACCCAGAGAAACCATGCAATAATAGATATCTGTTGTTTTGAAGCACTGAATCTTTGGATAATTTATTATGTAGCAATGTATGACTAATACACTAATATACATACCAATCTACATACATGTTTCAAAAATGAGAGTAGTCTATCATTAATAATCAATAAATAAAAAGGGATAGAGAAAAATTTAGTATAAGAACTTAGATAAATGCAAGTACAGAGACATATTAATATTAATTGGATATGTGATTAAATTCAACAATTATTATTATTACCAGGAACTGAACCCAGGGACAATTAACCACTGAGCCACACCCTGAGATTTTTTTTTTCTAATTTTTGAGACAGGGTCTCACTAAGTTGCTTAGTGCCTTGCTAAGTTCTGAGGTTGGCTTTGAACTTGCAATTTTCCTACCTCAACCTCCAGAGCTGCTGGGATTACAGGTGTGTGCCCTGAGGCCTGGCTCAACAAATATTTTGCAGAACAATGCAATTTTACTCTCTTTTTATAACAAATAAAATAAAAACTAAAAATGTATCTTCTATCTTATTCTATTTTAAGTAATTATTAAAATGAAATTATATGGAAACTAAATAGGTATAAATACATATTCATATAGATCTATTTTAAACAATTATTGAAATGAATTTATATGGAAATAAGCATCTATGAATACATATTCATATAGAAATTATGAAAGTATAAAATGAAGTAAATTTGCTGTTTGTTATTCATACCTACCACACACACACACACACACACACACACATATGAACACAGTAAAATAGTAAACTATTCCTACAAATAAATACATAAGCATTTTTGTTAATGTGAAAAGAATGAGTTAAGTAATTTGTTGGAGAATATATGGTTAACTACTAAAAATATATACATTTGATCTCTAGATCATTTCTTATATCAAAATAAGAGCCAAATGAATCATAGCATCTTACATAATAGACTAAAACATATAAAAAACTAAAAGAAAGCTATATATCCCTTCGTTCATGAGGAATGAGACTTCAAAAGCATAATAATAAGCAAAATAAAAGTATAAGTGTGGAGATTAATTGATTTAATTATATAAAAGTTAAAAGTTCCATCTACTAAACACATAAAAAATAGAGAACAGAATATTTGGAAAATGTATGCTTTGAAATTTATATGAGATAGTGCTTGGAAAAATAAACAGAAGCATACAAACATGTATATTTTACTTCTAAACATAATGAAATACATGATGAATTCCTTGTTGCTTTAGTGAATATCAGCTACTTAGCTTTACTTATATAGAAGGGCCTGCATTCAGTGACCAGACAAAACTTGAGCTCCAATGAAAATCAATGTGCTAAAGTTTGAATATGGGTTCCAAGTGTTCTTCAAAGGGTCAAGTGTTGAAAAGTTGGTCTACAGTGTGGTAAAATTTAGAGGTGAGATCTTTAAGAGCTAGAGTTTATTGGGAGTTCCTTAAGTAATCTGGTATTGTGCTCTTAGGAGGGACTTAGCGGCTGCAAAATTTCTCTGGCTTCCTGTTCAAGAGGCATTCTCCTCCCCTCACATATACTCCTATAATTTTCATGCACCAGGAGATGATACAGGCAAGGGCAACCCTTGCAACACTGTATCATGTTGTTTGGACTTTCAATATCCAAGCCTGGGAGCTAGATAAACATTTTTTTGTATCTTAAATAAAGTTATCCTGCCTCAGGTATTTCAGTAAAGTAACACAAAATAGATTAATACAACATATACTGTCCGGAATACATCCCTATGGGGTATCTTATTCTCATCTTTCATTGTCTAGAACTATGTTACAAAAACTCTTAAAGAAAACTCATAATAATTAAAAAATAATTTTTATATTTAGACATGCAAGTTTTGTCTTCCCTGGTAGAAGTTCAATCAACTTTTCCCAACCACCTGTTTGTCATGGAAGACTCATTTGCCTCTATTCATTATTATTGGTCTTTAAATGTGTGTTCTTTGTATTATTTTTTATTTTAGTAGTTATAACACTTGCTTTTTTCCTCATAAATTTATGTGTATAATATAGTTTTTAGCATGTTGCTTTTATCCATGCATGATGGTCACAGAACACAAATAAATAGAATGTTAGCAGAATTTCCTTGGAGTGTGTTCCTGTTCAATCAGTAAGCTGTGAGTCATCTGATAAATTTTGATTCTAGGTAGCACCTATGTACTACCTACCTGTCATTAAATTAATTAACATGCTGTTTTGTTTTGAGTGTTGCTTATGATCATCATACTAAGGTAAAAGTAGACTGACAAGAATAAAACCTGACACCTGCCTTAAAAAATGTTGGACTTATTGGAGACTTACACTACACATTATTATTTGTACACATTTTGTTTTTGAGAATAATTGCCGAAAGAGCAACCAGTTAATATTGATTTAAAAGTACAAAAGGATCATTCCAAGTCATTTCATGGGCTAGTAAAGGTAATAGGGTTTTATGAAGTTTCTAATGGCAGGATAGAGGTTGGGAATAGATTTGATGGATCTGCAAGAATGGGTGGAGTTTCAGTGGATGGAGGAGATGATAGACTTCGGAAATGGTGAGAATAAAAGCAATCAGGGCAGATTTCACATATTACATGTAGTAATAAACAAGTGACACTTGTGATGCATCTAAAACATATAAAAAACTAAAAGAAAGCTATATATTCCTTCGTTAAAATTATGACCACTTGAATCTCTTGAGTTTATATCATTGTATTATATAAACTTCCAGTTGAGAAGTGATTTATTCATTATTTATTTTATTTAGATATATTTGCTAGCTATACTAATATTCTGGACAACTTTTCTAAGTGCTATAATACAATGATATAAACTCAAGAGATTCAAGTGGTCATAATTCTAGTAAAACAGATAAAGGATAAAACATTTGTACTTAATGCTAAATGTCATATGAGGGAGAGTAGAAGGAAATGAAAAACTTTAGGAGGAAAGAAACAATGTGTTTTACAT
Organism: Geosciurus inauris; assembly: GCA_004024805.1. Classification (NCBI taxonomy): domain Eukaryota; kingdom Metazoa; phylum Chordata; class Mammalia; order Rodentia; family Sciuridae; genus Geosciurus; species Geosciurus inauris. Next base: position 48,826 of record PVHX01001944.1, on the reverse strand, counting down.
TTTTAAAAAGGCATTCTAGTTGATGGGAGAAAAATTGGATTGTATGAGTACACATTAAATCAGAGAAGATATTAAGGCATTTGGACATCATAGCCCTAGCTTCATGTATGAATGCATATATGATGTGATTCTATATCACGTGCAACCAGAGAAATGAAAAGTTGTGCTCCATCTGTGTACAATGAATCAAAATGCATTCTGCTATCATGCATATATAAGTAGAATAAATAAATTTTAAAAAAGTCATTGTGTGACAGCTTAAGTTAGGGACAATGGCTGATTCAACTATTTTGACAGTAGTAGTGATGTAAAGAAGCAAACAGGTAGTTGTAGAAGTGCAAGAAAACAGTGTTTCAAGATATATTCTAAACACAGAGTGATGATATACTGAAGATTGTATGTAACAGAGAGTGAAAGGTGTTACTGAAGACTTTAGCTAATTTACTTGAGTAGTTGTGCAGATGGTTGCCTTTTTCTGACACGGGAGAGACTAAGATGCAGAATGATGTTTTCTGTGGGTGATGGCTATGGAAGCAAGTTAAAAAGTCCATTTGGTATGCATTAAGTATAAGATGATAGATAGACATCTAAATAGAGTTGTCAAGTAGGCTTTTGAATATACTGTCTGAAGTGCTAGGGACAGGTCAGAGCTAGAAATACAAACTTGAGCGTATACACTCTGTTTAAATTCATGAGACTGAAGGAGATATATGGGAAGAGTATGTAGAGTCTGAGACATCTGAAAAAGAGCCCAGAGCTTTAAAATATTCAAAGGTTAAGTCACAGGGAAAATCCCAAATAAGAAGAATGAGAAGGAGCTGGCAGTAAGATAGGAGGAAAACCAAAAGATTATGGATGTGCAGTTTCCAAGAGCAGGCACTATTTTTACAAACGATGTACTCCATTTTCTTCTGAATATGTTCAAACAAAATAAAAAAATGAATATTGGATTTGGTAACAAAAAGTGATTGAGGACTTTGATAAAAGTAATTTCACTGTAATTCAATGGATAGATGTCATCATAGAATAGATGAGGAGACAATGAAATTTAGATGAGATGGTATATAAGCATGTCTGTCCATAATGTTTGCTACAAGTGGAACAGAGAAGTGTCGTGGAATCTACATAGAAATGTTTTCTTTTCTTAATATTGAAGATTCAAGATTATTATAAAATGAATTTGTGAATCATACAAAGATCTTAGAAAAACAAAAGGAAAAGATGGCAGGAGAGAAACACGTACTTTAATAAAGTAGCAAAGAATTTAGAATTAGGAATGAGAAGCATATGGTTTTGAATCTAGGCATCATTGCACACCAGATGTGTAATCTTAAATAAGTTACATAAACCCTTTAAACATCATCTAATCATACATAAAAGGAAAAAAAGATTATTCTTTTGTGATATAAAGGACTATAGTGATGTATGCCAAATGGTTTTGGAAAGAAGGAGAATGGATTGTCTTTGAAATATAAACTATTATACAGGAAAAAATATATACACACTTTTAGGGGGGTGACATTTACCCATAAGAAATAATATAACTACAAATCCAGAAGGATTTAGTAACACTTAAAACAAACTGTATTAAACTACTTTAAAAATATCTTGTGCCATTCAGAAGAAGGGTTTGGTCAGTCATAAGAGCAGAGATAAAAGGAAAGTCACCAGGGAAGATGCTCATCGTGCTGATTCAAGTACCCATGCAGGAAGGAGTGCGCATTAATCATGGTCTCAAAATATCTGTGCAAGGAAAAGCCATTCGTGGAGTAGAAATTTTGGTAGCCAAGGGGATGGATATTTCTAGTCTTAAGGGAGACTCATCACAATCATGAGTGGCTCCCAGTCATCTCAGGTGCTTTCTGCTTTGATTCAGCCAGCTCTCTTATTTGCTTTGGTACTCACCAAGCCACCTTCAGATTCTTGTGTGTGTTCATTTTTTAAGGAGAATGCACTGATATAATGGACTTTTGAGTATTTTTCTCTCCTGAGACCCTTACTACTCATGGTAAACCAATAAAGTGACTTCTGTTTTTGATTTGGCTTCCTAGAGTGTAGGAATAAAAAGGAGATAATATGCTGGTCACATTGACAGTAAGTGTTTCTGGTCCTTATGACATATTTTTCCATTGTGAAATGATTAACACGAAAGTTGGTGTATGGCTGAGCAATATGGGCATTTTAGTTAGCAAGGTTTAGTCTCTCAGGACCTAATTATTCTTCAGCACTCAAAGAGAAAAGTTTTGGGTCTTAAAAAAGAAGGGTCAAATTCCAGAGGACTTTGCTTATGATTTATTTGTTATAATATTTTCAAATTTTGTATTCTGGATAATGTTAAAGTACTTGTAAAATTATTAGAATTCAAGGGGATAAGTGTAGAAAAATTTATAACTCTTATTTAACTTGTTATTCAGTGGTTTTGTCCCAATGATTGTTGACTATAAGTCTTTATTAAAACAAAAGCCCACAATGCTGCACGGTTTAGGTTAAACCATCAGGACAACAGTGATGCTGTAAACTACACTCTATGATGACTACACCTTGATGAATTGATGCCATGTATTTTGTAACTTTGGAACAGATTTTATTTGATTCTGAAAATGAGCAATTTAAATGACCAATTTGCAGATTCATGTAAAAAAGATTTATATTATTCTAACAAAATTGGTCAGCTTATTCTATTTTTTAAAAATTGTGTATTTGAGGTCAATATATTGAGTACTGATAAGATTGCAAACCAGTTGCTTTAGTTTGAGGCAGTCCCAATACCTATCAATATAGAAGATGCTATGCCTGTTATCGTCTATCCCATTATGCATGACTTAGAAGCTCCATGGGAACTGGATAGTTATAATAATAGTTTTATTGTTGTTATTCATCAAGAATTATTATTTCCATTTTGCACAGGTATTCATTTTAAAAATAACTGTCCAGAAGAAGAAGACAATAGACAAATTAAATGTTATTTTCAGAATACATAAGAATATCATTTGCATTTGCTATTGAGAAGCAGGGAGTAAAAGATTTGTTGCCTGTGTTAGAATAGTCTTGCTTATGCTTAAATGTTTGGATTTAGTAAAAAGAACCATTTTTATTACTACAATTTTTGAATTAGCACAGTCTCCTATGTTTTTCTCTTTAATGTTAAATGACCGGATGGCACGTGATCACCTGACTGCCTGAGTGTGTCATTTAGGGCACTATTGAGTTTTCTAAAGAGTTGCTGCTCCTTCCAAAATTGCAGTAAAGGAGGACAGCTCTTATAAGTTCAAAAGCAAAGACCTTCTCCATTTCAACTCTTTCATAATTGCATTTTATTTGGGCTCAAATCCTATATGTGCAGTGTCTAAAAATGGAGCCACTAGTAACATGAAGTGGAAGCATTATCATTGTAATGGACATTTCAAAGAGATTAGTGCTAGTTCACTTAACTTCATGTGCTTTGAAGTGTTTAGAGATGAAATGATGACACTTATGAAGAAGCTGAAAATTTTCTTCTCAAATATTAGTGTAATACTGCTGGTTGAGAGAGGATAAGAGGAAGTATACAGATCCATTAGAGAATTAACATTTTCTTACTACAGCTATCAAGTTGTGGGTAACATAAATGCTAGATATGATTGAATTTTCCCTTGTGTTTTCAAAAATATTATACCTTGATTCTTTACTCTCAAAAGACACTTTAACTCATTCGAGCTCCACAGAACACAGTGCCTACTGCCTTTTCCTAATAACTAAAAGTAAATTTGTCTTTCAGCTCTCAGCTTCTTTTTACTCTGTAGCTCTATAAAAATGAAACACATTTAATATGCATAGCACTAAACTTATTAATAACCCCAATTCACCTTTTCAATCTTCTTTTGCGATTCCCACTTTCAATGCAGCCTGTAAATTATTCTTTAAATCCTAGTTTCTAATATCTAATCAGTGATTAGACCTTGAGATCCTTCTGCAATTTCATATCATAAAATGTGCTCGTTGAATGCTTCCCCAAGCCCCATCTTTGAAGAGCCTGTCTTGCTCCTTATTCCAGCTGTGACCCTCCTTGTGTGTCAAAGGGTCTATGGAGACAGGGTAATGCTCCTATTCAAAACTTGTGCTATCTTTCAAGTCCACATTTTTAGAAACCAAAAGCTCACATTGCTGTTGAAATGATCCCAAAGTAGTTCCCCTGCACATGGGCATACAGACATAAGGTATAGCTGGGGGACAAATATTAGCTGTGTAACAATAGCCCTAAGAAAAGCCTAAATCTTAGATTGAGAGTGTACATTCTAATGTGCATAGGCTGCTCAAGGACAGGAAGAACAAGAAATAGGAAAATAGGAGCACCAGGATGCAGGCTAGGTGTATTCATTTGTCCTTTGCTCCTAACCTGTGATTATTAGGAGCTCCCCTGCCTAAAAGATTCAGCTTAATCCTACCATTAACTAACTTTACTGATCATTTCATTTCACAGAGAAGCTGATCACTTATCATCCTGAAGCTCTTAAAATCTGCTTTATAATCTGATCATGATCAGTTACTATTATGTCATTGCTCTTCAATTGGTTAGGCTCCCCCACTCTCTGTAATAACATGTAAACTAGGACGTATTACTGCTTAGAAATCTATTGCTATGCACAGATTAATTACTCAGTACATTTCTGTTAGATAAATGTATGTGGAAAACAAAATGTATATTAATCTACTTCTCTCATTCATTTTTCTTTGAGCTGTTCATATTATTAATGTGCGTTCAGAAAGTTAAAGCAATGTATTCTGGTGTTTTAACAGCTTCTTGGGCTTGCCTTCCTCCAAATATTGTAGCCCAGCTTTACATTTTAACTGATCAAGAATGTAGACTTTATAATTTTCACTCATACATTTTGACCAAATTTATTTTTAAAATAGTAGAATTATAAGGAATGAAGAATCAGAAATTGTCATTTAGTTTAATCCACCTTTTTTTTTTGGTAGGAATCCACAGCATCCTTGACAGATGACCAAAGATTAATTGTTCATCCTATTAACCTTAGACTTCCAACAGCATGTATTACAGGATCTGAGCAGCTTTAACATGACTGATTTATAATATAAACCTCCCAGAATGCAAAAAAAAAAAAAATCTTATCATGTTATATGTTGTAAGTAACAGAACCTGATTATCAGAACTATTGTTTTTACAGGTAAATCTTAGTGACTCTGAATTCTTCCACACCCAATGTGCAATATGCCACGTATGATTTGGATATGAGGTGTCCCCCAAAAGCTCACATGTGAAACAATGCAAGAATGTTCAGAGGAGAAATGGCTGGATCATGAGAGTCTTGACCCAATCAGTGAATTAATGCCTGATGCGATTAACTGAGTGGTAATTAGAGGCAGGTGCGGTATGGCTGGAGGAAGTTGTTAATTGGGGGCATGGCTATGAAGTATATATTTTGTATCTGAGCTGGAGTCTCTCTCTCTGCCTCATGATTACCTCCACGTGGGCAGCTTCCCTCTGCCATTGTCTTCCGCCATGATGTTCTGCATCACGTTGAGCCCCGAGAAATGGAGCTGGCCTTTTCTGGACTAAGACCACTGAAACTGTGAGCCCTCAATAAACTTTTCCTCCCTTACAGTTCTGCTGGTTATATCCTTTAGTCACAGCAGTGAAAAAGTTAACTAAAACATCATGTTTTCCTTACCATCATCAAAGTACTCAAATACTATGCAACTAAAATCTTGTATTTAAGTCAGATATTTCTATTCTACTTTTATCCTTTTAACTATATGCCTTTTCTTTAATATTTGCACTTTTTAATTTCAGTAATTAGCACCAATATGGCTTTATGTTTTTAATAGTGTATTACAGCTATACATAATACTGGGGTTTATTTTGGCATAATTATACATGTGTGTAATAAAATTTATCCCACTTGAGTTCCCATATTTTCTCTTTTCCTCCCCTCCTCCCTTCCCATTTCCCTTCCTTTACTCTCCTTGTCTTCCTTCAACTCATTTACAGTTGCTTTTTGTTTTGTTTTGTTTTATATTGATGCTTTATAGATACACCTAAAGGTGATATTTCATTTTTCTTTGTGGCTGAGTAAAATTTCATTGTGGATGTACATTTTCTTAATCCATTCATCTATCAGTGGGCCCTGGGCAGCTTCCATAATTGGGCTCTTGTGAACTGCACTACCATAAATATTGAAGTGATTCTATCACTCTAGTATGCTAATTTTAGTTCTGTAGGACAAATACTAAGGAATGGGATAAATAGATCATGTGGTGGTTTCATTCCTTCATTTCTAGTCTTTTGAGGAATCTCCATACGGCTTTCCAAAGTGGTTGTGCTAGTTTGCAGTCCCAAACTATGTATCAGTGTATGATTTTTGCCACATCGTCACCAGCATTTATTATTTTTTGTATTCTTGTGATTGCCATTCTAACTGAAATCTCAATGCAGTTTTGGTTTGCATTTCCCTAGAATGTTAAAAACTTTTTATATATTTATTAGCCATCTGTATTTCTTTTAAGATGTGTCTGTGTATTTCCTTTGCCTGTTTATTGATGGGTTATTTGGTTTTGAACCTTTAATTTCTAACTTCTACAATTTTGTTCTTATTCCTGCAAGGGAGTAGTTAAAGAATAAGACAAGAAATATATTTTATCTCTGCCTGCACTTTTTTAATGTTTTAAAATAAGTTTTCAGTATGTGATTGTGTGTGTGTATATGCATGAGCATACTAATGCCCGAGGGAACATAACAATAGCATGTACGTAGAATGTTTGTATCTTTTAGATTCTGAAATTGTATGTTTTTTTTTAATTTTGTGCCATATAAATGTTAGAGTCTATTCCCAAATTTCAATGTAATCATTTCATTATCAAAATTTTAAAAATGTTATTATAAACTAAGATTGCAGAAGAAATAAAAAACTTGTGCTGGGGCTGGGATTGTAGCTCAGTTGTAGAGTGTTCGCCTCACATGTGTGAGGTACTGGGTTCGATCCTCAGCACCACATAAATAAATAAATAAAGATACTGTGTCCATCTACAACTAAAAAATATTAAAAAAAAAAAAAACTTGTGCTTATTTTAAAATAGATAACATTGTTTTTTAAAAAAATTATATTTAAAGTATAATGAGATAAGTTTGTGCACACAATGTTGACTAATTTGTTTTTTTAATTGCAAAGTCTGACCTAATAAACAAAATATAAAAATTTAAACAATGTGAAAGTTCTAATTATGGTCATCTTTCTAAAATACAATGAGTTCATGTGGATATGATTTAGCACAAGTTTTAATATTTAGCCAATTACTTAATTTTAGGAACATTTTAATTTGCTTTAACAAAGTTAATGACATTTTACCTCCCATCTTGTTTAAAGGTTATGATACTAGTGGAGATTTTTCCTTTTAATTCTATCTGTAATTTCAAATCTCTAAGTAAATCATGGTTAACAATATAGTGAATATGTTAGTTTATGCACATGTATTTATTTATTTATATACATGCATATATTATGTATGTTGAAAATATATATTATGCTCTAGATAGATAAAATGGACAAACGTACACAGATATATACTTAATATAGTAAATATATATTAAGAATTTCTGAAAGTTGTTTGCCACTATTGGACACTAAATTAGCTTATGTCTCTGTAATTTAACTGATATCTGTGCATGAACACACAATTTTCCCTTAAAATAATCACCCTCATTGCATCTCTGCCCCTCTGCTCTATGCATATCTAGGAATGTTTTATCTATTGTTTGTTATCTACCTAAATAGCCTTTCCCTGATATGTTTCCTGTTTATTCTAGTTTTGTTATTAACTCTCATCTAATTCTGTAGTATATATAATCTGAAATACATAATCTGCTAGCTAATAAAAGATAGTATCCCTTGATACCTGATCATTCAATATTTCAACATTTACTATAATAACTTGCAAAATGATTTGTCCAAAATTCACAATCTAAATTGAAATCCTGCTCTAATGAATACATTCACACACCAATGAACATGTTGACATCTGGGAGAAAGGATATTAGAATGCTAACATCTCAGTTCAACCCCTCTGTTGCTCTCATTATACTCTTCGCCATCCTTCCTGAGAACATAGCCTGTCAGAGGCCTCAGCATTGCATCTACCAAGTTCTGTGGATGCTACCACACTGGGTGCAATTTAGATGCTATCTTTAGTATTTTTTGTGTTTTTCTTCTTTAAAACAATTACAAGCTGGTACATGTTTGTTTGTTGCATTATAGGAAGGAAATAGTCTACATCTTTGTGTTATCTTTGTGTTCTGCACACAAACACACCCATTTTGGCTCATTAAATATTACGCAACTTGATAAGTGTTGCTTTAAAAGCATTATATTCTGCAGAAACCCTTGCAGAATTTTTATAATGGTGATTAAATGTATTTTTGTAATTTGAAGGAAGATGTCTAGGGGTTTGCTTACTATGGGAACCCATGAATTTTTCCCCATTTAAAATAAAGTATGCAGGGTCCCATGTTTGGAAAATTTGCTGCTCTACACTGATAGGAACAAATTAGGTTTTGATACTTAAAGGTGTCTATATTCTGTTTTATTTTATTTGCCTTTGTTTAGCATGACTGAATTCCCTATAACCAATTTGATTATAAGTAATTTGGAAGTTTATCTTTGCCTGTGATGTACCTTCATTGAGCCTATATTATGCTGAATGTGAAGCAGGTGTTTTATACATGTATTTCAGTTGATTAAAGCAGAAATCACACACACACATAGACACACACAAACATACACACACAAACACTTCCCTGACCACCAGCTGGTTTCCACATCACATGATTTACTGCAGTTCATTTTCTAACTGTTTCAGTGTAACCTTGACGCAATTCTTCTTTCTACACTGCTTAATAGAACAGAGAAGACTAAGATTCTCTTAGGTCCTGGATAAATATTTGTTGAAGTGTGAAGGAATATTTTACCTTTGTTATTAAGGTTTAAGTTATTTCAACACATATCCAATTTATTTTACAAATCCAGTTTCTTACACAAAGATGTGTAAGACTGAATTCACTGAACACATGGATATTGAATTTAAATAACAACATTCTGACTCCACAGTCTTGCTATTTATAGTTAACTATAGTGTTTAGGTTGAGACAAGAAAGATAATAAAAGCCATATATGACATTTCTAGTGTACCTAGAACAAAGGCATCTGAAGATTTATAGATATCATGTGATATGATGAATGCCCCAGACTAGGGATCTAGGGTTTCAATGGAAAGTGAATGGGGTGGAGGATTAGGAAGATTAATGAGGGAAACAATCAGTTGCATAAGATGAAGTGATGGAATCAGGAGCTAAAGACCCATAGGAATTAAGACATGACCAGATTGCTCCTGTTGAGAGATGAGAGTGGGTGTGGTACTCTGGACACACTGTGATACTATTAGGAATGTTGGAAAATTAGAACACGCTGATTGGGCAGGAGTGATGGTGAACTGTTTGCAGTTTGTGATGACTGATATGTGGACCTGAACGTAAAATATGAATTCAGAACGTGGGTGAGTGATTATGGTTGGAAATACAGAGCTGGGAGTTGTTGAACATAGAAATAATGGTTGAAACCATAAAAGTAAATGAACTCTGCAAGGGAGTGATCACAAAGGGTGAGGAGTTTTATTTGAAAGCTTCTTTTTTCCTTTAAAATCATCCTCTGTGACTTATCTATCCACGTCCCCGCAGCAAACTCTGATTGTAAATATGCCACTTCTCCAACTTTGTACGGATGTTCTAAGTGGTCAGAATACTCTAATTCATAAATTTATCTATACCTAACATATTTTATGTAAGATCTGGAAACAAGAGATTTTTAAAGAACATCTTAAAATACAAAAGCTTCCCTTGTATACAATATCATTTTCAAATCTACAATGACATGATCATTATTAAAACTAGTAGAAGACAGATAATTGTTGATTTTTTTTCTAACTATATATGGAAATATCTATTTACGAATCAATATTTTTAAATATGATCTATTGTTAAGAAATAAAACAATTATAATAAAATGGATATATAAAAACATCCATTTGCAAGTCAACATTTTTAAATATGACAAAATTGTTAAGAACTAAAATAAATATAATAAAAGATATTATTAATACAGTTTTAAATTGCTAGTCTTTACAGCTGTTTAACTTCATCATAATTATCTTCTAAAATAAATCTTATGATTACAAAATGTTTACACATTAATTACAAAACACTTGAAAATAGAGACAATCTTAAATCATAACAATTTAAATGTTATCCTTCATAGGGAAATTTGCATAAATATCAAAATATCTAGTTTTCTTGTTTATACTCTTCTGATAGACATAATGCATACACATATTGTATAGCATAATGCATACACATATGTATAGCACTGTTTGGAAAGATGATTTATACATAAAATACTCTAAATAGAGTAGGATAACAATCGTGACTATTTTGTTACACTGCAGTATTTGCATAAATGCCAAATGAATAATTTCAGACAAGGCTGAAGTCACTTGTTCTGTAGTAGGTTGTGGCCAAGAATAGGTGTTTTGAAACCCACAAACTTCTGATCTGCCCTTCATCTTCAAAAAGTTAATAATAGGAAGAATACTCAAAATTAAGTTACTAAGTTATTTCAATTTTAAGAAGTTAGATGATTTGGAGGGGATTCTAACTTTTAAATACTTATAGGCTAATGCTAGTCTCAAGTACATGTTCTATCAAAAGAAATCATTTCTGTGATAACATGATGAGCAGTATATAAGACACAAATAATACTCTAAATTAGCTTATAGGAATACATCTTTAGTGTACAATTTATTCTTTGTGTAAGGCAATATACCCATAGATTCAGAACTTGATATATATTGGGCAAACCACATAAATTCTTTGGTTAATTTCATTCTTTAAAGTATAATGAAAATAATTAATCAAATTGCACATGCTAAGTGTGTGTCCTTTGTTTATGCTTCAATAAACCTGAAAAAAAAAAATAGCCCTGGTGGCGGGTGGGGGGGAGTTAATGTAAACAAATGTGGGTTGTTGTTTTCTAACATGTGCATAGGTTTATGAGGTGAGAAATACTTTGTGTCTGCCTAAAAACACTAATTTAGATTATCATAAACTCTCAATCAATAATAGAGTTAAACACAGACAATGTGAAGGTTTTTTGTGTGTGAGGACGTTTCTAATTCCTGTTTAAAAACGTAGAAAAGAAGTGAACTTTCTTTAGTCCTGTATTAATATTACTAAGCTTTAATCATTTGAGGCAAAAAAAGAAATATTCTAATGTTAAATGAAAACAACAATGGTATTGGTCTTCAATTATAAGAATATTTTCTGGAAGACAAAAAATACAATGAGAAGCCAGGTGTGGTAGTACACACTTGTAATCCCAGCAGCTTGGGAGGCTGAGGCAGGAAAATTGCGAGTTTAAAGCCAGCTTCAGCAAGAACAAGACTCTAAGCAAGTCAGTGAGAGCCTGTCTCTAAATAAAATTTGAAAAATGGCTGGGGATGTGGCTCGATACTTGAGAGTTCCTTAGTTCAATCCATAGTACCTGCCCCTCCTCAAAAAAAAGTTCAATGAGAAAAGCAGTAACAAGCTTATCGTGCAACCTGGCAATTCTCACATTTCTTTGGGTACATATTTGTATATAAACTCACAATGTCTTTGATATGGTCATTTAAGACAGTTACACTAGTGCACCTGCATTCTATTTACAACTATACCCTAATCCATGACTAGAAAAATAAATTTCATCAGAAAGTAGATGATGAATGGGTGTTTGAAAGTGGTTGAAAACATTTTGAACTGATTAATTACTCAATCAGAAATAGATAAGAACAATTTAATGTTATAATTTTGCTGTGTCTTTGGATTTCCGCATTATTGCAGAATCTCCTAAATCTCAGAGGATATTTGTTTTTCTTTCTTGGTATCAAGAAAGTTAAATTGTATAAAGTTGGAGAGAAGCTAAGAAAAGACAAATAGATCAGAATGTCTATGATGAACTTATCCCTGTCCTAGTATTTGAAGATACATTTGGAGGCAATTTTCTAGCCTTCAGATATAAATATATGTAGACCAAAACAATGCCTGAAAAATTAATCTAAATATCTGATTTTTAAAGGTTGAAAATGCCTAATCTATAAATATGAAGTTCAAAATGTACCCAAATTCAAGACTTTTGATTGTTAACATAATGCCACATGGAGAAAATTGTACACCATGAAACATTGTTAAAATATTGTATAAAATGATATTCAGGTTATGTGTGTATGCTATACATGAAGGATAAATAAATTTTCTGTTTAGCCTTTGGTCTTATCTCTTCTGTGTCATTATATACATGGAAATATTGCAAAATCTGAAATACTTCTCTTGCTAAACGTTTCAGATAAAGCACATTTGAAATTCCTTAGAAAACTTGGTGGGGAACCAGCATTTGACTCAGTTATCCCACTCCTCAGTCTATACCCAAAGGGCTTAAAATCAGCATATTATAATTACCGGCCACATCAATGTTTATAGCAGCTGAATTCAGAAAAGCTAAGCTATGGAACCAACCTAAGTGCCTTTCAACAGATGAATGGTTCGAGAAAATGTGGTATATATACACCATGGACTATTACTCAGCCTTAAAAAAGAATGAGATTATGACATTTGCTAGTACTTGGATGGAACTAGAGATTATCATGCCAAGTAAAATAAACCAATCCCAAAACACCAAAGGTTGAATGTTCTCCTTGAGAAGCAGATGATAACACAATAAGCAGGGAGGGAAGAATAGAAGTCATTAGATTCAACAAAGGGGAATGAAGGGAAGGGAGGGGGCATGCAAATAGGAAAGACAGTAGAATGAATTGGACATAATTTTTCTATGTTCATATATGACCGGTGTAACTCCACATCACATATAACCACAAGAATGGGAAGTTATACTCCACGCATGTAAAATATGTCAAAATACATTCTACTGTCATGTATTACTAAAAAGAACAAATTTTAAAAATTTTTTAAATATATTTGTGACTTTGATCCAACCGAATAACTTTTCAAAGCCTGAGTTTCATCAACAGAAAGATGTGATAATATCTAATAAGGTTTTATGAGCTAATTAATTATTGAGATGAGTTATTTCAGCAGCTCTTGGTCCCATTGTAACTGCTCAGTCAATATCACCAATTTCCTTGCTGTCTTTGATTGTGTGCCTGTCAATGTTTGCAAGTCGCTACTCTAGAGCATTCTGTGTGCCTTCCTGTCTTGTTTCTAATCTTCATTTTCTTCCACATATTTTTTCCAATAGTCCTTTCTCCTCTTGTCCCTTCAATTTATTTTTATGTTGTAAAGATATTGGTGAAGATGATGTCGATAAAAATTAAGTTAATGAAAATTTAATATACATTGGAGACTGTGTTCAATGCTTTCTGTAAACATTTAATTCTGATAACAATTCCATACAATAAGAACTGAGAGAGAATAAAAAGATTCAGAAGCATTAAATATTTTCTCCAAGGTCACACAGCTAATGAGTTGCATAGCTGGAATACAAATTCACATGGTTTTCTCCTAAGATCTTGTCAACTCACTATGCATCATATTTTCCAAAGCCTGGCGGCATGGAGTGGGTGAGGGGGGATGCAAATGAGCACTGAAGTTTATGTTTTACTATGAGTTGTTTATGTAGGTCTACAATGAATTGTTTTGTCTTTTCCCTTCTGTTCCAAGAACATTTTAATTCTATTTCTACTGTTAATCAAAGGAGTTTACAATATCCAGAAATCAGTGGATTTTTCTCAAAGTTGTATGCAGGTAGAATGAAAGTTAATTTAGGATCATCTGTCACCTTTGGACCTCTCAGAAGTTAAGTATTCAGGAGTGGAAGCAGAAGAACATGCTAGACATGTTCAAGCTATTTTAGTACTATTTATGTTTGTGAGTCAGCTAATTAATAGACAAGAGGCACCTAATCACCTTTATCATTCAATTAATATCACTGTAGGAAATGATTTTGGCTGAGTAATCTAAAAGCATACTTTAACTCTTTTATTCTGTACAATATTTAAAATACTTGTTTTTCTATTTCTAGGACAATAATTAATTTAAGAAGACTTTTTGCAAGAAATTTAATGTCTATCCCTAAATCAAGAATGATAAATTATTGAGTAGGGACAACTAATGTAAAAATTTCAGTCACTACCCTACTATTCTTAATGACAATGCAAAAGAACTTCAATTTGTGGAAACTTATTCTGCTTTTCTTACCAAGAGTATCTTTGCAAATTAGTTTTAGAATCCATTTTCCATTTTCCCACTCCACCTCTATTCTGTATCAAGAGGAGCCAAAATGTCACTCTCAACTTGAAGCTACCATTAACACTTACTGAATTCTGAAATAGTATAGTCGTTTCTTCTCTGAATCACACCTGGAATAACATCCATAAATTTATAAAGATACATTTTTGAAGAATTGGTGATATAGAGTGAAATTATATTCTCAATTTGACAAAGAACATGGGAGGTGTCAATGAGAACTCATAGAAGAATTTAAAGAGCTACATAAACTCAATACACCATTGAAATGGCTCTGGAAAAATTTCAAAAGTTCAAAAGTGATGCTATGTTAATAATATATTTTTTAAGTATACTAATTCTCTCATTCAGAAAGCAAGCTTTACTCCCCACTTGTTTTAATTTACACAATAATGTTATGTTTACTAACAATTATTGTTATGAAATGCCCTATTCCTTAATAAAAAGAAAGGAATTTGGAGTACCATTAAGGGAGCTAGATTACCTCACATCTTCTATAATATAAATATTCTTCATTGAATTTTTTTTTAGCATTTTTCCAAGGATATTTACCACAATACAGTGTTAACTATAAAACAGTTAAACAGAGAAAAAGAAATTAAAAGACTACATGAGGAAAATAAGAAATGCTTTCCAATTATTGTTGACAACAGATGGCAAGCCAATGAGGAAGAGAGATACAGACATTTTATCCTCAAATGACAATTTCTGAAAGGGAAACTCTCAAAGCATGAACACTAGATTGTACTAGCATTCCCAGTCAGGTGTCAGAGGGGACAAGACTCACAGGAGAAAGGGGAAAAAATGCTCACTTAAATTTTGCTACATATGAAAGCAAGTGGTGATTTTAAAGTAATAAGAAAGCAGTGGACTACTTTTACTACATAATAACAATGATAATGTATAATAACTTTACCAACAATGTCCATTTGATTTGTAATTAAGAAATTAATTTTATTTTCTAACATTGGAAGCCTTAATTGCCTGTGAAGTCATCCTACTAGATCATTTTGATCCCACCATTTCAACTAATCATGCTTGTTAACTGGAGATGAATACTCTGGAAACTTTCATGAAAACAGTATTATTAAAACATTACTATTCCTACACAAATTTACTACCTAATGAAGTAGATGATAATATTCATCAGCATATATTTGAATACATCATATAACATATATCTATCTTTATAAAATAATATTTTACCTATGATTTGTGAAGAACTCAGGAAATTTCTAAATACATTTTTTATGTTTTAAAATATTAAATCTTAGATAAATGCATAAAGGTGGTATTTGTGCCTTTGGTATGAAGAGTACATTCAAGTGTACTGTTACATCAGGAAATTCTTGCTTTATCAAATGGCCCTAGAATTTTTCTTTTACTGACTTAGTAATGATTCCTGAGAGTCTACCATATATTAAGCACTAAAACTGGCCTGGAGGCAAGGTGTTGAATGAGGTAGTATCTACAGACCAAATACTGCTTCTACACCAGAAGGGATTTCTGTTAGCTTTTCTTTCAGGGTCTTAGTCACACTATACTCTTCATTATCATTGATAATGATAAATCTTTGCTTCTCCTTTAGAAATGGATTTCCTCACAAAGCAGTATCTGTTGGAAAGGGCACTTAATTTTGAATTAAGTTTTATTAGAACACAAAGTAATCAATTTTGTATAGTTTAAATAAACTATTTTTTGATAAACTTCATCTGATGAAGACATGGAGCCATATAAGTGAGTATGCAAGTCCACGTGCTGATCATAACATACAGAAGACAAGATCATAAAACAAACAAAACAAAATGATAGCAAATAAAAAAAACAACTAGTTGTATTTCACAGAAGCCCTGAGTATATCTAGTTTCTCTGTTTTGCATAAAAATAGAGAATAATAATAAAAGACAGATGATGGAGTTAATATTGATGATAAGATTCTTGAATTTAATCATAAATGTACTGTCTCCCTGACCATATATCCAGGAAAATGTCACTTTTGATTAACTGTATTTTAAAGGCATTTGTAATACTGGGGTGTACTGGGAATTCATTACTATGAAATACTTTGAAATTCTCAACTTTTCAATGTAATATAATTGTGATGGTTGTTATTATTCAAGACCCACCAGGCCCATCAAAAATGAAGGCTCAGCAATCAGATGGCAACCTGGGGAAAAAAAAGGATGAAAACTATACTGTGAACATATGAAAAAAGCATTCAATGTGAAAGAGGCTAATAATCCAATGGAAAGATATTTAAAATATATATATTGAATAAAAATAAAAGGTAAATAAAATATAAAATACTAAATTATACTAGAAATGAAAGAAGTGTGACTTTTTAAAAAAAGTATTATTTTATTTTCACATATCAAATGGGAAATATTTGAAAAGGAAGATTCCTGAGACTGTGAGACAATGGTGCCAAATACATGCTGCTCATAGGGGGCAAAATTTAGATATTTTTCCTGATGATTAATTTCATGTATATACTTGACTGGGGCACAGCATACTCAGAGAGCAGGTCAATCATTATTTCTGGGTATGTCTGTGAGGGCATTTCTAGAAGAGATCAGAAGTTGAATTTGAAAGTTTGAACAAAGCAGATGACTACAAATCAAAGAATCTGTTCTGGATAGAACAAACAGTAGAAGAATGTTGAGTTTACTCTCCCTAATTACGTAAGCTTGTAGGATTCCATGTTCTCCTGCCCTAAGGCACCTGGTTCTTAGAACTTCAGACTTGGACTGGAACCTGTGCCTTTGAGTTTCTGGTTTTCAGGCTTCACACTACTTCACTGATGTCCTGCTTCTCCAGCTTACAGAGGGCAGATAGTGGAAATTTTCCTCCATAATTGAACGAGGCAATGTCCCCAAATCTTCTCTTTCTCTCACACACACACACACACACACACACACACACACACACACACTTCATTCATTGTTTCTATGAAGAACCCCTACGAACACATTCCAGTACATTCTCTCCTTATGGAAAATTGAGCATTGTCTATTATTGAAAAATTATTTGTAGCTGGAAGGATTCACTTGTTGGTAGAAAGCTTCCTTAGCAGGGTTAGGGCCCTGAGATAAATCCCTGACATGTAAAAAATTTTATTTGGACTTGGCATTTATCTTTAACTTCTTATATTTAACATCCTTGTATTTCCTTTGAAGCAACAGCAAAATAAATGATAAAACTAGAGTAGGAGATTTTCCTATTTTCTTATGAGTACAAAATGATTAAGATACCTCTTGGATGTATTAGGAAAGAATATCAACTATTTACAAATATGTGATTAGTATTAGCTATCCCTCTTTTGGGTTCAAAGACATTAGGAAATTTTATTTATCTTAAAAGTGACCCCCAAATCCCAAAGTTAATCTCAGATGTAAATGGAAAGTTAAACATGATGACTCTTTTTAAAAATGGCAACTTCAACATTATGGTGTAGTCTTAAAGAGACAAACCTGTGATGGCCTGCCTTCTACTTGGCACAAATAGGTAATTTAAGTAAGAAGTGAGAGCAGTGGGTCTGGATGACGCTACATCCTTAGTAGTAGGAGAATATTGCAGTGCCCAGAGGAGGGAAATGAGGAAACAAGGGAAGTATCAGTTGATGATCAGAGTGCATAATTCATAGATTGTCCAGGGTCCACTTTTTGTATTTGTACCTGAAAATTTTCTGAGAACTTAACATTTAATATATATCCCAAATGTATGTAAAATTACTTTCTGAAGATATCCTTTTAAAATTTTTCAATGAATTATAATAGTCTGGATTTATTCTTAGGCATAGGTGCTTATTACACATAAAATATATGTGAAAGTACACAGATGAATATCCGATTTAATTCTCACAGAAAAATTTTCAGGTGGGTTTTTCAAGTTTATTATGTAGGTGAACGAGATGCCACACAGTAAGTGAAAAAAATAGGGTTTACTTCCTAGTTCTTATATGTAAGCAGTTGGAAATTTCAAGCTAACAGAATATTTGATGATAATGAAGCATTTTGAAATTTTGACAAATGAAAATAACATGGTTATAATAGCAGAATTAGCTTCCATTTTTTAGAATCACATGTTGAATTATAATCAGACAAATAATATGCTTTCTGGGACACGATCCAAATAATCTGGAAGCAGGGTAGATAGTTGTTAAGGGTGGCTCAGGGTTGAGGGAAACTGAGACTAGATGAGACTAGATGGTAGCAGAGTTTAGTACATAACACTACTTATGTGTATGTTCATAATGAAATATTAAAACAACATAGATTCTAGGCCTGTATCCAAAGTTTGTGATTTAAAGCACTGAAATAATTTCTTTAAAAATTACTTGAATAAGAGTGATCATTTCTGTTTTGGGGGAACTGATCTTTTCTCTTGCATTTTTTTTTATCTGTGTTAGCAAAAGTTAAATGAAACATTTATTGAATTGCTAGTATATAATTTAGTTTTTGAACTGAAGTTTGACAAATCAAATAAACAATGTATCATTTTCAATAATGTAGTTTAAAATTACTGAGCCTCATGCTAAAAGTTATGTTACCATAGTTCTTATTGACAATTGTGTCTCTTAATCACCCCTTCTAAAGTTATTACATGTCTTACTTAATGATGGATTACTGTTGCCTAGAGATTTTTAATAGAGAATTATGGTATAATGTCACCAAACCTTTACATATTGGGTGGCTGGAATCAACTTTAGAGTTAGAGAGGTCATTTCTTTTAAAACATAGTATGTTCTCTTCAGTTTGGGAAAAATAAAAATGAGATATTTTTAGTTATCAATTAGAAGGCATTAATAAGAAGGTTTGAAAAGTATGTTCACAGGACCTCTTTTAAGCATAAGTATGACGGACTTGCAAATGTGAATTCATTTTAGTGAATTATCGCTCCCCAAACCTAGTTTCCTTTACCCTATTTGTCTGTTTTGATGCCTGAGAACAATTACTTTTTGTTATATTAAAAAGTCAAAATGCAGAATCTGACTTTCAAGATACTAAGACAATCAACATAATAAATCAATGTATATAGCACAGTTGCTAAACATAATAGTAAATAAGAAACTGCAAATGGATAGAAGGGATGGACAGCAGGGTGTGGTGGAGAGCAGGAATCTTAGTGGCAGCTCTCTATTGGAAAGAATCTCCTAGCAGGCAGGACTGAACAGAAGCTGCAGGGGGACCTGGGAGCAGGACCTAGCTGCAGATGCACACAGGTTGAAGGAAGCACTGAGGACACTCAAAATAAAATTTTTTCTACTAAGGCATTTTCAATAAAATGCAAATACCTCTAAGGAAGCTAACATGAAATATTTTTCAGTCATTTTCACTTCAAAATGAAATGGCTATTTATAAACACATCTATAGAATGAGTGTTCTTCATATGAATGGTGCAGAAATGACTAGAGCTTTGATAAGGAAGCTCTGGTTCAATGCCTGTGATGCTTTAGATTGAGATGTACCCCAAAAGCTCACATGTGAGACAATGCAAGAGTGTTCAGAGATGGAATTGATAAGATTATGGGAGGCATAACCGAATCAATGGATTAATCCACTCACATATTAACTGGGCAGTAATTGTAGGTAGGTAAAATGTGACTGCAGGAAGTAGGTCACTGGGCTGTGACTTTTGGGTTTGTATTTTGTCCCTGGTGAGCAGAGCACTCTCTCTGCTTCCTGGTTGTCATTTCTGAATGCCATACCCTTCTGCCATGATGTTCTTCCTCACCTTGAGCTTAGAGCTATGGAACTGGCTGTCTATAGACTGAGACCACTGAAACCATGAGCCAAAATAACTATTTTCTCCTCTACATTGTTATCCTCAGATCTTTTGATCACAGTAGTGCAAAGCTGAGTAAAACAATGTCCTACCTCAAAGCATAAGGAGTACGAGAAGGTTCTAAAAGTCTGCAAATAAGCTTGTAACACTGGAAACAAAGCAAATAAGGGGAACTTTTGAGACAAGGTGATGTGAAAAATATGCTTAGAGTGCAAATTTTAAAGAGGTCCTCATGCTTAAAGAGCTGTAGGGCACTTGCCCCTGATAAGAACCTGCTTGCCATTCATGCGCTAAGTGCCTCACATTCCTCATGTTGACCTGGTCCAGGCACCTTAAACAAACTTCACAGATGACATGTTGCTCACAAATAATATTACATGATATGAATAATTGTAAACACAATGTTAAAATAGATACAAGTTTATAATCTACCAGGTTGATATTTTACACATATGTATGTTTGTACATACTCATTATATAAATACTTGTCAAATATCTATCTATATGCACATCTATATATCTAGCTGCTAGACTAGCTAGCTAGCAATTTCTTTTGCTTATCAGAAAAGGTATTCAGTAGTGTTATACCAATTTATGATGGAGAAAAAGAAACTTTTTTTAATCACAAATGCATTGGTTTTCCTATTTTGTACCATTACATACAAATCTTAATAAATAACCACATTTCTTTCCCCAACTATGTACTAAGAATAGCTTTTTATTTAAGAGCTGCAAAGTTGAATCTACCTAGAAACTTTCCTGAATATAGTCCACCATCTGGTAGGATAAAGATAAAATGTTCGTAATTAAGTAAAATTGGTATTATAAAAAGTTCACACAATAAATGCAAATAAATAAGTCTTAGATTTGAAAGGAAGTAAAAAATAACACAATTCTTATGAGGGAAGGATTTGAGGAAGATTTTTCTGAAGAAAATGATATTTGAGTTAGATTTTTGAAAGTCAAACAAGTAATTATTTATTAGGTCAATGTTTTTCATGTAGATTAGATACCAAAAATCAACTAGGAATGGTCCATTTTGGGTGGTCTTTCAAAAGTATAAAGAAGCAGTTATATAATTCTCAACAGCTGTGTCAGAGAATGGTTGCAAATTGTCTAAAATAATATATTTTGGCTGTCTATTTCTCCATCATCTCTCCTCCCAATATACTTAATGCTTCTACCAACACACAGAGGTTGTTTTGAAAATTATGCTGCACAGAATATCTTTTATTTGGAGCATACTCTCCAACCAAAAATTGTTTTCTGCAATAATTTTTATGAATATAATACTAGAAAGATTTTGAAGAAAATTTTTAAAAGTTCAAAGAAAGGTTCTTTGCATTTAATAACTTTGCATGGACAACTGTCTTTCCTATTTGTCATTATCTTTTCTTCTTCTGTCCCCTTTTTCATGTAGATGTTCTCTTATTTGTTTACCAAAGTAAATTCTGCGATTAAGAAAGAGAAGGCTAGCAGGACATTCTAAGCGCTCTTAAACACTTATTTTAATTTACTTATTTTTAAATTATTTATATAATCAGAAAATTTCTTCTTGAAAATGAAGAAAAATGTCATTTGATTATTAAAAAGTGAACATTTTCATGCATACTGATATTGTTACTTATTTGTAGATATTCTATATGTGCCCATTTTTTGTCATCTTTATAAGAAATTTTTATTATGTATATTAGCCTTTTATAAAAATTTCAAAATGAATCCCATTTGAATGTTTAATGAATTTTCACAAACACTTTGAACTGATTGATGTTAAATTTGATATTTTAAATTTTCATATACAAGTAAAACTTCCATGAAAGCCTTATAAAAGTATTCATCATCCAGCTGCCAAGCATTCTAGGCTTGTGTGTGTGTGTGTGTGTGTGTGTGTGTGTGTGTGTTTGTGTGTTCCTTATAAAGCACTTGGATAAGAAATGCAAGACCTATTGGTCAGTCATAAAGAAGTAGCAACAATCAAGGCAGGATTTAATTTCAGTGCACCTTAGAAGAAATTTAATGCTGTCATTTTTCCGGGAAGCTATATATGCATCCTCTGTCATTTCTTCCTTCTCTCTCACTCTCTTTCTTTCTGAAGGCTTTTCCCTTCAGATTTTCTTTTTTTTTTTGTGAGAAGTGGTAATTTTTCCATATGATATGATTCTTTGTTACTGTTTGTTATATAACTATTTATTCATACATCTTTATCTTGGAATTTGCCATTATACAAAATTATGTTACTAATTCTAATTAGTTTTCCTATTTAATTTGTCATAAGTATAATATCTAGATATATATCAAGTATAGTATCTAGAATAAAGGAACTTATTTACCATATATAAATTGTCTTTCTTTTCTTATGCCAATTTTAGTTATACATTTTCTTTGCAAAATATCTTGTTCATAACTGTTTTAAAATTTATTGCCATTACCATTTTATTCTACCTGAAATAAAGTTTTTATTATCTATGAACAATTTTTGACAGGTATTTCTAAACTGCTGTAATGTGTGAGAATTTACAAAGAATTACAGAAAAAAAGTTTTATATGCTCAACAAAAATTTGGAAAATGTGCTTAAAGCAATTATAAAGTTAATTCCCTACAGAATATTTGGAACAATAAAAAATTTACATATGAGTTGCTTTGTTTTTAATGGGGGCATATACAGAATTCTGGAAACTCATTTCAGGAGAGAACTCTTATCTATGGGCACGGTCTATGCCAAACATTCTGAGGAGTCTTTGTTACCAAATATTAATTGGTAGCAGGTCACACAAATGAGATTTATATTCTGTACTGTACCAAATCTACCCCGCCCCAAGTGTTCTTCTGTCCTTTGAAATAGCATGAAAATAAGATTTTTTTTCTGGGTTAGATGACAGCACAGGGTTTTAATAAAGGCTGATAGTTGCTTGTTTGGAGAGTGAAGTGGGAATGATAGAGCAGAGAAGTGATGGTAGGTTGAATCAAGGAAAGGCAATCATCTGGAGAACTATTTTTCTTCTTCCAGCCTTCTAGCTATTGTGCTTAAAAAAATTCGTCATTATCAATATGATCCTCTTCCACCTTTTTTTTGGGACAGCATAGCCTCACTTCTTGGAAAAAATGAAAACCTCTCCACTGTGATAACTCTGTGTAAAAATTGAAAATACAATGCTGGAATATCTCCCACATAAAATATAGTCCCATGGAACAAATTATCCAAAATAAACTCTATACATTATTCTAAGAATAATGATGGGGCAAAAAGTCTGTGTAAAATGATATTGTCACTAGTTACACTTTCATAGAAGATAACTTTAAAAATAATATCTAGTTGTTCAAAGAAAAGTATTCCATGCTAATGAAAACTTTCTGTCAAATTCTTCCTAGCAAATAGATTGCACAAAAGATAAAACAAACTTTGCTAATATTAATACCAAACTGAAACATATTAACAATGAATGCTTGATACTAGATTACAATCTTCTTATATTTGAATCTATATTTTAGGGCCAGAGGCTGTAGCTCAGTGGAAGAGTGCTTTCCTAGCATGTGGGTGGTACTGAGTTCAATCCCTGGCACTGAAGAGAAAAAAGTGATCTCTTGTGTGGTATGTATTTTGTAACTGGAGATTTTTCAGAGTGTTTAAAAGAATACAAACCAGTCCCTCAAAAGTTGAAGATAGTCTTTTAAAAAGGCATGTTAATGTCCTTTCATACAAAAAACTGATTTACAATTCCATTTTTCCATTTTTTTTCCAAACAAAAAAGTAATAGTTCATGGGTGGCAGGTGAAGAAAGATGTATAGTCCTGAAACAAGAGTATGGATAGTGGAGAGAACCATTCTCCTGCCCACAAGTGGCAGTCTTTTAGTAATAATAGAACATTATTTATGTTTGATTTTTGAATCCTCCACCCTTTTAGAACCACTTCAATTTAGATTCATTTCTTCCATCTTTTGTCTCATAAGTGTTCAAGTTAAACACACCACTATCTCCAAACAAGGTTTCCCAATCTGGATAAACCATTTCTGCCCTATCGACTTTCATGCTTCATTTTTTTTTTTCCCTCTCATTTTCAGCTACTCATATCTTTTCTACCTTCCAAGTCTTAGCTCAAAGTCAGTGATCCCCATGAAGGCATGCATGTACTAGACTCCCAGTAAAGGAGGAAGAAGTTATGCAGTGAATAGAAGAGAACATGAAACATAGGAACATTGTGGTTTAGAACTAAGAAAGTTGATTCAAACTCAATTCCATTAATAATTCAGTGATGTCGTATAGATTACATTTTGCCCTTTGATAATTGGGCATGAAAACAATTTTTATCCACAATTACTCAGGTATTAAGTGCTATGTTTAAGGAAGACATATAAAAGAGATTCAAAAATTGATTTATTATGCATATTTGTCCATTAGGCATTTAGCACTCTGAACATGGTAGACACGTAACAGATGTCACTCTTGCCTTCTCACCTCTTCTTGTCTAAAGAGACGTCTAATGACATCAGAAACTTGTGTTCATGCATGTACTTCATAGAAATTGGTCTAGTGTTATATACAGTGTTTTTTTCTATAAATATTTAGCTAATACTTGACTGGTTCTTAAAATTTGTTAATCTTCAATAATTATAGGGAAAGTGGAATACACAGAGAAAGTTACAAAAGGATCAAATATCACAACTAAGATTTATGACATTTCAATTTAATTTCCAACATGTCTTACTGTAGACTCCTTTAAGATGTCTAAAACATTGACACTATTTCGAAATATATTTAATCCCCAAAGAACCAACTGACTTTGGATAAACAGAAGCAGCCAGTTTGGGTAAATTTGGAGCCCTACTTGGGCCGAGGGCCCAGTGTTGCTAACAGTGCACATTCAGGGAACACTGTGAGCAATTCTATTTATCTAAGAGTTCAGCCTCTTGCTTGGATTTGCAGGTGCAGCTGTAAATTTCAGGTGATTTACAGAGTGGGAAGCACACCAAATCTGAAATTATAATGGAGCTCAAGGCTCACAGCATCTTTTGTTAGATGCTCTGGTTTTATGATTTTGGGTGGGTGCCACCACATTTTTCTTCCAAGTGCAATAAAAAAAATGATGCCATTCAAGCTGAAAAGCTTAACAACCACTTTACCTTTATTGAATCTGTAGCTAATGTACTGAAATAGCAGGGGTTTGCTGAAAATGTAATTTGGGTTTTTGTCTGGGCATCTCTTCATGCCTTAAAATTGGGTTTGCATTGAGCACACATGAGTTACCTAAAAGATCTAAAGATAAAGACATAGGCCTGACCTTCCTGTAACAGACAGATGTCCAGCTACAAAAGAAAGTACTGGCTTAGAGATTGTGGACAATTACTCTGGAAGCCATCTGGTTGACTAACTGGCTTTAGACAGTTGCTTCATCTTACTAGACTCAGTTTTTTTTTTTTCATTTTAATAAATAATTTGACAGAGTTGCAGTAGATGATCTTGATGTTCCTTCAAAGATCAGAAATATTCTCTTCTAAGGAAACTGACACATTAAGATTTTTCAAGTAATTGATTAAATTTTTAAAATTCCCCGTCACCATAAGAAATCTCTCTCTCTAAGTAACACTATCTTCTCAAGAGTTTATAAGTTAAACATAAATTTTTGATCCTGAATTATGTTAAAATTTTGGCCCTATTTACTCATCACAGAGGAAATCATTCCTGTGATTTCAGGAAAAAGGAAGAAGGAAAACAACTACTTTTATGATTCTAGAGTTTAAATATGGCTCACTTTTATATAAGATTGAATCATACTGCTTATACATTAAAGATTCAAAGGAATTTAATATTTTTTTCTAATCCTGTTCAGATATAACTAGTAACTTTGACCACTTCCTAACTACTTCCCAATGTGCTGGGGAATTTCACCTGCAGTATTAAGTGTTATGACAACAGCCTTGCTGAAGGTCACATGATGAGAAAGGAATATTTAGATTCCAACTCCAATCTTCTAATTCCAAATGTAGTATCATTTCATAATACCTTTTCTATTGAATCCACCCCTCATTATCACCCAGCACACACTGGAGGTGCCACTCAACCTAAGTCTCTGCTAGACTGCAGCTTCATTCCATCCTCACAGTCATTCCTGCTTTCTGACAGTCATCCTTTGCTCCTAAACATTTTTTTCAATCTTCCTCTGACTGTGCAAAATTTAAAACTGTCAAGGTCCAAATGAGGTTCCAATCTCCTTCAGTAAATCTAAATAAAAAAATCAGATTTTATTTAATCATTTTTCTGAAATATAGTGCATTTTGTCTATTATCGCTCAAATGCAATTTGCTATTCATTTATGTTGTTATTTATTAAATTATTATTGGCCTATCAGCTCCTTCTTGAAAAAAATTTACTTTTTCTGATCATTTAATACTTTATAACAATTATCTACTATGCTGTTCATTCAACAAAAAATCTGACTTTCATAATCCTGAAATATTTAAATATGGTAAGGCATTCTTAACCCTTTTAGAATTCAAAGTGTAAGGCAGGGTATACATACACCCAAAACAAATAAACTAAAATACCATATAATCTGATTAATGACTAAAGTTGTTTTCAATGTTATTATAAGAATAGATGTGGAAATGGTTTGTGGAGGAGATGGTAAGTTTCAATATACATCAATGAAAAACTACATATCATTGACTATGTGACGTTTTTTAAAACAGGGAAGAATTTTGATATTTGAAGAAGCAACCCATACAAAACAGGATGAAGGATTATTCTGGGAAAGGAATATGGGTCTGTGTCACAGAGCAAGTTGAAGAGTGAGAGACAGGCCTGCGTTCTTGAGTAGATACCTGTCTGCTGAAAGCTGTTTTATGCTCTGCTAAAAAAGTTTGTCTTGATATTGGGAGACACTACATAGTTTTCAGTTTTGTTTTGAGAACAGAAGAGGTTTGATGAGATCAGATACGGTGTTAGAGAGATAAGGCTGAGTAGAACGTGGTGGATGAATTGGGGAGGAGGCTATGTTACCAGTATAAATGGAGCAAAGAAAGAGAGGTTAAAAAATTGATTCAAGAGATGTTCAAGAAATATAATCAGCAAAACTGAATTGAATTTAGATAGACTCTTGGTCCCTTCAGATTTTTTTTTCTTTCTATTTTTATTTTTAATACAAGCCTGCCTTTATTTCAACATCCAAATTGTTGAGAGCACCTGTTACCATCGAAATAGAACTCAATTGCTTTCTGGCTCTATTTTTTTCTTTTTTTAAACAAATGGAACTGGTCCTTGCCCTTTAAAGGTAAAAACTATTTTTGAATGAAAATGTTGCTAAGTTGTAGATTTATCTAGAAATGATACCCAGGATACGTATTTAAATTACCTATCTATGGTACTGTTTAAAATTAAGTGGCATATATTTCTGCATAGGAAAAAAAATGTTAATTCCAAAGAAGAAAGATCTTGAAAATAGTAGGTTAAGCTCTTTTCCACAGTGTATACCAGGCATAAAAAGCATTACAAAAAATGTTAAATCCCAGATTAAGTCATTTTCCAGAGGGCAAACAAACAAAAAATACAAAAATAATTGTGTTGGTTTTCTGCAAGAACAAATGCAATTGTAGCAGTACCTCTGATCTTACATGATGCTAATCAACCATGTGTAGTATCAAAGGTATTTTGTTTTTTTCAGTGTCAAAAAATATATTTGACTTTTCTTTCCTGTTGTCGATATTGTTTAAAATTCATATGCATCTGCCTCTCCTCAAAATTTCAGATGCTTATTTTTTTGTTCCTTAAGTTTCTAATACTGAACAAGATCTTTCATTGCAGTTTCTGTCTGTAGTAGCAGCTACTCTGAGGTAGCAATCTTATAGCTTTCACACTCTCCTTCTCTCTTGGCAACTAATTCTTCATTTCCTTCAGGAATGCAATACATTCCCAGGACATGTACTACAATTACCCTCAGCCAAGAGTGGAAGAACGTTTTCTATTGTTAGACATTTACTTTTGCAGTTCTTTGTGCAACTGATGGTCTTGTGACAAGAATAGACCAATGAGAGGTGAGCATTAGGAAGCCCCTTGGAGGATGTTGGCTGTCCGGCAAAGGAGTTGGTGCGTTAAGAGTCTGCTTCCTCTTTCCCTCATCAGACACACTAATCTTTACATGGTGGCAAGGTGCCCACTGAAGTGGCAGTCTTATATCTATCTGAAGTCCCAAGCAGAGTGACCAAAATCCAAATTGGAAAGACTGGTCAAACAAAAGGAATAAAAACTCTGGATCCTTAGATGTGCTTAGAAATCACTCCCTGGCGGCGGGGGCGAGGGGGGTCTTGATTCATTAGAATTTGCCAATTACAATTGTATAAAGACTTTCACAAAGCTCAGTAAAATCTACTAATACTGACCATCCAGCACACCATTGCCCAGGTATCTGTTGATAAAAATAACCTACTGCACTTTCTCTAGACTGTTTACATTTAAGATGTCATCTATTCTTTCATTACTAAAATATTTATTGAGCACCTACCACACTCTAAAAATTATTAAAAGCATTAGGGATGTGTAAGTTTCAATATACATCAATGAAAAACTACATATCATTGACTATGTGACGTTTTTTAAAACAGGGAAGAATTTTGATATTTGAAGAAGCAATCTATACAAAACAGGATGAAGGATTATTCTGGGAAAGGAATATGGGTCTGTGTCACAGAGCAAGTTGAAGAGTGAGAGACAGGCCTGAGTTCTTGAATAGGTACCTGTCTGCTGAAATCCTTAGATGGTACCTGTGCAAAATAGAAAAAGAGCATCTCTGCTTTCTTGGAGCTGATTCAGAAGACAATCAACAATCAGAATAATAGGTATCTACGTTATATTATATTTTAGAAATTAATAAGCATTATTAAAAAAAACAGAAAGAAAAGCAAGATTAGGGTAAAAAAGAGAGAAGCCAGTGGCTTGGGAAGGAAAATTGCAGTAGTAAATAAGGTGGTGCAGATATGAGTCAGGGACATGCAAAAAAAAAAAAAAATTGGAAGAGAGGAACTATTTAGTCATGTAGGGGCCTGGAAGAAGACCACTGCAGGCATAGGGAATTGCCAGAGCAAATGCTGTTGGTCAGAGGCTTCAGTGGGCTGCAGGAGCCATCAGGAACTAAGTGAGAAAGAGGAGAAGATAAAAGAGACATCAACCATAAGATCATGGAGCCCTTGAAGGTCGTCAGCGGACATTATTGCT
The DNA here is from genome assembly GCA_004024805.1 of Geosciurus inauris. Lineage (NCBI taxonomy): Eukaryota > Metazoa > Chordata > Mammalia > Rodentia > Sciuridae > Geosciurus > Geosciurus inauris. The sequence goes on along the minus strand of PVHX01001944.1, from coordinate 19,497 downwards.
GAAATTACTAATGGGAATCACTGACTTGTATCTGGGACAAAGATGGACGGTTAAGAATGTCCTGCCTCATTCTTTTTGACACTCTATACTATACTAATGCCTGCTCTATGAGATCAATTTCTCCTTAGGACTCAAAATATTCTAACAGAAAAGAAAATGTTTCCCCCTTAAATTACAGAATCCAAGCTACCAAAACTTTATAAATTTTCCACTTTGTTATAAAATAAAACATATACTCTAAGTTTTTCCTCTTGTTTGATAAATACTAGAATAAATCAAATACTTTTATCAAGTTTTCTTTAAAACCAAACCAAATTATAAAACACATTCCGGGAAGAGATTAGTGCTAGAGAAAATATACTTCACTTCCCCCCAGTCTGCTTCTTTGCGCTCCATCCTCTCTTTAATGAAACCACTAAAAGCATATAAAAAGTCAGATAATTTCTAATAAAAATTAAAATAAAAACTAGCAAGTGAGACCATTAGCATGCCAAAAATGTAAAAACATTTTCTGAAAGCAAGTGATTCAGATGATTCTAGAAAGTGGGCCTAAGGGCATTCTCTTGGAAAAGGACAAATCACCCTTCTGGCATGGTTCCAGAGGATTCATAACTGCTCCTGCCAAGGCAGAGTTGTGTTGAGGTTGGTGTCAAGAGAACACATAAGAGATGCCACTATTCAAAGAGGAAGAAGAAATGGTACAACTCATTTAGATAAAGCCTGGTGTAGAGATGTATTTAATGTGGAACTTTGAAATAAGCAAATTATATAAGAATTACAAACATCACTTTGGTTATCAATCACTCTGACACCTGAAGAAATATAAATTCATATAAACTGAAATTATCATTATCAATTTATATTTTCTAGTTAATATTATGTTGGGTAAAATATGCTATTTGATTGAAGTATATGTAAAGAAAGCCTCTTGTATATGTAAATGAAAATACCAAAATAGACACATTACTAAGAGAGAGTAGTCCACACATATCAAACATTCAAGTTTTACCTCAGCTATTTGCTTTCTAGGAATTTCAGTTACAGAATTTAATCCTGCTTAGTGTAAAAAAAATTGCCTGCAAAGTTTAAGGGGGAAAAATTATCTAAATATTTAATATAAGCTAACATTTAAAGTACTACTTAATAATTAATTAAATATTTTGTTGCCGTAAAAAACTACATATATATATACATATACACATATCAAATAACTTAGACATATTTCTTTTTTCTTATGTAAATTAATTTGGATATATTATAAACTGTATGGAATTTGGGATTTTATACATATATGAATTTCATATACATATATGGCTAAAATAAAGGATATTCAAAGATACAAAAAGATTTGAAATAGTCTAACTTTTTGGTAGTATTTTGAATGATTTGTGCTTGTTTACATTCTTGCTTTCTCTTTCTCTTCTGTAAGTTTTCCAATGTAAAGATATATGTCTTTTAATATAAAAATGTAATAAAAACAAAATAACATTTACAACAGCTTTTCAACTTAACAAAATTAAAATTCTTAATGTTTTAGTATATAAATTATTTCATAATTCTTTATATTTAGCAGTATCATAGGTGGAATTTTGGTATTCAAGAGTGAAAACATGTCTTGGCATAATAATCTTTTGTATCTTAATTAGCAATTAATGTCCCACATTTTTTTCTGTATTGATAAAGAAGACCATTACATTTTTGGCAACATACTTTTGTGTCAGCAATTCTGCATCTTTCCTTACTTTTTATGAAACTATGCTCTTGTAAATATATTTTCATTGATCCTTTTTAACTCAATATTATTATTTGATCTCCTCTGATAGTTAGATTAGCATGCACTTTAGGCATTATCAGAATCAACTAGCAAAATACCGCATTAATACAGAAGTAAGTGACTTTTGAAAAGAAAATTATGAAAAAACAAGATATAAATGAGCAACTGGGGAGGTTTGTCTCATAAGGTAGCAAGATGCAGGCTCAGTTAACTCTTGGTACTATTATGTGTATGTTCTTCTCATGTTAAAAAAAATTATATAACCATTCAAAGAAAATTGAAAATAACACATTTGGATGAAAAATTAAGAAAGTCATTGATACTGTGACTGCTGGTTTTATGTGTCAACAGGACAAAAGACGCCTCATCTTTGGCTAAATGTTGTTACTATGAAGGTGTTTAGGGTGAAATAAACATTTGAATTGGTAGACCCAGCAAAGCATAGTAAAGCAAATTGCCCTTCCTAATGTTTATGGGCCTCATCCAACCCAGTAAAAGCCTGCATAAAACAAAAGCCATCCTTCCAACTGAAACCACATCACTGCTCTTTCTGCTTCTCCTGTCTTTGGATTTTGACTAGATCCTTGTATACCACAAGCTCTCCTGGAGTTCCAGTATGTGGATTCACTCTGAAGATGAGATGCATCAGCTTCCATAATTGCATAAGCTAAGTTCTAATTTTACTGATTCTGTTAGTTTTGTTTCTCTGGAGAATGCCAACTAATACAATGTCCGTCCAATTCTGAAGGGTTCCCCATTATTTGGCAATAGGTGAAACAGCTTCACCACTGTAGCAAAATTATCCCTTTAGTGATAATAGTTATGTCAAGTAATCCATTGACATTTTACTCTGTTAACTACTCTTTGATTGCAAACTGGTCTTCCTTGGCAATTAGGAAGATTGTACTGGTCAGAGAACATGGATCGTTTTTATCTAAAATATTGTATTTAATATTGCAATTTTGTGAATATTTCTTGAATTGTTTAGAGCTTTGTTTCTTGCTAATTGAATTTATATGAGTCAATGTTTAAGACCCTAAATCCCTGGAAAAAACAAAATAGTTCAGATATCCAGACCTTCAAATTCTGATACAGTCACCAAGACAACAACATCATCTAGATATCTTAGGAGTTAGTTGTCTCTTCTCAGGCAAAAGGTCACAGTGTAGAACTCTTTCAAACCAACATGTAGAAGAATATATGCTGCTTAATTTACATTGAAAACATAGTTATCCGTTCCAAAGCAATTTCCCATATTTTTACCTTATTTATACTTCAATGTGTTTTTATGGGGGGGGGCGGGGCATGGTTACTGGGGATTAAACCTAGGAGCACTTAACTACTGAGCCACATCCCTGACCCTTTTCATTTTTTTTATTTTGAGACCAAGTCTTGCTAAATTGTTAAGGCCTTGCTAAGTTGCCGAGGCTGGCTTTGAACGTGTGATCCTTCTGCCTCATCCTCTGGAGTTGCTGGGTTTACAGGCTTGTGCCATTATGCTCAGCTTGTACTTCATTTTTTAAGAAATCCTAAAGCAGGAAAGGCAGCCAAGTATCTGTAGCTTAGTGAGGCAGTAGAGGACATAGGTTGGGTACAAGCACGTTGGTGTGAGATGAGTCGCTTGCTGTTTCATTCTGCAACTTGTTTATTCTCGTTTCCCTCAATTCTCCATTTATAAGACATAACTAATGAAGCCACCTAATCATAGGGTTCTTTTGAGAAATATGTACCTGTTAAGCACATTGAATAGGGCCAAGTACACATTAGACACTCAATTAGAGTGGGTCAGACAAAAGTTTACCTTTTACCTAAAGTAAGTGTGTGTGTGTGTGTGTGTGTGTGTGTGTTTATGTGTGTGTGTCTGTTTGTCACTATAGCCTTGCTTAGGAAGCCCCATGATAGGTAAACTTACATTTTTTTTGAATCTCAGGTATATTCTATTTTTCCATTCCAATTTTTGTAAAAGAGAAACTAACTAGACTTTAGTGATAAAAGAGGGATTTAAGTAGTGACTTAAATATAATACTTCTTTCTATAAACTCCAGAATTATAAATACATTTCCCCAGATTTAGGATATTTTGATTAAAAAAGAATTAAGGCCTAAAAGAAGAGATATCAAGCCAGTAATGAATAGAGATGGAATGTGGTATTTGTATAATATACAGTTAAGATTAGGAAAAAAAAAAGCCTGCTAAAAGAAGAAAGCCTTGCCAGGCATGACAGCACACATCTATAATTCTAGCAGCTCTAGAGGCTCAGGCAGGAGGATTGGAGTTTCAAGCCCAGCCTCTTCAACTTAGAGACGCCCTAAGCAACTTAGCAAGAAAGACTCTGTCTCAAAATAAGAAAATAAATAAAAAAGAGTTGAGGGTGTGGCATAATGTTAAGTGCCCCTGGGTTCAATACCAAGAAAGAAAAAAAAGGGAGAGAGTGAGAGCAAGAGCAAGAGCAAGGAGAGGAAGGAAGGAAGGGAAGAGGGAGGGAGGGAAAAGAAAGAAAAACAAAAGAAAGGAGGGAGGGAAGGAGGGAAGAAAGAAAAAACAAGCAAGCAAGCAAGCAATCACAAGTTTTACTGTAGAGACACTGAGAGTAAGAAGGGAAACAGACCAAGGCAGCTGACTGAGAGAGTGGATCTAGTTTTTCTCTCTACTTTTTGAGATCAAAATAGCAAACTGTACTTAGTACTTAAACAATAGATGCCTTTGGGTAAGTTATTTGGCCACTGTTAGGTTTGATTTCCTATCTTAAGACAAGTTGTATATTTTAGGGACTAAGTTTGTGTCAGTCCTGCCAACTTAACCATTCGATGATGATTTGATTAACTTGTTCTGTATGTTTATTTTTATATCCTAAATTGCAAGACTGCAGGAGACTATGAAGCCCATGAACACACAAAGCATTCCGATATTTGCATTCTTTTTTCTTGTGTTTGCTGTTAGGAATTGCCAAAATAGAATTCTTCCTGTGCATCTTCACCCAGAATTTTGATTTTTCTTCCCATCTCTAACGGCATGTCATTTATCTACAAGAGGAGAGAAGTTGTTTCAATTCTCCATCAAAGTGATGTGATTCATTCACAGTTTCGATTTCTTGCTGATAGTCTATTGGGTATACTTTGGTTACTCACTTCAGTTGAACACAATCTTTTCAATAGACACAATCTCTGTCCTTTCCTAGGAAATCTGCATGAGTCTTGGCTGGTCCTTAATCTTGACATAAGCATTGCAATCTACCAGGATGATAGAATACTTGCTTGTATGAGAAAAGCATTTCTTCACTTTCCTCTTTTTAGGAATCTTTATATAATGCAATGACTCATATTAATCAATGGTAATAAAGGTTTTTAATGTGTATAATTTTAGATCAGAGCATGAGGTGGGAATTTGAGTTAAGAAGCATGATGCTGGCTCTGAATTTCTTTTTATCCTTATAATGACATTTGTATGAAATAACACAGACATATATGAAATATGAAATACATCAATAAAACCCAGGGTTTTATTTTGGACTTTTCTAGAGCCTGGAGCAGCTAATGTATTCCTATATAAAATAAGGCATTCATTGGCTGGAATATTCTTTCTGACAATTTCCGAGTTGTTCCTATGCTCAGTATAATCATGTTCATATTGAGACATAGGTATAGAATCTTGCTAATTTAGGCATTTACAAAAAAGCAGGTTTTTAATTTTTTGCATTTTTGTACTTAATGATGTTTGCACCACTATTTCAACTACATTAAAATCAAGAAAAATGGTACTATCACTTCCACATTTCAGCAGCCTCAGTATTATTTGGTGCCTTTGTTTTGTAGAAATAGGCCTACCGGTAGTGGGTGCTTGTGTTCCTGGAGCACTGTCCCTCTTGGGTGAAAGCCTGTCCTTTGAGATGAGGAAGACTTTGATTAAGTGACAATTCATAGCATTACATTGCAAATGCTGTCTTCAAGGCTTAGTAATCACTTGTCATTTGCTGATTTAACCTACAATTGCTATGAACTTTGTTCTTCATTCAGAGAGGTGCCTAGAAAGGGTGTAAAGTCAGCGACCACTTCTCAGGTGAGAGACAAATGTTGAGAAGTGCTGTTGTCTTTAGAAGATGATTCCTAAGGTCATTACTCTAGACTAGATGCAATAACAGTAGATAGTAGCAGCATGACCTTCCTAACGGAGAGAAAAATAAGGTTGTACTTTGAGGAAAGGAAACTATGTTACACATATAAATACAAATATATAAAGAGATGCATAAAATAAAGTTATGATAATATCAAAAGATCCTCTATAAATGCAATTTCTCTGTTAAACTGAATTCTGTTGAATCATGTTTAAACAATCTAAGAACTGAAAATGAGGATCTTATTCACATATATGTATTGACTTTGAGAGAGAATTGCAGCTAAATTGGAGAGTGTATCTTTAATAAATGAAGACACCTAGCTGGCAAGATGCATTTTTATTTACAGAGCATCCTTTTGTTAAGGGTAATGCTACCTATATAAGCATTTTTATAACCCAAAGCAAATCCTATTTCTAAATTGTTTTTATGTACTTCAATTATGTTCTTTTGTCAGAACAGAATTTTAAATTACCCACCATCACATCAAAATTCAAAATTGGAAGCATATAACCTGGAACTTATATACATTCTTCACTGGATATTTTTACCTCCCATGTGCCCATGGTTTTTATTGAAAATCTTTTATTATTTGTGGACATGTCTATCTCCCCCATCTTCAAAATTCTAAAGAGAAAGAACATACAGATGCCAAGAACCACACAATTGCATATAATAATTCATTCCTCATGGTGAAGTCCTAGTGAGATAAATATAATTAAGTTTGTGCGTTTTCCATGTCAGAAAGCCTAAATTCAGAGTTTACTGATGTTCTCAAGATTACAAAACTAGGTAATAGATATGGCATATGAACCCTGAAGTGCTTGACATATATTTGACATTGTTTTCACTATAATTTTCAGGTGGATGGTTCTATATTTATTTATGTATTATTTGATAGCATGGTTATGGGCAACAAGAATTGAACTAATTTGTGTTTGTTTTTGAAGTCATGGAATTCAAGTCAAACGGTAGAATATGGAGTAGAATAATTACCTCTCAATGTGAAACTTAGTTGTCCAAAGATGGAATAAAACATTCAAGAGGTGGAACTTTCCTCATCCCTGGCATTTTTTATGCAGATATATAAAAGCTATTTGTTGGTAATTTGAATGATTTGGTTTCCAGTGTCAAATATTGGAAAGATCTGATTCCACTCAAATCTCAATTCTTACTTAATTATGATCCCAAGCATATTTTTATTTCCACATTGCCTTCTGCTCTATAATTATCTACTTTTTTGTGTTGTTATAAGAAAAGTGTTATTGGGACATTGAAATTGTTCCCTACACTCATTTCTGGGTAGGTTAGGTTGTTTCACTATACTCTAAAATGGAACAATGAATGATACATTGACCATTGATTGTTTTAAAAATTTATTCAGCTTTGTGCATTCATTCCTTTCCATTTCTTCCCTGTGAACTCCATGGGTAGATCTATGCTTCTCTTGATACTCACTGTTCACTCACATTCCTGGAGGAGATAATCAAGTAATACTTATGTTATACTGTCCCACAAAAGCCCATGTGTGAGAAAATTCAAGAACATTCAGAGGTGAAATGATTGGATTATAAGAGTCTTAACCCAAATGGTGAATTAATTCACTGATGTGACTATCAAACGTGCAACAGATTTAATTCAAATCCTATTAAAATTCCAAAAGCATCCTTCATAGAAATAGAAAAAGCAGTCATGAAATTCATTTGGAAAAATAAGAGGCCCAGAATAGACAAAGCAATCCTTAAGAAGAAAAGTAATGCATCACAATACCAGACCTTACATTATACTACAAAGCTCTAAGAACAAAAACACCATGGTATTGGAATGAAAACAGAAATGAAGATCAATGAAACAGAATAGAAGACACAGAAACATACCCACATAAAAGGTTATCTCATAATAGACAAAGCACCATAAATATATATTGGAGAAAAGATAGCCTGTTTAACAAATGGTGCTGGGAAAATTGGAAATCTATACGTAGCACAATGAAATTGAACCCCTATCTCTCCCCTTGGTGAATCAAGGTCAATCAAGGACCAAAATTCAACTCAAGGTGAATCAAGGACCTAGGCATAGACCAGAGACCCTACACCTACTAGAAGAGAAAGTAGATCCAACTTTCCATCATGTGGCTTAGGAATCAACTTCTTCAACAAGACACATAAAGTGCAAGAAGTAAAATCACAAATCAATAAATGCAAATGTATCAAACTAAAAAACTTATTCACAGCAAAGGAAACAATGAAGAATGTGACTGGAGAGCCTACAGAATGGGAGAAAATCTTTACCAACTGCTTCTCAGAGCATGAATCTCAAAGATATATGAAAGAACTCAAAATACTTTAAAAACAACCCAATCAATAAATAGGTAAAGAACTGAACAGGTACTTCACAGAAGAAGAAATATGAATGGTCAAAAATATATGTAAACATGTTCAAAATCTATAGCAATTATAGAAATGCAAATTAAAACTACATTGAGATTCCATCTTCAGTCAGAATGGCAATTATCAAGAGTACATGTGATAATAAATGTTGGTAAGGATGTAGGGAAAAGGTTCACTCATACATTGCTGGTGGGACTAGAAATTAGTGCATACATTCTGGAACGCACTATGGAATTTTCTCAGAAAATCTGTAATGAAACCACGTGACCCAGTTATTCCACTCTTTGGCTATACCCAAAGGATTTAAAATCAGGATACTACAGAGACACAGCCACATCAATGTTTATAGCAGCTCAATTCACAATAGCCAAGCTATGAAACCAAACTAGGTACCCTACAGCTGATGAATGAATAAAGAAAATGTGGCATATATACCCAATGGACTATTATGCAGCCATAAAGAATGGAATTATGGCATTTGCCAGTAAATGGATGGAACTGCAGAATATCATGTAAGTAAAATAAGCCAGTCCCAAAAAGTCAAAGGTATAATGTTCTGGATATTTGGATGCTGACCCACAACAAGAAAGGGTAGGGAGGGGAAGATTAGAAGTTCATTGGGTTAGACAAAGGAGAATGAAGGGGGGGATGGGAGTAAGACAGACAGTAGAATTAATTAGACATAACTTTTCTATCTTTATATATGAATACACAGCCTGTGAAACTCCACATCATGTACAACTACAAGAATGGAATCCTAATTAGAATAAGTTATACTCCATATATGTATATATATATGTATATATATATATAGTGTCAAAATATACTCTTCTGTCATATATATCCAAAAAGATATAAACAAATAAAAATTCCCCTGATATGATTAATTGAATGGTAACTGAAGGAAGGTAAGGTGTGGCTAGAGAAGGTGGGCATTGGGAGCATGCCTTTGGTACATATTTTGTATCTGGAGAATGCAGTCTCCTTTCTCTCTGTTTCTGATCATTATGTGAGCTGCTTCCCTCTGCCACAGTTTTCAGCCATGATGTTTTCTGTCTCACCTTGAGCCCTAAGGAATGGAGCCAGCTTTCTATAGACTGAGACCTCTGAAATGTGAGGCCCCAAATAAACTTTTCCTCTTTTCCTCTTCTGTGTTGTATTTGTCAGGACTTTGAGTCACAACAGCAAAAAAGAAAAAACAAAACAAAACAAAACAAAAAAAAAACTGACTAAAACAACTTATTGATTGATTAATAATTTTATTGAATTTTCATTTTTGCATGTTCTCAAGGAATGAGAAGAGAGTAAAAGGCCAATATAACCTTGATGCCTATAACACCATTAGGTCTGTTGACTTGCTCCCTCCATGGACATCTTAAGTTTATAAAATTCAAGAAAATTCCTTCCAGTGCAATATTTTACATTTCTTACGCAGTTTCTATCCAAACTTATTACTTTATCAGAGAAAGTATTATCCTTCATTCAGTGTTTATCCCTAAATTAAGACATATATTTTCCTAGATATTCACTTAACTTTTCATTGAACATCTGAACTCAGATGAATTTGAGCTCTCTTCAATTTGCTAAATGTCTAGATTTAAGTGGTATTTTAGAATCAAGGAGATATCTAACAACTTTATTTTTTTTTTTGCCAGTACTGAGAATCGAACCCAGGGCCTCATGCATTCTAGGCAAACACTTTAGCACTGAGCTATATCCCCATCCTAGCTTTCCCTGCTTTACAGGAGTAAATCAGGTAACAATACACATGCTTGAAACATAGACATTGACCGAATAAAAGGTGAAGACTGTACATTTAAACAAGGGAGAGGGGACAGTTATATCTGATGGCCCTATTTCACATATAAAGAAAGAATGTGTTAGGATTGCCATGTTGCATATTTCAAGTAAGAAATAAATACTACTCTTTTGAAGAGGAAAGAGAAAGTCCAGAATATCACTTCAAATTTTCATAAATGTTTTGAATATTCAAATTTCCATATTGGAATAATTAAAATTCTTATGAAGAAGATACATATTACTATTTGGGTGATCAGTCAAAACTCTACATCTGATTTCACTTGTTAGCTAGAGTGAAAGGAGCAGGTAGAGATGAGCCTTTGTCCTATTCCAAATCCTATCCTATTTGTTTTGAATGGAAACAAAATAAAGTGGCAATATTCCTTCTAGGGTAGAATGGTACTCTGACCATAGAAAATTCCAGTTATCTAACTTCTCTGCCAGAATCATCCTGCTTTAAAGAACTGAGTCCCTTTGGGCCACTAAACATTTCAGAGTTTAATTTGAACCTATCTGTTCATTCTGCCATTGAGGAGCAGACTCAGTCCTCTCCATTCCTGTCTTTCAAATCTTGAAGAGATCACCAACATGAAATGATTATGATGCAGTGATCTCATTTTGAACATTTTCCTCAGGGTTTTCATGGGCTCTGTTGGTTACCTTTCTTAGAGCAATTTCAATTTCCTTATGAGTCAGCAAGTAGCATTTGGATCAATATTGTATTTTTTCCTTCTTCAGTTTTGGATCAGCTTTTCTTTTCTTTTTTTAAATTTTTTCCTAAAACAAATGTAAAACCTTTTCCTTGCAAAAGGCAAAACCTTTGAAAACTCTGAACTGTATCTTTTTGCAGACGATCCTTGATTGATGTGTCATGTTGTGTCACATCATTGTAGGTAACTCTTGTCTCCTTGCAGTGTACTAGTCAACAAGCAAGTGAGAATGATGGACTGAACTCAACAAGAGGCATTAGGATGCAGAGTAAGTCTTGTTGTATGGCTTTCTTTGAGGCTTTACAACAAATTCTGCCACTGAATACAAATATGAAAGCCTTCAGATCGTGTTTGCAAACCAAATTGAACACAAATAAGTCCAAGTATAAAATACATAAAGTTAAAGTAACTGGGATATGGCTCAAACCCTGGAAATATCTTTTCTGCTGATTTCCTCTGGGTATAATTGATGTGAATCTGAATGTGTTTGTTTTAATTTTTTTTGTTTCTTTCTTTTTATGAATGCTAGAAGTTAGCTGCTGTAACAAATCCTTCAGGGACTTTTCAGTTGAAGAGATATTTGCCGTTAGCTTAATGTGTAACTGATGCTACAGTGATCCTGAAATTGCAGACAATATACTCGCATACTTGTATAAAGGCTTTCCCACTTGTTGATGCTGTTTTAATGTGTAACCGCTGGCTTCACCTCATGAAATAGGTTACTCTTGTGGCACTGTATGTTTTCTAAAATAGAATGCATTTTCCATCAGAGCAAACTCATCCATGTATTCACATTTCTTCTCATTCCAATTAGGAATAGAGACTCACCTAATATCACATAACACATCAGCCTGAGATTTTATTGACTTTTAATATCATTTGGAATTTTCTAGAGAGAGTAACTCCATGAAAACTTACTGATTACTATTGCCATGTTAACCAAGCAAACCCTACTGAATCAATTCAGATATAGTAGCATTTCCTGTTGGCTCAGATGTTCTGTTCTATACAAGATATGAGGATCTGGCTAATGTATCAAAGGCTGAGTCAGGAAAAATGTAGTCATCGGATGGAACTGAGGATATTTTGTAAAATGAAGTCAATCAGTCCATAGTAAGATTATAGATATTCTCATCCAAAAATCTCAAAACAAAGTTAGAATTTTCTTCCTCCTCCTCCTCCTCCTCCTCCTCCTTCTCCTCCTCCTCCTCCTCTTCTTCTTCTTCTTCTTCTTCTTATTATTATTATTATTATTAGCTGGTAAATTTAATAGCTTGGGAAGGTGCCCAATTTAATTCCAAATCTATATGCCTATACAAATCTGAATCACATTTACTAAAACTCCCATATCTTCTAGCTACAGACATATATTATGGTCAGTTTTCAACAGTTTATTTTTGAGTGTGAAAAGGAGAAGAAAAAATATCTCTCGTTTATATAGCACCTTTCAATCAGAATGTTCTTTGTACACTGTACATGGTTAATTTTTCCTTTGAATACCCGTGTTAAACTCCCACGGATCTACAGCAATTTCATAGGGCTATTTTAAGATTATATTAGAGAAAAGATTTAGCAGAATAAAAAAGCCTTGTGGAGCCTTCCTTCAACTTAAGGAAGTTCAAGTTATTTTTATATTGTCTACTTCTATGTGGAAATATTGCTAAGAACATAATAAAAAAATATCCAGTGGATTTGCAGCGGGTGACATGTAGGTGGGAGCCTGGTCACTTAATAAAAAGAAGTATAAAAAACTTAAACTGAGTCAGACTCAGATGAAAGGGTATGAAGTAGGTCTGTGATTGTTCTGAGAACTTTTCCGGACAGTCTTTTTAAATTTTACACCCCATTAAATTACCCTTTGTGCCTTTCTCTTCTCGAGTACCTGTGTTCTCATACCTTCCCTAACTACCCTATTAAAATTGTTTTCAAGAAAGGATAAGGGATTTACTTAACCTTATAGTTTTTCTAATGTTGGCAACTTTACCTCCCTGGGGTTTTATGTTTTAAAAGCCAGTATAACTGTAAGGTGAGGCAAATAAGTTCAGGTGTCAGGATGAAACAGCTGAGCTTTCTCTCTGCCTTTCAGGTTGTATAACAGAATGGTCACTAGTTTTGTAATATTTCTTCCATTAGGCTTACCTTAAACTTAAAATGCAGACTGGTAAAACTAAGAAATCTCATGGGATACTGCTTGGCTTATTCTGAGGCTGATTTGAAAAATGAATTGGAGGTGGGAAAGGATATATGATTGATTTTTTTTATATAAAGGTCAGAACTTTAGGGGAAACTTTAAAAAATGTCTGCCAACTCCAGATGTATACTTAAAAACATGGCTGGCATTATGTGCAATGGAAGTTAACTTATGCTATTAAAATCAAAATACAATATAACCAGAGGCAAAAAGAATTTATTTAATCTAGGAAACAGGATTGAGAGGTTGTATTAGAAGATTGTAAGAGAACTTGAGAGAAAGCCACAGAAAGGAAATAATACCCAAGGACAACAAAATATTCCACGAAAAAACTACACACAAAGTAAAAAATGATAGTGATGATAACAATAAGCTCACACAATATTTTGCCTTTTGTACAATAAATTTATGCTTGCCTTCTGATAATATGCTCTTCCAAATGAATGATAACAGGATTCAATTAGGATAGAAAGAGACACATTTTCGACATAAATGTAAAGGGAAGAGATTTAGGAAGGCAGAAAACAATTATGCAAGTTGGAATATTGTCAAAACACATAGATTAACAGTCCTGTCTCATGCAGATTATCCAGGATCTTTACTACTCACTAGTAGATAGGATCCTTCTTTTATTTCTCACCAGAAAGATATATGACACTTTACTCCACTGGAGTTCTGCAGAGTTTCCTGTTTGCTCAGCATTTTTGCGTATTTGTGCTTTCTGCAGGAAGAATATACAGTTTGCATTTGGATCTGTTGAGTTGCTGGGTGAATCTGACAAGGTTCTGTTCTGTTGCATGATAAACAACCCTCCCTGACAATCTCTCTCCAAATCCCATCTCGTTGAATAATGATTATGTGGGTATGGTCATAACACCTTGAAATCCAAGTGAAGTGTGAGAGTTTCCCAAAAGTTGAACTGAAACTTTTTGAAAAAAAATTTTTTTTCTTCCAAAAGAAAAACACATTGAAGAAGACTTTAGGAAATGACATTTTGGCAAGTGGAGGCATGCAGTAGGAGAATGAACTCTGTGGCTAACTCTCTATAGTTACCTTTGATTCTGCTGTTAAACAGAGTGTCAGGCTTATTCCTTTCCTAATATCTTTAGGATTTTATTTTTCCTATATTCCTGTGCATCTTAACTTTATGGAATGCTAAGTATTTCCCCTTTCCAGGTGATTAGTTTTTGGTAGGACAAAACATGTGATTCAGTGAAAGCAGGGCTTATCAATATTATTTGTAATGTCATAGAAATGGTCTCCTCCTGGAGTGGACTTAGGTTTGTTATGTAGTAAATACCCAAGGCTCACATGAATGCAGACTGTTAAATGGTGAGATGGTAGGAAACCACACAGGAATGCCTGGATTTGGTAGATCCCTAATAATCCAGACTTTAATCACACCTCCTTTGTACAAAGATTTGTTCTCTGAGTAAACCCAGAGACACTGCTTTATCTATACTTAGAAGTTCTACATCTTACAGACCACACAATTAAGCTGCAACACAGTAATATGTTGATTATTAAATCTTTGATAAAATCACTATAATATCAGCATGGTCACCCATATTTTAAAATGTAATATTTTGTTTCATAGAGAAGAAACACTGTCCCAATTTCCATACATATAGAGATACCCAGGCAGAACAAATAAATAAATAAATAAACTTCCATTTAGAAAATAACATAAAAATTTTTCCCCAAACTTAAAGCTTCCAATGATTATTTCTGCTGTATATTCATAAAATATTAACCTTAAAAGATTTCTAGTTCAATCTCTTGATATTACAATCTCTTCATATAATGGAGCTTGGCATCAGTGAGACTGAGGATTTGATCAATACTGCACAGTAGTTACTAGACACCTAGAATATAGACTGTAGGAGCTAATGTAGCAATCTAAACAACTTTACCACATTTTCTAGTCAAGAAAATCTTAAGTTGTCACATGTATTGAATTAAAAACCTTGTTTTTGCCATAATTTTTGTATCCAAAGCAAATTTATGTAGTACACAGACTCTGAGATGATCTCCAAAGACCTCTCCCTTCCCAATTTATACTCTTGTCTAATTCCTTTTCACTGAGGGACCAAAAGCTGTGGTTTGCTTCTAACCAATAGAACACAGCAGTTGATGGGATTCCTTTCTGTGGTTACATTGTAGATAATTTTAACTTTGGTTTTGATGACAGGCTATCTTCCTTACTGAGTTTGATGAAGCCAGCTGCCTTCCATGTGATGAACTCTGCTATGGAGACTCCACCTGGCAAGAAACGGAGGAACTTTTGACAATGAGCAAGGAACTTATTCCGCCAATCTCACAGCAAGGAGCTTAATCCTATTGATAACTGCATAAGTGAGCATGAAAAAGAGGATTCTTCTTCATATGAAATATCAACATAGGAGAGTACATTGATTGCTGCATTATGGAGACCCCCTAAGAAGTCATAACTAAGCCATGCCTAGATTCCTGGTCCTGAGAAATTGTGAAGGAATGAATATATGTTGTCTTGTATTTTTTGTTGTTGTTGTTTTATTGTTTGTTTGTTGGTACTGGGGATTGAACTCAGGGGCACTCGACCACTGAGTCACATTCCCAGCCATATTTTGTATTTTATTTAGAGACAGGGTCTCACTGAGTTGCTTAGTGACTTGCTTTTGCTGAGACTGGCTTGGAACTTGCAATCCTCCTGCCTCAGTCACGCCAGCTGCTGGGATTATAGGCGTGTGCTACCAAGCCCAGCCATGTGTTGTTTTAACAACTGCTCAGTTTGTGATAATTTGTTATGTTCCAATTGGTAACTAACAAAATTTGTTTCTGAATGAAATAGTAGTGCATAATATTCAGAATAAATCAAGGAAATGTAATTGCCATATAGGGACATTAAAGTTTTCCTGATTTTAAAGACAGATAAAAATCAGGATCATGAATTCTCCCTTAAAGTCATGAATAAATACTGCAACAGTGACCCTGTAAAAACAATAATGAAAATGGCATTGATAAAAGAAGAAAAATATAATTACATGGCAAAATGTCTTTGCTCACAATGAAGCAGTTCTCTCCATGTTAGTATTTGCCCATATGTTCTGCTTCTTTGAGTACTCAGGTGATACTTCCAGGAAGCCATTTCTGACATTCAGGGCCTATGTTTGGTTTTGTTTACCCCTGCACTCCATAAGAACTGACTGTGTCACGTATGTGGTACTTAAAATATACTATCGGTACTGCTATAAGTATTACAATGTACCTAGGAATATCTTGTGTTCCTAACATGGTCTCAAATTTTCTTAATGGTCTCAAATTTTCTAAGGGCATGTATAATGCCTTTTTTCATTTTCTAACAAGAGCACTATATGACAGAGAAGGTAAACTGGGTTTGTTAAGGATGGTGCCAATTTTGGCCACATAAATAATTTATGTAGCTTCTATATAAGAAGATAGTTCAAATATCAAAAGTTTTCAAGACATGAGGAAATCCACTCACAATCTAGCAGTATGAAATTAGGTAATTTGTTTGTTATTTTCAGACCCAGAATATTCATTGGCATAACTTCATTTCCTGCCACTTAGTCAGTCATCTATATATAAATAGCCTGACTATGAATGACTTCTGGGAGAAAAAGAAGACAGCTTGATCCTCTGAGCAATTATTGATTTCTCTTTTGCCTTTCAGCTAGGTAATTAGACTAATGCTTTGCACCATGTTTGAGTTGTGTGATCACCTGGTGACCCTGGCACATGTGAGATAAACTTGTGCTTCTGGGTAACATTTTACCATATGACTTTATTGTTAATCGCCATGCTCTGCAGCTGGAAGTCAAAATTTTTAATAGGTGAATCACATGAAGGAGGTTGATAGATTGATATCCCAATCCTGATGCTAATGTATTTAAACACAAGAGAACTCATGAACGGTGTGGAGAATAAATTTAAGTATTGATTACTTCTTTTGAAGGTCAGTGTCCTCTGATAATTTGAATCTCTTGAAAATTTATAAGGTTAATGTTTCCTAACTTAATAGCAAATCATGTTTATTGTAAATAGCATTTAATAAAAATTTTAGAACTTAGAAAAAAATTATTGATATCAATCAAACTCTCCGTCCCTCAGAACATCATTCTTAGTTCAGGCAACTGTAAAACTGGAGTACTTTATAGAAAGTTCAGGACACATTGGACAATTTCCATTTGTTTTGTTTTGTTTTCTTTCTGGATATTGTATGTAATTTTCCTTCTATCTGAAATTTCTTCTAAATGCTCTTTGTCTACCTAAATCCTGTTCATCCTTCTTGTCTAATCTTAAATGACACTTAAAAAGTGAGGACATACTTTGGCAAAACAAGCATTGTTTGTCAAACTTTCTATCCATTCCTCAAGTACCTTCCTCTCAATGCACACACAGAGACACATAAGACGTTTAATTTGCCTGAATCTTTGCATACTTCTATGGCTGGACTTTAATCCTAATGAAAGCAAAGATAATGTCTCACCACTGTATTCCTAAAACAGGTGTGGCACTAGCTGCATGGTAAAACAACAGTAAACATTTGGTAAATGACAAGGATGAATGAAAGACATGAATTGATATACATTGTGAATATATCTAAAAGGGTTAAATATTGAAAATTTGATTTCGAATAGGCATGTGATATCCTATCACATAAATGAATCCTTTTTTATTTAGAAAGTTTGGTTGTTTTTATTGATCATTGGTATTATTTCTAATGCTTTGCTATTTTAAATAACAATTCAATAGTCTACTTTGTAATACAATCCTAATCTCTATTTCTGATAATTTGCTCAGAATGAATTCCAAGAAATAAAATACTCTTAAGGTCCTTTATATTACTGCCAGATTTCTTTTGTTAACAATAGGGATGGTTTTTAAAATTTTGTTTACTTTTAGGTAACGTATAGAATCAGCTCTTATGTTAAACTTGCATGATGGAAGTTGAACATTCATTTCATTTATATATATTTAGATATTGATTATAATAATTTACATTTCTTGTTATTCTATTTTACTACTGGAGCAGTATTTAATTTTTAAAGTTGTCTTTATGTTCATATATTTTACTCTACAATGACAGAAACTAGAAGATTCTGCATGAGTCAAAGGAGCAGGTGGGTAAAAATAGCCCCAGGCTCATTAAAGGATAAAGAATCTGTATTTGCCTTTTTTAGGTAATCCATAAATGTTTCTGTGGTAAAACTTGAGCCAGTAAAAGATGTGTCTGCAATAGATATCAGCTAAATCTTACAATATTCTGGAGTCAGGAACCTCCCCTCTTTAACAATGACATCTCCATGATTTACATAAACTCTCCATATGTACTTATAGTGTTGCTTTTAGATTATACACTGATTTGGTTTTAATCCTCTAAATTCCTAAGAGGTCACCTTTGTAGTCTCATGTTTATTCTATTTCTGATATATTTTGTTGACAATCGCTATTGGAAAAGGAGTAAGTTATGCATGAGTATGAGTGAATAAATATACCAGTTACGTTTTTAAGATGCTCGTCCATCCATGTTGCCATTGTGTAGAGAGTGGGGATATGAGGAAAAAGGAAAGTTCAATTCTAATAACTGGCAAAACTTATGGGAGGAAGCAACTCTCACCTTTGCTTATTATTCTTTGGTTTCTAAAACAATATTTAATACCTAAATATACACTAGCATTGAGTAATTATTCATAAAATGAAAAATTTGATGTCTTTATACATATGCGGATTGGTTTCCTCCGATAAATTGACTGACACATCTCTCTGGACACTTCAATATCCTCAACTAAAAGTATTCTTCCAAAAGCATCAACAAATTTTGAAATATAGTGTTGAGACTCTAAGTAATTGCCACAGGCAGATTCTTACAAGCAGCTGAATTTTATTATGGTGTGTGGCTAAAACTGCGTCGTTCCTTAGAGGAGGACCAATGTGGGAACACATCCTGAGTGAGAGAACCTATTGACTCAGAATACCAGTTACAGAAGAAACCGTCCTTTAACTTGTTGCCATCTTTACAATAATTGAATTTAATGTGCTTTTCTCCAGTTGTCCCCAAGGATTCTACTCTCTAATCAAGTCTAATTGGTGTTTTCTCTGGAGGTAAGAGTTATACACACACAGTAAAGAATTAAGTACGCTGAAAGATTTTAGAGGGAAAGAGGGGTGATTTTTTTACACAAATCACTAAAACTCGAATTAAATTCTATTAAATTCTTACATATTTACAATTTATGTAAAAATAATATTCTTTTACAATACCTCTTAATTCAAAAGACACATAAAAAGTGAACAATGTACCAATTTTAATGCTGGGTTCATGAAGCAAGAACTGCCTGAAACATGCATTATTTCATTAAGAATAGAAAATTATTACATAATTTTTGCTAGTTTAAAGGTTTGGCAAATGTGTTTGAATTAATATTATTTTTACTGAAATATCTCTGCTAAGGCATTATGTTACAAGAGAAATTTAATTTTCATTCCCTTTATATAAAAATATAGAAAACTACAACGGA